>VWZI01010626.1:92643-156884 GCA_013396835.1 Psilopogon haemacephalus
TTCGCCTGGCGTGGCCCTAAGGGAACAAAGCAGCCCCGGTGAGCGGGGCCTGGTGTGGGGTGGGGGGTGGCGGTGCCGGTACAGCCCCGCTTCCGTTGGGACCCGCGGTTACGTCAGAGCCCCGTGGGCCCGTCCGTGATGACCGGTGAAGCTGTGCTGTGCCCCATCGGCTCTCCGAGGGCACGCGGTGGGGCCGGGCCGCTGCCCTTACAATCGGCACGGGGTGAGCGTGTCCCTGCCCCTGCCCCTCGCTGCCCCCTCCCCCGCCAGCGCCCCGCTCCCGGCCCCGCAGCGCCGCGGCCCGGCCGAGTGCCGGCGTTGCCCGCTCCCCTCCGCCGACCTTGTGCTGCCGCAGCCCCCGCCTGACCGGGCCGCCCTGGGGAGCAGGCTGCAGCCCGGCCTTGTCCTTTGCTTTCCTCCTTCTTCCCTCGCTGAAACGTCCGTCCCACCTCGGAGCCACCCGGGGCTCCCCATCGCCTTGTGACCCCCTGTCCCCTCCGTGCAGCCCATGGCTCTGCCCCTTCGGGCCATGATTTCCAAGGGATCTCAGAGGATCTCCTGCCTGGTTTAAGGGTTTTCTGTGGCAGCCGCATAGGCCCTGTGTGGTGTCACCCTGCTCCGGGGAGGTCATGGTCTCCTCTGAGGTGCGGAGGGGCTTTTTCCTAACGCAGTGCCTGGAGGGCCTGGGCTGAAGGCCAGGGAAACACTCAGCAGATGCCTTGTTTCAAAACAACACGAACTTTTCATACCCTTTTAAACGCCCTGGTGGGAGCAGAGCTCCCCAGGACTGGCACCCCGCAGCTGCCCAGCCTGTGGGTGCCAGGCTCAGGAGAAGAGGGGAAAGCTTCTGTCTGCTCAGGCCAGTTCTAGGGGAACACAGCCAGCATCACCTCGGCTGTTCCTAGCAGACCTATGAAGCAAGACTCTTAAACTTCATTCCTGCAGTTTGTTTAGTTTGATGTGGCTATCCCAGGAAATTGGAGCCAGATTTGCAGCAATATTCAGGCATCTGACTCCATTAGAAGCCTGTAAACCCTGTCTGGTTCCAACCAGAGCAGTGAGAGGTGGGTAGATTTTCCCTCTCTTCACAAAGCCATCTCCTGCTGGCTTCACACTTCAGTTGTCTTCTCTGTAGTGACAACTTGCACTTTTTTAACCTTGTTTTTTTATTTCCATAACTTCTCTATGATTTTTTCCTTCTTTTTGCCTTCTCTGCCCCCAGTGGAACCAGAAAGAACCAGATGGGTGTTTCCTCCCAGGCTTTAAGGTGCTTCTGGTGCTGACCCAGCCATAACTCTTGTGACTTGATCTCTGCTGAGGTGGGAGGGCAGCAGGCAGCCTGTGAGCGCTGGTGCTCATTCTGCTGTTGTCCCATGAACTAGGAGATCTGTGGGTGGGCTGGGTGCTGCCTGCTCCTGTGGTGGGGATATTGGTGCAGCATCCTCCTTTCTGACCTGAAGTGGAGAGGGGAGGGCAGAAGGAAGGGAGTTTGCTGATGTGTGGGACAGCTTCCCCGTCTCTTCTCACCAGTCCTGCAGTCATCATCTCTAATAATCAGACTTGTCTGAAGTGAAAGGTGACCTTCAGATGGGCTCACCTGTCCCCAGCATTACAGAGGGAAGGGTGTTGTGTTGTTTCCTTTAGTTGCCTTCAAAGAAACTAAAGCCTGTGAGCATGCCAGTTCCATACCCACTGGTATGGGAGCACTGCTGCAGGTACACATGGGAGGAAAAGCAGTCCTGGGCACCTCCTGGCACTGCATTTCTGTCACAAGAACAGGGCCATGCTGGAGCAGGAGCACATAGCGATTGTCTCTTCAGAAGTCCTGGGTATATGTCATGGCATCCACTGCAGGGGCTGTATTTCATGCATGGTGGTTCCTGAGTGTTGGCTGGCCTGTCATCACAGAATCCTGGCATGGTGAGGGTTGGAAGGGACCTCTGGAGTTTGTCCAGTCCAACCCCTCTGCTAAAGCAGGGCCACCCACAGCAGCTTGCCCAGGATCACAAGGTCCAGGTGAACTTGAAATCCCTTCTGAGAAGGAGATGACCAAGCTTGTGACATGTGTGACACTTCCCTCCTGCTGGCTGGCTACCAAATGAAGCTAGTGTCTGGCTTCTGGTGGACCTTGGTGACGTCAGATGAGTGTGGGGAGCAGGCTGAAAGCACTTCCTGCACTGTATATTTGGGATGTGGTGGGAAGAAGGTGTCTCGCTCTTCAGTATAACAGCAAAGCCCAGGGGTCAGTCTGCTTGTCATTGGAAGATGAAGGTTGAGATGTCCCCCAGAGGCAGCAGGAATTTGTCAGCTTGCTGCTGAACTTCCAAGGCACCATAACAGACAAGGCAGAGGTGTTTTCCTTGTTCCTCCCTGCTGTCCCACTGATGAAGGAAGGTCTTGCTGGCCTGTGCCCTGTTCCTGCTTGCTCTGCCAGTACCTCCTAGACAGTTGGCAGTGCCAGGTGGGTGATGCCACCCCACTAGAGAGGGACAGGACCGGCAGAAGAGCAACTGGAGTGGGTTGTTTTACCTGTGCAAAAAGAGAGGAGAGTGCCAAAAGAGGGAAAGCCTGTCTGGTGGCTTTGTGTTCTGTTTCAAACTGAGGCTGGCATGGCATGGAGGATGAGTCTGTAATACCTAAAGGGTCAAAGGCAAGAGGATGGGGCCAGACCCTTCTTGCTGGTGTCCAGCAAAAGGACAAGGGGCAGTGAGCACAAGTTGTAACCCAGGAGGTTCCACTTCAACAGGAGGAGAAACTTTTTTGGTTATTGGATGCTGGAGCCTTGGAGCAGGCTGCCCAGAGAGGTTGTGGAGTCTCCTTCTCTGGAGAGATTCCAAACCTCCCTGTCTGTTGTGATCCCAGGCAAGCTGCTATGGGTGCCCCTGCTTTAGTGCGAGGAGTCTGACTGGGTGATCTCCAGAGGCCGCTTCCTACCCTACCATGCTGGGATTCTGGGATTGCAAACAGGATGAGATCACATCCTGCAATACCTCTTGTTGCTTGTGGTTCTTGAATGTGTGCTGGTGTTCCAAACTCACAACTTCAAGCTCCTTCACTTTGCCTGGATGGGTTTGGAGATGCAGGGTCAAGCAGGTAGGTAATAGAAATACATTGACTACATCCAAATGTGTGCCAGCTCCTGAGATGGGTATTTCTGCTTGTGGTGAAAGAGCTTCTCCTGGAAAGCAAGGTGTGCCTGATGGAACATGTCCTGTTCTGCAGTGGGTGGAAAGGCACTGGAGGAGAATCCTCTTAGGAGAAGTTGTGCCTGCATGGAAGGCAGCTGTGGGCTGCTGAAGGGGCGGCTGCTGGCTTATGCTTTTTGAAGGTAGGCCTTAGTCTTTCCTCTTTGGTAGTGGGAAGTCCTCTAGCTGTGATGGAAACCAGGGCTGGAGGAGCCTAAGGGAGCTCAGTCTGTTGGTGCATCCCTGCACCACATCCAGTGTGGAGGGACAGAGAAGCCAAAGGCAGCCTTGGGTAGAAAGAGATACTGGTGTATGGCTTCTCAGGAGCTGCTTTCCTTCCCCATCTGCTTGACAAGTAGGACCAAGGTGCAGAGTCTTATGGGAAGGTGGGCAGGGCCTCAGAACAACTCTTACCTCTGCCCAGACTGGAGAAGGGATGAGTCCTCAGTAAAACTTCTTTCTTGGCCTGGGGAGATGCTTCCAGAGCAAAGGAGGAGAACTGGAGGTCCCTCAGGAGCAAGTATGGCTGTCACCTGGCTCTGGTGTGAGGCAAGAATGCTGTGAGCCCGGGCACCATGGAGTTCCAAGCCCAAAACCAGGCAGGAAGGTCTCAGACATGCAATCATAGAATCACAAAGTTGTTTAGACTGAAAAATACCTTGAAGATCATCCAGTCCAGCCATTACCACAGCACTGCCAGGTGACCACTAAACCATGTCTCTCAGCATCACATCTCCATGCCTTTGAAACCTCTCCAGGGATGGGTACTCCACCACTCCTCTGGCCAGCCTGGGCCAGGCTTTGACAACCCTTTCGTGGAAGAAATTATTCCTCATGTCCAACCTGAATCTCCCTTGGGGCAAATTGAGGCTGTTTCTTCTTGTCCTGTTTCTTGTTCCGAGGGAGAACAGACGAACCTCCACCTGTCTCCAGCCTCCTTTCATGGAGTTGTAAAGAGCCAGAAGGTCTCCCTTCAGGCTGAACAGCTTCAAGTTGATCACAAGACATGTGCTTTCTTCAGATTGGCACACACCCAGCTGTGTCTTCTATAGCACCCAGAGCTGTGGCTGTGTGGAGCGTAGCTCTGCCTGGTGCTGCTGGGTGCCATGGTGGGATGAAGGATGCAGTGTTTGGCCTCTAGCATCAGTGTAGGAACATCCTAGTCATGCCACCATCAGGACTTGTGGAGCTCATCTGTCCCTGTATGGCCATGGTCCTCCCTGGCAAAGTACCTGGCTGTGTGGAAACTGCCATTGAAAATGAGCCTTAAGCTGCTTTGTTGTTCAACCTGGCCATGGTGTAATCCCTCAGACAGGGCAGGTGGTGTTTTTTATAGCATCACAGGCTGGTTTGGGGTGGAAAGGACCCAAACAGCCTGACCTGCATTGGTTCCAGGAATGGGGCATCTCTGGGCAACCTTCAGTGTCAAACATTTCTTCCTTCTCTCCAGTCTGACAAACCCTCACTCCTTGTCCTGTAACAATAGATCCTGCTCAGAAGTCTGTGCCCAGCTTTTTTTTGTCCGTTTTAAGCACTGCAAAGCCACCTGAAGGTCTCCCTGGAGCCGTCTTTTTGCCAGGTGGGACAACCCCAAGTCTCGGAGCCTGGCCTCAGAGCAGAAGGCTTCCAGCCTTTGGATGTTTTTTGTGGCTTCCTCTGCACTGCTCTTGGACCCTTGGTCCCTGCTGTATCTTTAGGCTGAGGAACTGCTGAACTGTTGCCCCAGCGCAGGGATGATGAGGAAGAATAGGGACCTATTCTTCCTCATTGTTTGAGGCTTTTTCCCTGGAAGTTTGTCCCAAGTCTGAAGTGGCAGGTTCCAAACCTGAGAGGCTTCTGGTTCAAATGGTTTCATAGCCACTGCACTTCTCTGAGGTGGCTGTCAGGAGCTCCAGGAGGTTCAAGTGAGCCTTAGTCTGGGGCCGTGTGGTGGCAAGTACCTGAACACAGGCTCACTCCTTACCCATGTGCTTGCTTTGGATGGCATTGATCTACACTTCCATGGGGCCAGGATGTGCAGGAGTACATCGTTGTGGTGAAGTGGAACATCTCGAACCTCACCAGGTTATGATGTCCTGTCACCTTAACTTTAGTGATGTAACTCATCCTGTGTAGTTAACCTTTCAGTGCTTTGTTTCTGCCAAGCAAAAAGCTCCATGCTGTGTCAGATCCTTGGGAAGGAATGGAGTTGATGAACCTGCCTACTTGAAGCCAGGCTGGGGGTATTGGTAGGTGAGAAGCTGGGCATGAGCCAGCAATGGGCACTTGCAGCCCAGAAGGCCAACGGCTTCTAGGCTACACCAAAAGCAGTGTGGTCAGCAGGTTGAGAGAGGTGATTTTGCCACTCTGCTTTGCTCTGGTGAGGCCTCACCTGGAGTACTGCGTCCAGCTCTGGAGCCCTCAACACAGGAAGGACGTGGACCTGATGGAGCAGGTCCAGAAGAGGACCACGAAGATGATCAGTGGTTTGGAACATCTCTGCTGTGAGGACAGGCTGAGTGAACTGGAATTGTTCATCCTGGAGAAGGCTCCAGGGAGACCTAATAGCAACCTTCCAGTACACGTAAGAGGTCTACATACTGCAGAGGGACTGTTTACAAAGGCCTGCAGTGACAGGATGAGGGGCAATGGTTTGAAATTAGATAAGAGCAGATTTGGATTGGATGTTAGGAACAAGCTCTTTGCTATGAGAGTGGTGAAACACTGGAACAGGTTGCCCAGGGAGGTAGTTGAAGCCCCTTCCCTGGAGATATTAAAGGTCAAGCTTGAGAAGGCTGTGAGCAACCCGATCTAGTGGAGGGTGTCCCTGTTGAATGTAGGGGAATTGGACTAGATGACCTCTGGAGATCCTTTGGTTCTGTAACCTGGCCTTGTCTGCAGGAGCAAAGGAAGCTGGGCTGGTGCCCATGTGAGGAGCAGAAGACTAGTAGGGTTTCCGATGTGACCAAATCATACAGTTTCATTGCACAAAAGAATGCAGATTTATAGCCTGAGTTTTGGAAGGGAAGCTGCTTCCAGTTGTTTTATGGATGGTGCTGACATCCCTGGCTGCACAAACTGTGCCTGCTTCCTTGGATGTCATTTGAAGGACACCTACCATCCCAGTTGTCTCTACTTATAAAACCTCTTGGAACAAAACCACTTTGTTCCAAATTGGGCACTTTCAATGGCTTAAGCCTCTTGGCTTGCTAGGATTCAAACAGAGCTTCCCAGTTCATCTCACTTGTCATCTTACAGAAAAGTTTTTGCTGTCTTGCCCTCTGATAATGGGAAAGGAGTTTTCAGAGTCCAGATAGCTCAGTGCTTGGTTTTGTTCCAGAGCAGGGGCTTGGTAGCAGTGCCAGACTCCTGTGATCTGTTCAACAAGCTCTGCTCTTGTCTCTGATCTTGCATTGCTCGTCAGCTTTGGTGATGCTGGTTGCTGCAGGTGTTCCTGGCAAGGAGACACCTCCCCCCTGCTCCTGGTGAGTGGAGCTGATGTTTTCAAGGTCTTTGCCACAGCAAAGCCATATGGCCTGAAGGCAGAGTGAGGTAGGTGTGAAGAGTGTGGGTGCTTGTGTGGAGAAGGAAGGCTTCTTTCTGTAGAATGGTTTGGGTTGGAAGGGACCTCCAAAGGTTGTGTAGTCCAGCCTTGCTGCAGTGAGCAAGTCCTGCTAGTGGCTTTGTGTTTCTCTTCATAAGGGACTATGTGGCTGAGTGTGCCTTCAGCTTCTCTTTGGTGCCTTTTTGCTTGATGGCTGCCAAAGTCCTTCTTTCTGTAACACCACCAAGAAACAAGCTGGAGCAGGTCTGGGAGAGGCTGGGAACAATGATCACTTTTAAACTCAGGGAGGTTTCGAGTGGAGAGGAGGGAGAAATGTTTGATCCTGAGGGTGGTGAAAGCCTGTCTCAAGTTGTCCAGAGAGGTGGGTGACACCTCATCCCTGGAACCATTGCAGGTCAGGTTGTTGGGGGCTGTGAACAACCTGCTCTATTTGCACGTAGCCTACTGGCTGCAGGGGGGCTTGGACTAGTTGAGCATGAAAGGTCTCTTCCCACCCAAAGCAGTTTGTGGCTAGTGACTGGGAGGAGAAAGATGCAGCATCCTGAACTAAAGCTGGTTTTTGGTTGGCGACTGTTTTCCATCTCTGTTTTCCGTGCTCCTCTCCACAGCATTTTGTGATCATTATAAAAGCTGAAGCACTTTCCTGCTGGTGTTCTCTCTCCAGAATGATCTCTGGAAAGCCAAGACAATGAGTGTGGCCCATTCCCAGCTGGTGTTTCTGGGCAAATAATTGTACAAGTCCTTTGTTAGCATCGTATTTCTAATGCCAGGCCAAGGGTAGGAATTCTGGTGCAGAAACCCAAAGATGTGACTTGTGGTTGTGAGTTTTGATGCTTTAGAGGATTTGCTATTGCCAGTGTCTGTGCAGGATACCAGGTCTGGGCTTTGGTAACCCGGAATGGGACTTGGCATCATCAGTTCTACACCATTGTCATTGATCTTGCTGCAGTGTATGGAGTGTTCCTCATTTTAAATCAAGTGATGCATGGAGAGCCTGGGGGCAGAGGAGCAGAGCTGTGTGCTGGTGAACTTGTCTGGAAAGTGCCTGTTACTCATCCAAGTCAATATGTTCAGATTGTCAGTGAGAAGCTGAAAAATCAGCTCTGCAAGTACAGTGTGAAGAGACGAGGTTGAAGAGCTCCCAGGGGGCTTCAGTAATCTATCACAGCCCTCCTTGGGGCTTTATCTGCCTGCTGACAAAGTAAACTGCTGTGTGGGGTAAAACTTGGAGCTTCTTGGAGCAGAACTGTGTGCAGAATTTGTGGAAATAGAATCCCAGAATGCCAGGTTGGAAGGCACCCCGAGGGTCATCTGGTCCAGTCTTTCTTGGTAAAGTAGAGTTGAAATGAGCTGGCCCAGCACCCTCAAGCTGAGTCTTCAAACTGCCTAATGTAGGGAACTCCACTGCTTCCCCTGGGAGAGGAGTCCAAAGTTCCAGCTGTTCTCACAGGGAAACATTTTCTTCTGGAGTCCAGTGGTAATCTCCCCAGAAGTAACTTGTCCCCAGATTTTGCCCTCTGTGCTTTTTCTGTCAGAACCCTTCCTAAGCTGTGCAATGTTTTTGTTGTTTCTAGCAGCAGAACTGGCTGCCTTGTCTTGAACACAGAAGAACAAGGTTTTGTTCTTAGGCTGTTGAGGTTGTGGCAGGGTTTTTGTTTGTTTGTTTCTGTTGGTTTAGGGTTTATGGTTGTTTTGATTTTTATAATCAAAGTGGTATGTTTGCTATGTGCTGTCTTCCCAGAGAAGCATCTTTCTTAGGATGGTAGGGGTTGGAAATGACCTCTGAAGATCAACCAGCCCAACCCCCAGTACCAAAGCAGGATCACCTAGGGCAGGTCACACAGGAACATGTCCAGATCTTGCAAAGACTCCAGAAAAGAGTCCACAGTCTCTCTAGGCAGCTTGTTCCAGAGCTCCAGCACCCTTGCACCAGATGATTTTCCCCTCCTGTTCAGGTGGAACAGCCTGGGTTCCAGTTTGTATCCATTGCCCCTTGTCCTATCACAGGACAACACTGAAAAGGGCCAGTACACTTCTTGCCCACCACCCTTCGGGTATTTGTAAATGTTCATAAGATCTCCTCGCAAGAGGTTTCAAACATCCTGATTATGTCTCTCCCTCTCCCTGTCCTTTTCACCCCATCTAGGTCTGGGTTGTTTTGCCTCCCATCCTCCCTCCCCAGGCCCGAGGATCCTCACGCCAATGGAATCGCCGACAGCGGGGACACTGAGCAGAGCACGACAGAGCCACACCCTGCTGGCCAGCAGCCTCCCAAGGGCAGGGGAGATGAGCAGGTGCCCCCTCTGCTGCCTGCCCCGCCAGCAGGCAGCCTGCCCCCCTACCCGCCCTACTTTGAGGGAGCCCCCTTCCCCCGGCCACTTTGGCTGCGGCACACTTACCAGCAGTGGGTTCCTCAGCCACCACCACGGACCATCAAGAGGACGCGTAGGCGCCTGTCACGGAACCGTGACCCGGGCAGGCTGATCATGAGCACCATCAGGCTGCGGCCCCGACAGGTGCTCTGTGAGAAATGCAAGAACACCCTGAACCCTGAGGATGCTGGTGCCACCCGGCAGAGCGCCAAGACCAGGAGGAGGCTGAGCATCCAGGACAAGGAGCAGAAGAAGCACAGTGACTCCGAGTATCTGGAGAAGAGGAACAAGAGGGAGAAGAGGGAGGACGAGAAGTTTTCCGGGGAGCTTGTGCATCGCACGCCGGTGATCAAAATCTCCTACAGCACTCCACAGGGGAAAGGAGAAGTGGTCAAGATCCCTTCCCGGGTTCACGGTTCCATCAAACCCTTCTGCCCAGAGCGAATGCTGCAGAATGGAGGGGAGGACCAAGAGGAGAGCAGAGACTCGGAGCGTTGTCGAGAAAGCAAATGCTGCCTGGACAAGTCAGCAGGTGGGCAGCTAGCTTCCATTCCCAAGCTGAAGCTGACACGGCCGGTGCACTCCAGTGCCGATGTGCCGCCCCCAAAGATCCGGCTGAAGCCCCACCGCATCAGCGATGGGCAGAGCGTTTCTATCTACAAGGCAGAGCTCATTGACGAGATCAATGTCCTCCAGAGCGGTCAGGAGGCCAACCCTGCTGCCTTCTACAATGACGAATCCGCAGAGAGAAGCTTAGCTGAGATCTCTTCAGGGAGCTCAGGTGAAGATGAGGACTTCAAAAGATTTCCCCAGGGTAAAGATGGACATGATAACTTGGCGTTCCTGATGAACTACCGCAAGAGAAAAGCAGACTCCTCTAGTTTGTCTGTCTGTAGTAATGACAGCCTAGACGAATCCAAGTCCTCCAGCTCAGAGGTGACGTCACCAGAACTGTGTGACTTTTTGCCTGGTGATGAGGCCTCCGTCTCTTCGTCTTCAAAAGATGAGCGTAAAATGGTGCCACCGCTGACCGTCAGGCTGCACACCCAGAGCGTGGCCAAGTGTGTCACGGAAGACGGCAGGACTGTGGCGGTGGGGGACATTGTTTGGGGTAAAATCCACGGGTTTCCGTGGTGGCCGGCACGTGTGCTCGACATAAACCTTAGTCAGAAGGAGAACGGGGAGCCTTCGTGGCGAGAAGCTAAAGTATCATGGTTCGGTTCTCCAACCACCTCCTTCTTGTCTGTTTCAAAACTCTCCCCCTTCTCTGAGTTTTTCAAGCTGAGGTTTAACCGGAAGAAGAAGGGGATGTATCGCAAAGCCATCACGGAAGCCGCCAAGGCTGTAGAGCACCTGACTCCAGAAATAAGAGATCTCGTAACGCAGTTTGAGACATAACTTGGCCTCCAGTATCAGGTGAGTGCTTGCTGGGCTGATGCTTCCCATGAACAACCGCTTTGTGGCTCTTAATCTGCATTCTGTTGCTCGCCTACATTTGTATTCCTGTAAAAACTCAGGCTGGCAGGTGTTGAACATCCGATGCTTGGCTGTTAGTTGGTGGCAGTTATCCATGAGAACCTCCTGTAGGACCTCCGTTATGAGGACAGGCTATGAGAATTGCGATTGTTCAGTCTGGAGAAGAGAAGGCTTCAGGGAGACCTTCTGGTAGCCTTGCAGTGCTTAAAGAGGATGAGAAAAAAGCTGGGGACAGACTTTTGAGCAGGGCCTGTTGTGACAGGACAAGTGGTGATGGTTTGAACTCACAGAGGGAAGTTCAGACTGGAGGGATGGAAAAAATGTTTGATACTGAGTGTGCTGAGAGCCTGTACCAGGTTGCCCAGCGAGGCGAGAGATGCCCCATCCCTGGCACCATTGCAGGTCAGGCTGTTTGGGGCTGTGCACAACCTGCTCTAGTTGCAGATGTCCCTGCTGACTGCAGAGGGGTTGGGTTAGATGACCTTGAGAGGTCTCCCACCCAAAGTAGTCTGCTTATGTGACTCTGTGCTGGAAGAACTGTTGTGTTCACACACTGTTTCTACTCCTGCTGTAGAGCATCAGGACTGTGATGGTCACTGCTCGTGTCAGCTGAGGGGGCAAAAAATACTTTTTTGGTACCCTCTGTCATGGGACTTCACCCCTTGAGTGTGATGAAGGATTTGACTGCTTGGGTTATTACTCCATCTCAGCAAGCCTGACTGAAGTAAATAATCAGTATGGGCCCAGGTTCCTGTTAGCCAGAGCTGGAGTATAAACAAACCTGCTGCCCAGATTCTGCTGTCCTCTGACCATACTAGTCACCATCCATTGCTCCTGCAGGAGCAGAGCTCCACTTCAAGGAGTAGCAGTGTTCCTCCTGAACTCTTTGCTGTGCTATTTGGGACAGCTTGAGCAGAACAGATGTTGTCATAGATGTTCCAGACAGCTGGGTTTGCTAGCAGGCCACATCTGGTGGCTTCTGGATGGGGAAGCAGCAGCTAATCATACAATGGTAGGGGTTGGAGGAGACCTCTAAAGATGATCACATCCGACCTGTCTGCCAGAGCAGGGTCCCCTAAAGAGGATCACACAAGAACACATCCAGATGAGTCTTGAAAGTCTCCAGAGAAGCAGACTCCACAACCTCTCTGGGTAGCCTGCTGCAAGTCTCCAACACCCTCACAGCAAAGAAGGTGGAAGTCTATGTTCCAGTTTGTGTTCATTGCCCCCTCTCCTGTCACTGGACACCATTGAAAGGAGCCTGGTCCCTTCTTCTTCACACCCAGATGCTTCAGGGCAGTCAGATTGGCTGTGCCAGTCAGTCCATGTGGTGTGGAGGGTATCACAGGGGAATCTCTTGTGCTTTCACATTTTGCTTTGTATTCACTGCCAGCATAACTTCCTGTTTAAACTTGGAGCTTTGTAAGCTTCAGATTCTTTGAGCCAAACATCTTTCACAGTGGTGAGCACCCTAGCTCATGTCTGGTGTTACAGCAGGTTTTCTCCTACCTGAGGTGTTGTTCTCAACTGCCAGAGAGACATGATGAATGGGTGTGTGATGCGGTGTGCTGGCACACTCCTGGAATGGAGCAGGACCCGGGGCCAGGGGTGGACTCTTCAGGGCTGGTGTCGCTTCACACACGTGGTGTTGGGAATGAGCACTGGATGGAGCTGCAGATTCAGCTCTAAAGGAGACCCATGTTTCCTATAGCCACCCTATCCCTGCTCCAGGGAATCACAGAATGTTAGAGGTTGCAAGGGATCTCCAGAAATCATTGAGTCCAATCCCCCTGCCAAAGCAGGATCCCCTTGGGTAGTCTGCACATGGATGCATCCATCAAGGTTTTGAAAGTCTCCAGAGAAGGAGATTGCACAACCTTTCTGGGCAGCCTGTTCCAGTGTACCATCACTAACTGTAAAGAAGTTTCTCTTCGTGTTGAGGTGAAGCCTTCTGTGTTCCAGTTTACATCTATTTAGTTTGCTTTTACATTTCAGAATGCAGTGAAGCTGCTGGTGGGTTTTCATACACACTTCTGCAGCACAGGAGTCTACAGTCACAGATCATAGAAGGCCAGGTTGGAAGGGACCCCGAGGATCATCTGGTCCAACCTTTCCAGGTAGCAATAAGAGTCGAAATGAGCTGGCCCAGCACCCTTTCAAGCTGAGTCTTCAAACTGCCCAATGTAGGGGACTCCACCACTTCCCTTCGAAGGTGATTCCAGTGTCCAACTGCTCTCAAGAGGAAATATTTTCTTCTGGAGTCCAATGGGAATCTCCCTAGCAGTAACTTGTCCACATTGCCCCTTGTCTTTTCCATGGGACTCCTTGTACAAAGGCAGTCTCCATCCTGCTGATAGCCACCCTTTATGTCCTGGTCTGTGGTAATAAGGTCTCCCTTAAGCCTTCTCAAGGTTGAACGTACCCAGCTCTCAGTGTGTCCTCCATGGCAGTTCTTCCAGTCTTCTGATCATTCTCCTGGCCCTTGTCTGGACACTTTCCAGCCTTTCTTGTGCAGCAGGGACCAAAACTGCATGAAGCAGTGTCCATACTCGTTTGCTTCTGCACTCTGGAGGATCCTTTACTCTTCCTCTCTCTCTTTGTTCCCCCACCCCCAAGGTGTGGAACCATTAAAATAGAACAGACCTAGCTTCTGAAGGTCCTAATTTGGCTGCCCTTGGCTGATCAGCCCCACAGAGTCAGCAGCCATGCCCTATGCAGCAGAGCCCCAGCTGATGGCACACTGCTATATATAGCAGCTCCAATGTAAGAGTTGGAACCTTGGGTGGTGACTTCACCTCCAAAGAGGCTCAGGGTTCTGCATGTGCCTCTTGCCAGCAGGTTATGAAGCAGCATCAATCCACTCTGCTTTTTTTGCCTTCACCTCTTCTCTGCTCTGCCAGTGGCACAGAAAAGCTGCTCACTTCATGTAAAGCTGTGGCTGTGGAAGCTGAAGCTTCAGAAACACCTGCCTGGTTACAAGGAACATTTCAGCCCAGAAGAGGAATGCTTGAGATGTTTCTTGGCATGGTTTCAGGATGGTGCAGTCAGCTAAAGCCAAGCTTCCAGCTTAATTACTGGTTCTGGGTCTTCCTCCCAGCAGCTTGGAGCCAGCGTCTCTGCATGCTGACACAAAGCAGGAGAACGAGTTCAAAACTATGTTTGTGTACCCTGGCACTGGGTGTCTGCAGCAGGGACTGGTGGCACCCTGCGGATTCCCATGCTCCCCAAAGCCCTCACGCTGGGCTCTGACACTGTGCTGGGGACATCTGTGCTGCTTCTCCCTCCCTATGCCATCTGCTGCCCCTCTTCTCTTCCCTCCTCTCCTGGGTGTAGGGTTGGACATGCCAGGGGCCATGCATTGTGCTATTTCTGACTGCACACGGGCTCTGCAGATGCCCAGGAACACGATCTGCTTACGTGACCTGGAACTTCAGCTGCCAGAGGAGATTTGTGTCAACCAAAGGGCTTAGCAGCTCCCATGGAAGGACAGCAAGCTGCTCCTCTGGCTGAGGGTCTCCAAGCCCCATCTGGAACACTGGGCATCTGCTGGTTGTGGTCTTCAGGCCCCATCTAGAGCTTTAGTTGTGCTGGCTGAGCATGCCCATGGTGGGCAGAGCCCCTCTCTAAGGTGCAGCTGCATTCCTGCATGCTTCGTGCTGGCCAAATCTGTATAGGAGCAGGGTCTGTGGTGGGGGACCAAGGTGATGGCTGCTTTTTGTGGGATGTGCAGAAGACTAGGCTCTGCAGAGCAGCTCTGAGGCTGGGAGAGGCAGGCTGTCTCTGAAGGACAAAAAGCAGAGCCTGGAAACTTGTGTTCTTTGAAAACTCCTACAAGTGGTGTAAAAAGGAAGTTTCTGTAGCTTCTGTTGAAGTTCAACAAGGCCAAGTGCTGAGTCACAAACAACCCTGTGGACACTCCAGGCTTGGGGCAGAGTGGCTGGAAATTGCCCAGTGGGAAAGGACCTGGGGGTGTTCATAGAATCACAGTAACTTTAGAGGATGGAAGTGACCTCCAGAGATCAGAGTCCAACTCCCCTGCCAAGGCAGGATCCCCTAGGGTAGCTTGCACAGGAGGGCATCCAGGCAGGTTTTGAAAGTCTCCAGAGAAGGAGACTCCACAACCTCTCTGGGCAGCCTCTTCCAGTGCTCCATCACCCTCACTGTAAAGAAGTTTTTCCTCCTGTTGAGGTGAAACCTTCTGTATTCCAGTTTGTATCTGTATTACTGTGCACCACTGAAAAGAGATTGGCCCCATTAACTTGACACCCACCCCTCAGGTGTTTAGAGACATTGATCACATCTCCTCTGTCTTCTCTTCTCCAGCCTAAAAAGCCCCAGGTTTCTCAATGTTGGTTAGTAATGGCTGAAGATGAGCCAATGTGTGCACAGGTAGCCAAGGTGTCCACCAGCATCCTGGGCCTTGATCAGCCATGGTGTAGCCAGTAGGATCAGGGCAAGGATTGTCCCCCTTGTAATGGGCACTGGTGAGGCCACAGTTTGACTCTCGGTTTCAAGTTTGGGCCTATCAGTACAAGAAGGACATTGAAGTGCTGGAGTAGGTCCAGAAAAGGACTACAAAGCTGGTGAAGGATCTGAAGAACAGGTCTGGTGAAGAGCAGCTGAGGAAACCGAAGTTGTTCAACATGGTGAAAAGGGACCTCCTGGCTCTCTACAGCTCCCTCAAAGGAGGTTGGAGCCGGGTGGATGTTGGTCTCTCAGGAAACAAATGATAGGAGAAGAGGAAATGGCCTCAAATTTCCCAGAGGAGCTTTGGGTTGGACACAAGGAACAATTTCTTTGCCAAAAGGCTCGTCAAAGCCTGGCCCAGGCTGCTGTGGAGTAGCCATGCCTTGAGCATGCACAGGCAGTGCTTGGCTCCTGAGACCTGCTGACACAACAGGAGGGGGCTGGATGACCTTTGGAGGTCCCTTCCAGCCTAAACCATTCTGATTCTATGACACATTAAAGTTTCCCATTTTAACGCTGTAGTGTGAAAGGTAGGACCTGGAACCCCAAAACTGTCAGGAAAGCTCTCAGCAGGTGACAGATTTGCAGTGTGGTTTTCCAGCCTTTATCCATAGGCTGTTTTCTCGGTAGGTCCCTGTGGCTGGCAGTGGAACTGGGGTGGGAGGAGTGTGTGGGCTGAGTGACAGACTGGCTTCTGCTGAGGAAGGGCTTCAGGAAAGCCTTGACTGGGCATAAACTTCAACTAACATAGGAAGTTCCATCTAAACATGAGAAGGAACTTCTGTACTTGGAGGGTGGCAGAGCACTGGAGCAGGCTTCTTGGAGAGGTGGTGGAGTCTCCTTCTCTGGAGACTTTCGAGGCCTGCCTGGATCTGTGTGTTTGTGATCTGCTTTAAGTGATCCTGCTCTGGCAGTGGGATTGGACTCCAGAGGATCTCCAGAGGTCTCTTCCAACCCCCACCATGCTGTGGTTCTGTGTCACTACCTGCCAGCTGAGTGAGGAGGAGCTGGTTCTGCTCTCTATTCTACACTTACCTGGTGCAGCTGCTTTGCTCTGTGAGTGGCTGTGATGCAGCCTTGCATGTCCTGGGTTCACCTACATCTGAAACAGGCTTTTCTGGCCAGCAGCAGTGACAGATGGGGCTTAACACCTTGACTGCTCTGGTTGATACTGGAGAGCCCCATCCTCTACCAGTCAAATGGATATTGGTGCTTTGGGAGCTGAGGTGGCTCCAACACCCCATCCAGCAGGCTGGTGGTAGGGTCTCGACTGCAATCTAGTGACCCCCAGCCCTCCTGCAGTAGTTGGAAGGCACAGGAAGGAGGGACTGTCCCAGAGCACTGCCAGCAGTGGCCTCTGCCCTTCCCTCCATGACTGGAACTGTTAAGCAGCTACCATCTTTAGAAACAAAACCCTGCAGGTGCCACTTAGCTGCCTGTCAGAGGTCCTCTAGGTGCCATGGCTCCTGTCCCTCCTCCTCAGGGCTGCAGGAGGATATGACCTTTTGATTGTTTTCTCATAGAGAAGAAACTTGTTTGGTGTAAGGGTGCTCGAGCAGGCTGCCCAGAGAGGTTATGGAGTCATCTCTTCTGGAGAGATTCCAAATCCACCTGGACCTTGTGATCCTGGCAAGCTGCTGTGGGTGCCCCTGCTTTAGCAGGAGGGTTGAATTGGACGATCCCCGGAGGTCCTATGCTGGGATTGTGTCATCTTCCTGAGCTTGAGGCAGAGCTAGCTCACTGCCTTCCCCCCAGCAGGGGATGCCTGGAGGAAGACTGATTTGGTGGTGCTCAATTAGCCTGCTGTTAATTGAATTATTAGGAAATATTCCTCCAAGTTGGCTGTTCTAGTGGAGAAAATGAGCGGGCTTCTTGCTGCTGCCACTTCTCAGCCTGCCAGGACATGCAGGGTAACAAGGCTGGTGCCATTGTCATTGGGAAGGTTTCAGTCCTGCAGCACTCCAGGGCTTTCGAGAGAAACCATCTGTAGGAGATGAGTTCCAGACTTCACCCTGGGCACATGTGTGTGTCTCTTGATCTTCACCTGGAGCTGATCCCTGCTTGCTGGTGCTACAGCCCAGCAGCACATGCAGCAACCCTTTTGTCAGTGCACACGGTACTCTCACAAAGGCAAAAGGCCCAGCAGGGGAGTGGATGGGCTGCCAGGGATGTCCTGTGCTTGTGGTGCCTCAAGGGTCAAGGTGTGAGCTCCTCAGGTGAGGGCAGAGCTGATGTGAGCAGGGTCCTCAACCATCCACAAGCTTGGGGGAGGGCAAATCAGCTTTCTGCACCCTGCTGCAGGGCTCAGGCCTGACTTTGCGAGTGGCTTTGTTTAGTCCAAAACTTGGTGGTTTTGACTGTGATGAAGCACTTGGATTCAGAAGGCCTTTCTTGGCTTTACTTTTGTCACAAAGCTCAGCACAGAGGGTCCTGAGACAGCAGCTCTGTTCTGTCTTCATTGCTTGTACGTGTGTAAGTGCTACAGCAGTGTCCAGAATGTTCCACCTGCTGCTGCTTCTTGAAGATGTTTGGGTTTCTTTAAACAGAATCTCAGCATGATGGGGCTGGAAGGGACCTCTGCAGATCATCCAGTCCAAGCCACCTGCTAAAGCAGGAACACCCACAGCAGCTTGCCCAGAATCTGCCCTTGCTCTCTTCCATCACTGTGAATTTTGCTGGTGTAAGATGCTGACAGAGGGTCGAAGTCCCAGCAGAGATGGCTTTGTGCTTGATGTCTCTGCAGGGGTGATGAGTAGCTGACAGCAGAAAGGAAAAGTCAAATGGAATCAATCAAGGAAAAGAATGTAATTTGGAGCACACCCCAAGGTCTTGCCTTCTGCCCCATTACAGAATGGTGACATTCTGCACCTGCCCATCGAAGTGTTTCTGTGAGGTGGGAGATGTGAATTTGTGTTCTGCTAAATGTGGAATGTGAGCCAGATGATCTCTGCAGCTGGTTCCAGTTGCAGATGCAGTGTCCTACAGAACATACTCTCCAGTTTTAGGCCCAGCTTTGCTAGGAGGAAGGCAGTAGACTCAGCCTGTGAGAGCTCACTGGAGAGGGCCTGGTTTTGTCTGCTGGGCAGGAGTGAACAGGCAGTGATAAGGAGGAAGAAGGTTTTGAGCTTTTCCATGCAGAAGTATCTTATGCTGCCTGCCATTACCTACACCCTCTCCTTGTCCAAAGAATTGCAACTTTGTGAAATCCTTTTTTACCTAGCCTATGTTTCTTACCTAGGCTGTGTTTCTCCCCAGGGATTTTATCTCTGAGGTTTTCCAGCCATGAAGTGAGAACATACGAGGGACTGCCACTGTGTTTCTCCTCTTGAGCCCGTGGTGAGAACTCCTGGGTTTCTCAGGATGCTGCTCAGAACAGAGCCTTAACATCTGGCAGTGGTGGCCCCTGCCTCTTCCTCAGCCTGCACCTTTCAGAGTGTGGTGTGTCCATGCTGGGGACAATCAGCCTTCCATCCATGCAGAGCTGAACAGAGTGCTGAGGCTTGGATGTCACAAGATGCAGAGCCTCAGCTTCTCTAAAGCAGTTTGATGTTTTGCGAGTAGCACCAAGGTTCAGCTTCCAGAGAGAATCCCTGATCTTTGCTCCCAAGTAAGGATCCCAGCAGCAGCTGCAGTTGGTCCCTGGGTCTGCCCTTGCACAGGGAGAAGCCTTCACTGGGATGTTGTTTGGTGTCATTCTTCTGTTGTGATGCTTCCTTCCTCCAACTTTAAAAATCACAAAGACTGGCCCCAGGGCTTGTTGCTGCCTCCCCAACAAGGAAATGCTTTTTTCCTGTTTAGACCAAACATTCTTTGGTGTCTCAACTGTCTCTGAAGGGTTGGCTTTGGACAAAAACCATCTGAAAGGTGTTGTGCCCAATCCAGGCACCTCACTGAGGTTTGGGTAGAAGTAAGGTGATAAACCTGCAGGGAAGCTTGCTGTGTGCCCTGGAAGATCTCACTGCCCAGTGGGAAACACACAGAGATGTTCTCCAGCAAGGCTGAGTGAGGACTGTGGGTGGCAGAGCCTTGTTGTGAGCCAGCCCAGTTTCTGAGCAGTGGGATGGTTCTGCTCAGTGCTGTAGGAGCTGGTGAAGCCCAGTTGCTGCAGTCCTCTGGTATGGAGTTTTCAGGGCAGATGTTCAGGGTGCACTGAATCAGCTCTTTGAAATCTCCATTGTTTGGGCGGTGCTGAAGATCACTCTGGAGGCTGCACCCGAGCAGATCAGTGTCGCGTTTGGTCCTGTGCCCACAGCATTGCTGCTGGAACTGTGGTTCATTTTTCCTGTGTTTGGTGTCAGTGTGCTTGGCTGATTGTGATCTGTATTTGTAAGACACAAACCTTAGCTGTCAGGGGCTTTTAAAGCCTTTGATCTTTTGCCTCCCAGCATTAACCCTTTTTGTTTGGGACACGGATCTGTGCCTGTGTGTCCCGTGGCTCTGACTCGGTCACGTTGGCTGATCTGGCATGGATGTGTCTGAGGGCTGGTCAGGTTTTGGGATTGATTCCAAATGAATTGGGTCTGAGGTGTGGTTCTGTGATGCTTTTGCAGCTGAAAATCTGAAGTCTAGGTCTTCATGCTAGGTTTTTCATTCCTTTTTCATTCACTGAGGTGTTTCCTGTGTCTCCTGATTGTTTCACTTGATTTTGAAGGCAAATGGATCCTCCCTTTGAACTCTTCCAATGCTTCTAACCCACAACCTGACTTACAGGGCTAGTTCAAGTACCTCTTCCATGCAGGGGTAGAGGTGAGGACTTCTCTCTCTGCAAGCTTTGCTTTGATGATCATATCCCTCTCCAGCAGATGTATCACTCAAGCCTGCCATCTGGTCTCAGTAGCTGGTGAGGAGGCCAAATGACATCAATGTAACACATCAGGCATGAGCAGCTCCAGGCATGATCTGGAGCGGGTGGCTTTGCCGTTCCGAGTTCAGAATGAGCATCGTGAGTGCCCGTACTGCCCAGAGGCTGCTCAGCATGGTGCATGGGAGAGTCCAACAGAGCCTATGAGAATGATGTGGGGATTTGAACATCTCTTCTGTGAAGAAAGAGTGAGACACCTGGGGCTGTTTAGTCTTGAGAAAAGAAGACTGAGAGGGCATCTTAGGTGATGTGAGATGAAGATGTCAGACTCTTCTTGATGGTGCCCAGTGATAGAACAAGGAGCATTGGGTACAAACTAGAACACAGGAGGTTCCACCTCAACACAAGGAGACATTTCTTTAGGGTGAGGGTAACAGAGCACTGGAGCAGGCTGCTCAGAGAGGTGGAGTCTCCTCCTTTGGAGGCTTTCTAAACCCACCTGGAAAGAGTTCAAGTGTGGCCTGCCCTAGGTGATCCTGCTTTGGTGGGGGTGTTGGACTTGATCTCTGGAGGTCCCTTCCAACCCCTAATGTTCTGTGATCTTCAGAGGGCTGTGTGGGAAGGGAGCGGTGTGTGGTCCTTTGAGAGGCGCAGGCCATCCCAGGGGCTCCACAGTGCTGTCATGGCACACACTTGCTTCTGCAGCCTGAAATGAGCTGTGGTCTGGGATGGGAAGGGGAGCCTGTGGTGGGTGAGGGGCCCAAGGAGAAGGAGGCAACATGAGAAGGTGTCATGGCTGCTCTGCTTCTTCATCAGTATGTGACTTCTCTAAGCACCTCTGACTGCTTGGGCAGCAGCTAACGTCTTCGGTGGTTGCAGGTACTTAAAAAAGCTTCTGCTCAGCTTGCTCTCCAGGGGAAAATAATCCTATTTTCTGGCCTGTGTTTGGAAAGTGGAGGCAGATGTTCTTCACGTGGCATGCTCTGCAGGAACTCGTGGCAGATTAACCTCCAGTAACCCACCCAGCCAGGGATGTGCCAGTCTTTAGGCCAGAGAGCAGGGATTTGTTCTCATCACTGCAGTTTGTATCATGTCTTCTTGGAGAAAACTCCTGCTCCTGCTAGGGGTTTGTTAAGTTGATGGGTTCCTCCCAGAGCTGTAGCTGCTGGCTCTGCCTGCCAGCCTGGCCAGGAGCAGCAGAATTCCTACCTATATTTAGAGGGCCCCTGCAGCGTGTGCCCGTCTACTAACACCAGGCTGTGCCCAGCCACCTGCAGTGACCTCTCCCTCTTTCACTTTCTTCAAGGTAACAGAAGATAAGAGCACAGCTGTTCTCCTAGAGGGTCACCAAGGCTGTTAGCACCCTGACACGCTCCCCAGGAGAAGCTGGAGGCTGCCGTGCGTGTGGCAGGAGGACACCTTCCCTTGTCAGACTGCGCTGCGCTGCGCTTCGTCCGCGCCGGGACGGGCACCGGGACCTGCAGTCAGAGGTGGCTCTTCTGGTGTGAGGCTGCTGGGAGAGTCTGCAGGATATCTCACCCTAGGATGAGAATCTGACAAGTCACGTGGGAGTGAACTAGGAGAACAGCAAACCCCACAACTCAGAATGTATTTATTACTCAAAAGTTAGCTATTCTTGATAAAAAAAACCCAAACAACCCCCCCCAGATTATTGCTGCTGCTTCTTTTCCTTACAGATTTCACACACTTGTTAACTCTAAAGCTGCCAGACCTTTGCTCAATTCTGTGCTCTGAGAAATGTAATGGAGCAGGACATGCAATAGGATGAAATCATTGTAGTGTCTTAAGTACAATGGACTCACTTTGGTGTCTATTAAAACTTGGAAAATGTGCAACCCCTACCCATGTGGCTGTCATTGCATCTCTGACACTTCTCATGTCCTTTGCTGCAGAGCTGAGAGAATTCCTGCTGCCAGGTAGGTGAACAAGCAGGCTCCTGGTAACTGGGATGGGTTTGCGTCCAAATGTGTGCTTCCAGTCACCTGGAACAGCCCAGCCTTGGCTTGCTCCTGCTGCATGGAGGTGGGTTGTTAGCCTAATGGCTCGGGATAGAGAATGAAGGAAGGTTTTGGCCTGACTTAGATGTTCACACTTGCTTGACACACCTGAGTGTCATCGAAGGCCCTTGAGTGCATATTGTTGGGTAGAAAGGAGTGGTCTTTAAAGAACAGAAAGCAAAGAGCCTCCGGCTTTTGTACCAAGTGTAGAGTACCAGTGGCTTACAATCTCAAGTGACCTATGGACAGGCTCTTGGAGTTGTGTGGGTTAATATTTTGGGGTTTGCATTAATCTGGATTCCCTCAGTCCAGAAATGTTAATTTATGCCAGTCTCTTTGTTCTGGTGCTGGAGAGCACAGTTCGGAATTGTCCCTGCTAGGTAAAGTGGTGTCTCTCTGTAGAAGGTAGCTGGGAGCTGCAAGATAGTTGCACAGGAGATAAGAAGATGGCTTGAGGCTGCAGGATCTGTTTTCTATTTGCTCTGGATCAGTGCAGCAGAGCTGTGGGGAGCTGTTGCTGAGTTAGAAGGATGAGCAGGTCAGAAAATGTAGAAGCTGGCGTTTTCTTGGGCCGTGCTGTGGTCTTCTGAATGTCAGCAGGAGAGGTCAGAGCTTCCTTTTTCCCTCTAACACAACCAAGTCTAACGAGCAGTTCAGCACCGAGCCCCTGTCTGCTGAGTCTCAGTGAGAAGACAGAGCGAGTCCAATCTGTGTCCCTTCGAGCAGTTGGGAGCCTCTGGTGTAGGACACAGACTGAAAGGCAGAGCTGGAGCAGGACAGCTGCCTCTCAGGGCGCGTTCTGGCCACTTCTGCAAACAAACCAAGGAGCTTCCTGCTTGCCAAAAATAAGTGTCAAAGGGCAGCAGTATCTGGTGAGGACGTGTGTCTTGCACCATCTGTGAGGCCTTTGTGAGCCACTTGTTTACCTGGGCACCCACACTGCCTGTCTGCAAGAGCAGAGGTGCCCTGAGTGCCCCTGCTCATGAAGAAAACAGTTCCACCTTTCTTCACCCCCTAGCTGTCTGTCTTCATGAGTTTATTTGTGAGGGTTTTTTCCAGCATCTTCTCAAGCTAGACTGTGGCTTTGCTGATGGCTCTCTGAGGTCCTTTGTGTCAAAAGCGTGGCTGAGCCTTTTGGCTGTGGCCTTCCAGAAGTCAGCTGAAGGCGTTTAAAACAGCCTCTGTTTGCCTGAAAAATCAGACAAAAAGGGCAGAACAGAAATCACCAGGCCTTCACTCCCTGCGCAGAGGAGATGCCAAGGACAGCAGGCATGCTCTTCTGAGAAGGCTAGCAGATGTCACCCAAGGCCTGTGGACAAGCAGAACCATCCCTAAGGCCAGGTGTCCAGACTCTGCTGGGTGTGAGGGGGAGTTCTGATGCCTGAGGCTTGATGTGAAGCAGATGGAAAAGGTAATGCACATCCAGTGTTGGTCCACTTAACACTGGATGTGGTCCCCAGGATAGTGTTTAAGAAGGGGTGTCCAAGAGGTGTTCTCCTATGATGATCTGGCTCTGCAGTAAACCCTCTGGTGCACATAAACATCTGCCAGATGGAAACCCACCTGCCTTTGTCTTCTGCCTTGCCTGGCATTGTCACCTCATGTGTTTGCACACCTCAGTGCTGATGGAGGAGTAGCTGGAGGAACCTTCTCAGCCTTCCTTTGCAAGGTGCTGTGTCCTGCTAGTGTCTTGTGCCATGGGGCACAGCTCCTGCTCTCCTTGCACCAGCTCCTTTTGTCCTTCCACCTGGATGTGTGACATTCCTGGCATTGCTGGGCCCTTACAAAGCAAACAGTGGGCTTGTACTGCAGGAGGCTTCTGGCCAGTGCTGAGGTCAAGGGAAAAACTTCAGTCTTATGTCCTCCAGGTCCTGTCAGCAGTGAGAAGGCTGGAAGAACTGGTTTGCTGGCACTTTCTGCTGGGAGGGACCCTCCTCCAAAGAGGACCAGAAGGTTGCATGTGCTGGGACTGCTGTGTTTCTCTTGTGCTCCTGTGATGCCAGGTGGCCTGACTCTTGTGTCTGTGTCAGCACCAGCTCACAGGATGGAGCAGACTGGAATTCCAGCAGGTGAGTCACTGCAGTTTTGCCACTTTACTGAGAACGTGTAGAGAGTTTCAGTTTCATGATGGTAGAGAAAATGGTGCTTGGAAGGCATGGTAGGGACCTGGGTCCTCCTTTGAGTCAGTGACTCTGTGGCAGAGGTGGATTTAAATACCAGCCTTAAGCACCATCCCTGAACATCGTCCCAACCAAAGCACAGCTCAGTCTGCAGGCGAGAGCTGAGGAAGCTGGCTGCCCTCCCTCGGTGGAATGATGGCTCCTTGGGTTTGGGAAGGCCTAGGGCATGGATCCTTGGAATGAGGCCATGATCAATCTGATCTAGTGGAAAGTGTCCCTGCCCATGGCAAGGGGATAGGAACTAGAAGATATTTAAGGTCCTTTCCAACCCAACCCATTCAGTGGTTCTGTGGATCAGTAGATGGCTTCTTTGCCTCAGCATCATGCAGGGCAATGGCAGCAATTCCTCAGCAAATCCAGAGGCACAAACCAAGGGCATGGTGATGGCAACTCTGTGAGCTAATGTTAGAAAGCTCACGTAGAAGTTTCTAAATGTCATTTTTAGTTATATGACGTTTGAGTGGCTGCCTTGGGTCTTTTGTTTTGCCACAGGAAAAGCTCTGTTGGGTTAAAACCTAAACTGCAGTGCTCAGGAGTAGAAGGTGGGCTTTAGAGTTCATAGATTCATAGAATGGTTTGGGTTGGAAAGGACCTTGTGGGTCATCTAGTTCTAACCCCCTGCTATGGGCAGGGTCACCTCCCACTGGAGCAGGTTGCTCAAGGCCCTAGGTGTTCTCTGTAGCAGGTTCTGTGCTGCCTGTGGAACATCATTAGCAGGTTCATACATGCTGTGAAGCTTCAGTTTTGGTTGCATTTTGAAGGTTTCCCTCCTTAATACTTAAAACCCATGCATGGCTTTGGTGCACAATGGGCCTTTTCCAGACCAGTTCAGTTCTTGCTATGCTGAAGAGCCTTAGCTGCTCCACACGGTGGTTTTGGAGGTTTCTTCCTGAAGCCCACTGATGTACTTCAGCTCACCCAGCTCATTTCCTGAAAACAAGTCCTGCAGGAGCCCAGTGTGATCCAGGGGGGGTGGCTTAGTGTTTTATTGTGATGTTATTCACACCAACACCACACCTGTCAGGAAGTCTGCAATGAGACATTCTGCTGATGTTCTGAATCTATAGAATCATACAATGGTTTGGGTTGGAGGGCACCTCCAAAGGTCATCTAGTTCAACCTCCCAGCAGGGACGCCTGCCGTTAGATCAAGTCGCTCAGATCCTTGTCAAGCCTGACCTTGAATATCTCCAAGGATGGGGCTTCACCTGTCTCCCCGAGCAACCTCTTCCAGTGTTTGGCCACCCTCACGATAAAGAATTTGTTCCTAACATCCAATCTAAATCTGCTCTTCTCTAATTTCAAACCATTGTTCCATAGTTACATTTGGTGCTGGATGCTGTGTACAGGCCTCAAGCCCTTCTGTGGAGCTGTGAGCTGGCTCGGAGGAGATGCTGGTGAGGACTGTGGCTGCCCTACAATACCCAAATGGGAACCCAGCCGTGGTTTTGAACATGGTGGTTGGGTCACCCACAGCAGCTTGCCCAGAATCACAATGGCCAGCTTGGTTTGGAATCTCTTCAGAGAAGGAGTCTCACAACCTCCCTGGGAAACCTGCTCCAGAACTCCAGCAGATGGAGTCTCATGGGTTCCAATTTGTGCCCCTTGCCCTTCATTCTGTCATTTGGCACCAATGATGAGAGTCTGGCCTTGAAGAACTCTAGGGAGGGAGCATCTACAACCTCCCAGTGTCTCTCCACCTTCACTCTAAAGATTCTTCTTGATACCCTGTCTAAATCTCCTCTCTCTGCCCTAAACTCAGCCTTCAAGTTGTTTCTTTTCTAGTACAGATTACAAAACACCAAGTTGGGCAAGTTGTTTTCAAAACTAATTTCTCAGGAAAAGCATATAAATGGGAAGCTGGTTTCTATTAGACACCAAAACCTGGAGCATTTGGATTTGATAATGTGGCTGGAAATGGAAGACAGCTGAGCTGCATGTGGAGCAACTCCTGGCAGGAGGAGTGAGGCAGGGAAAGGGCTCTGGTTCTCTCAGCTGAAAATCCCTGGTGTTGATGGGGTCACAGTCAAGGTGTGTGAGGATGAAATGCTGCCGAAGGGCCGAAGAGGTTCCACTGTGGACATGGGGTCCTGCCATGCTGAGGGCTGAGGCTGTTGCTCAGGACTCAGCCCTTATTGCTGATCCTCCATGCTGGGCTTCAAGTCTCCCACTGGCCAATCTGGTGGTGAACATCCTGGGGTGCATGAAGACTGTGGCCAGTATGTCAAGGGAGGGTCTCCTTTTCCTCTGCTCTGCCCAAATGAGGTTACAGCTGCAGTCTTGTGTCCAGTTCTAGATTCCTCAGTTCAAGAGAGACAGGGAGCTACTGGAGAGAGTCCAGGGGAGGCTACAAAGATGCTGAGGAGCCTGGATTGTCTCTGTGAGAAGGAAATGCTGAGAGATCTGGGGCTGTTGAGCCTGGAGAAAGAGCAGCATGAGAGGGCATCTCAATGGACAGCAAGAGCTAAAGGACCTGTGCGGGGCAAGAGGATGGGGCCAGACCATTCTCACTCGTGCCAAGTGACAGGACAGGGGGCAGGCAGTGAGTACAATCTGAAGCCCAGGAGGTTCCATCTGAACAGGAGTAGAACCTTATTTGATGTGAGGGTGCTGGAGCCCTGGAGCAGGCTGCCCAGAGAGGTTGTGGAATCTCCTCCTCTGGAGAGCTTCCAAACCTACACGTCCATTGTGATCCTACACAAGCTGCTGTGGGTGAAGAGATCTCTTCCAACCCCCACTGTGCTGGGATTTGGAGATTTTGTGGAACTGTCTGGGACCAAATGCCCTGAATTGCAACATCTTTCCTGCACCTTTTTGCCATCCACTCAGTGAAGGGGATGCCCAGGGGCTGCCTCCCTCACCCAGGGCAGCCCCACACCCTGCTTCCACTGACACTGGGTCCCATTGCCTGCATGGGGATGGAGATCCTCTTGGCTTTCAATCTGTTTATGGCTTTCCTCCACCCCATCATTTTGCTCAAGAAGGTCATTTGCTGAAGCCTGTGACGACTCTGCCTGGCTTTAATTTGCTCCTGGGTGTGAGCTAATGAGTGGTTTGAGATCAGGCTGTGCTGGTTGGTGCCTCATCACCTCACACTCCTCCTGGGCCAGACCCTCTCCCACCTGCCGCTGCAGCTTCACCCTGCTGCAAGTGGCCAGGGATGGTCAGTTCACCCATGGGCACAGGTATCTACATCCATAAGTTTAAATCAGAGCCCCAACCACCTCCCTGGGCAACACATTCCAGGGCCTCACCACTCTCGTGCTGAACAACTTCCTCCTCACATCCAATCTGAATCTCCCCACCTCCAGCTTTGCTCCATTCCCCCTAGTCCTGTCACTACCTGATAGCCTCAAAAGTCCCTCCCCAGCTTTCCTGTAGGCCTTTTCTATATCCATCTGTTGGTCCACCCATCAAACCCCTGTATCACCAGCTTGGAGACCAGGATGTGGTGCAGGACAGTGTCTAAGGCTTTGCTCAGGTCCAGGTAAATGACATCAGTTGCTTGCTCCTCATCTATTGATGTTGTGACCTGTTCATAGAAGGCCACCAGGTTTGTCAGGCAGGATCTGCCCTTGGTGAAGCCATCCTGGTTGGACCCAATCACCTCTTCACTATTCTCCTGTTTCAGTAGTGCCTCCAGGAGGATCTGCTCCATGATCTTACCAGGCACAGAGGTGAGACTGACTGGCCTGTAGTTCCCTGACTCTTCCTTCCTACCCTTTTTGAAAATGGGAGTTATTTCCCCTTTTCCAGTCCATGGGGACTTCACCAGACTGCCAGGACTTCTGGAATATAATAGAGAGGGGTTTAGCAACCTCATCTGCCAGTTCTCTCAGTACCCCTGGGTGTATCCCATTGGGACCCATGGACTTGAACACTTTCAGGTTCTTCAGGTGATCACAAACCTGATCTTCACTTACGATGGGCAGCTTTTTCTTCTAGTCCCTGACATTATCTTCCATGGCTCCAGGAGTGTGGCTGAAGGCCTTTGCAGTGTCAACCGAGGTAAAGAAGTCGTTGAGAACCTCAGCCTTTTCTATGTCGCTTGTGACCAATTTGCCTGTTTTCTTTCTGAGGGGGCCCACATCTTCCCTACTCTTCTTTTTACCATTAATATACCTGTAGAAATTCTTGGTGTTCCCTTTGACCTCCCTGGATAGATTCAATTCAAACTGTGCTGTCCTGACAGCCAGAGGAGCAGAGGAGACGTGCTGTCCACCAAAGACAATGCCAAGCCAACTTCAGGCTGCCTGGGTCAGGGGTAGAATAAAGGTGGTCTCACTGGGGAGAGTCAAAGTCTGGCTTTGGCACCAGACTGCCCAAGCTTTGTTAGGTCCAGAGACTTGAGAAATGCCACTTGCTGTGGGAGTAGGGACAGCCCTGCCTCAGCCCTGCTCTGCCTGCAGCCTTGGCTGGCTCTGCAGCATGCTGCTCTGCCAGGCACAGTGGGCACAGACTTATCCACAAGGGCTAAACTTGTGTGCATAGTGCAGTAGAGAGGGCTGGTGAAACATGGGAGCCCCTCTGTGACCCTGGACCCTACAAGGGGCAACCATCCTGATGTGTGAAGACCAGACCGGCTTGGACCACTGGCTGCAGAGCTGCTGCTGGCACCAGTGGAATCCTAGAATCACAGCATCATTAAGGTTGGAAAAGTCCAACCATAACCCAGCACATCCCAAAATGCCCTCTCTACATGTGTTTTGGAGCCCTGCAGGGGTGCTTGGTGATGCTGGACATGTAAACAGAGAACAGCAGCAGAAGTCAGCAGCTTGCTGACACACAAATTGATCTTTAAGGTCCCTTCCCATCCAAACCATTCTGTGAATCTGTGAGCTGGTATCTCCTCCTTTGCACAGGAGGAAAGCTTTTGGCCATTTTTTGGGGGGGCTTCTTTCCCCTTCTTTTAGGGGGACAGCTCATGCAGGCTGATTAAACCTGCCCAGGGCTGTTGTTATCTTTGCTGTTTGCTGCTGGTCCCAACCCCACCATCCTGGAAGAGTCTGTGATAGGCTCCTCCTGCTGCTCTCACTGGGAATGGCTTTGTGCCTAAATTGAATTCATTTTTATTTCAAGGTCGATCTGTGTTTCCCATCACAGATATTAATCACCAGCTGTAATTAGTGAGGTTTTCCACTCCCATTACAGACACTGGGGATTAGTTATGGTGGTGCTTGCACAGAGGTGATGGATGCTCTGTTTTGGGTAGCATGACAAGCGTTTCCCTTGGTTGGACTCAGTGACCTCAAGTGCAAGGTCCTGTAGCTGGGTCAGGCCAGTCCCAGGCACAATTGCCGGCTGGGTGGAGAGTGGGTTCAGAGCAGCTCTGAAGGAAGACACTTGGGGGTGTTGCTTGATGAGAAGCTAAACGTGAACCAGCAGTGTGCTCATGCAGCCCAGAAGACAAATGGTGTCCTGGGGTGCATCAAGAGGAGTGTGGCCAGCAGGGCAAGAGAGGGGATTCTTCCCCTTTAATCTGCTCTGGTGACACCCTGCCTTGAATAAGAGGACACATCATAAGAAGGACACAGAGCTGATAGAGAGAGTCCAGAGGCAGGCCAAAAGGATGATTCAAGGGCTGGAACACCTCTGCTATGAGGACTGGCTGAGAAGAGAAGACTCTGGGGGGACTTCATAGCTGCCTTCCTTCCAATACCTGAAGGGATCCTACAGGAAGGCTGGAGAGGGACTTTTCATAAGGGTGTCTAGAGACAGGACAAGAGGGAATGGTTTGAAGCTGATCTTAGGATCAGCCGGATCTTAGGAAGACATTCTTCAGCGAGACTCTGGAATGGGTTGCCTAGGGAGGTTTTGGATGCCTTCTTCCTGGAGGTGTTTGAGGCCAGGTTGGATGAGGCCTTGAGCATTCGAGTCTAGTTGAGAGGTGTCCCTGCCATGGCTGGAAGCTTGGAGTGGATGATCTCTGAGGTCCTATCCAATCTAAGCCATTCTGTGATCTTAAGGTCTTTTCCATGTGGTTCATGAACCACTGGGAAGCCTGGAGAAGCTTTCTGTTGAGAAGAGCATTTTTTATGCAGGTCTTTGGGCTTTTCCCTTCCCCACAAGTCAGTAATCAGATCTGTTGTTTACCAGTGCTGCCCATATCTAGCATGTGGTGCTGCAAAACGGGGCCTCTGATCCTCTACACGAGGCAACAAGTCAGGACTTCCATCCTTTTGGAATTTATGGGCACAGTAGTCATTCACTTCAGAGGTACTTTGCATCTGCCCCAGACAAAGAATCCAGACATGTTTCACTCTGAGTTAGGTCATCCAGACTTCTGGTTCTGATGGTCTCAGCTGATGTAGGGCCTAGAAGATGCTACTTGGACAAAGGCTTGCTGGGGCAGTCAGTGTCTGACCACATCCCTCTTCTCTGCCTCAGAGAGCTGAGGGCTGGAACTGGATGGCCTTTAAAGGTCTCTTCTAAGCCAAATTCTTCTGTGATTCTATGAACCTCACCAACTCTGCACTCACTGTTCAGCACTGTGGGAAAAACCCTACTGGCTCCTGGGTGGAGGAGAGGACACAGCTTTGCAGGGCCGAGGCAGGGGGCTGGGAAGTGAAGCAGCTGCCTGTAGCTGTAAGGCTGCTGACCTACAGTGACCAGTGGTGCAGAGTGGTCTGGAGAAACTGAAAATAAAGAGCAGTGAGGTCATGCAGCAGGAGCAAAATAAGAAACACATTCCTGGACAATTGTTTTGTTTTCCTGTCTAGAAAACATGTTCCTGACGCTCACATCCGCTGGTGGGACTAGAGGCAGTGTTGTCTCCATGCCAGTGAATGTCCTGGCCATCCCTGCTGTGCCCATGCTGGCCAGTGCCACAGCATGATGCTGGGGAACTCAGCTCCTCCTCTGCTCCTGCTCCAGGAGGGTCTGGAGCAGCCTTGCTGGGGCTGCATTCTGCTCACATCCCTGCAGAGCATCACCAAGCCTTGTGGGAATCTCCTCATATGTTACTTGTCCAGTGAGGTTTGGAAGCAGTTCTGCAGCCTGGCAGATCAGGATGCCTGCTGCAGCTCCTCACTGTGCATCTTGCTCAGCTGGCATCAGATACAGCCCCAAGTAACCAATCACTGCTGCAGGACTGCCTAAAGGACAAGGAAGGGACACTTAGGTCAGTAGGCATCTTTTTGCAGCTGAGCTTCAGATGAGCACAGGGAGGCTGTCGTTACAGCAGTTTGGATCTTCTGCTTGAAGGGGATAAAGCATAGAGTCATGGAATCATTTGGGTTGGAAAGGCACTCTTAAGATCATCCAGTCCAATCACTGACCCAACATCACCACAGCCATCAAACCATGTTCCCAAGTGCCATGTCCACACATTTCTTGAACACCCCCAGGGGTGGTGACTCCACCACCTCCCTGGTCAGCCTGTTCCAATGCCTGGCCACTCAAAGGATCACAGGATGTCAAGGGGTTGGAAGGGACCCATGGAGATCATCAAGTCCAACCCCTCTGCCAGAGCAGGTCACAGAGGAGTGCCTCCAGACAGGCCTTGATGGTCTCCAGAGAAGGAGACTCCACAGCCTCTCTGTTCCAATGCTCTGTGATCCTTACACTAAAGAAGTTTCCCCTTGTGTTGAGGTAGAACCTCCTGTGCTGCAGCTTACACCCATTGCTCCTTGTCCTGTCACAGGGAGTAAGTGAGCAGAGCCTGTCCCCAGGACTCAGATATTTATAAACATTTATGAAATCCCCTCTCAGTCTTCTCTTTTCCAGACTATAAAGCCCCAGGTCCCTCTGCCTCTCCTCGCTCTTACAGGAAATAAATTTTTCATGTCCAACCTAAACCTCCCCTGGCACAATTGCAGGCCATTTCCTCTTGTCCTATCACCTAGGGAGAAGAGCCCAGCCCCCACCTGGACTCTCTATCTGCTGGACATGTGAGGTTTCCAGCACTTGGGTCTGGCTCACTAATTGCATTCATTAGGTCCTGCTAACCTAATTGCAAGCACCGGCAGTAAATTCATGGCTGTGATTTGCAATTAGCTCAGACAGAGCTTTCCAGGTGGGAATTTCTGTCTTGGCTCATTTGCTGCTGAAGCCTCAGCAGCAGAAGCCTTGTGTGGAATGTAGGAGGGGATGGAGAAGCAGATCAGACCTGTGTCCCCTGACACCTCTGCAGGGAAGACCACAGCTACAAAGCCATCCTCAGGGTAACTGTGTAACTGGTGGGTTTGCTTGGTGCATCTGAGCATCCCAAGAGGAGATCCCAGCAGGTGAAGGGGGGACAAAAGAGGGATGGAGGAGCTGAGGAGGTGAGGGAAAGAGTCTGTGCTTCTCTGGAGAGGAGGCTGAGAAACAGAGAGTCAGTCCTCAAAGCCACCACAGAAAAGTGCCTTCTACTCCCATTGCTGTTTCAGGCTCTTTGCTGCTGGGGACTCAACACAGCAGAGAGGTGGCAGTCTAGAAGGTTTTTAGAGAATATAGAGAATAGCTTCTTGACACAGTTGGTGTGCCAGCCTACCAGGAGTGAGGCTGTGCTCGACCTGCTGTTCACAAATAGAGAAGGGCTGGTGGGAGATGTGGTGGTTGGAGGCTGCCTGGGGTCCAGTGACCACAAAAAAAAATAAAGTTTTCAACGTGCAGTGAAGCTAAGAGGGGCATCAGCAGAACATCCACACTGGACTTCTGGAGGGCAGACTTCAGCTTATTCAAAGAACTAACTCGAAGGGTACTTGGGGAAAAAGCCCTTAAAAACAAAAGGGTCCAGGAAAGTTGGACCTACTTCAACAGAGAAATATTGAAGGCAGAGGAACAGGCTGTGCTGATGTGGTGAAAGCAGAGCTGCCAGGGAAGATGACCAGCCTGGGTAAGGGACTCGCAAAGGAATTAAGGGAAGAGAAGAGGGCAGATCACCTTTGGAAAGAGGGGGAGGGAACTCAAGAAAAAGTCAAGGATGTTGCCAGGTTGTGTAAGAAGAAAATCAGAAGCCAAAGCCCAATTAGAACTCAGACTGGCCACTGCTGTGAATGATAACAAGAAATGATTTTTTTTTTTATTACATTAATGAGAAAAAGAGGGGCAGGGATAACCTCCACTCTTTATTGGACAAGGAGAGGAATGTAGTGACTAGAGATGAGGAAAAGGCAGAGGTGCTTAACACCTCCTTTGTCTCAATTTTCAATAGTAAGGCAGGTTGTCTTCAGGCCAGCTGCTTCTTGAGCTGGTAGGTGGGGACAGGGAGCAGAACAGCTCCCCTGTAATACAGGAGGAAGCAGTTAGAGACTTGTTGAGCCTCTTAGATCCTCAGAAGTTCATGAGACCAGATGGGCTCCATCCTAGGGTGCTGAGAGAGCTGGCAGAGGAGCTGGCCAAGCTGCTCTCCATCATTTATCAACAGTCCTGGCTCACTGGAGATGTCCATGAAGACTGGAAGCTGGTCAGTGTGGTGCCCATCCACAAGAAGGACCTAGGAAATTACAGACCTGTCAGCCTGACCTCAGAGGCAGGCAAGGTTATGGAACAGGTCATCTAGAGTGCAATCACACAGCACCTACAGGATGGCCAAGGGATCAGGCCCAGCCAGCACAGATTTAGGAGGGGCAGATCCTGCCTGACCAACCTGATCTCTTTTTATGGCCAGGTGACCACATGATGGACATGGGGAAGGCTGCGGATGTAGTCTACCTGGACTTGAGCAAGGCCTTTGACACTGTCTGCCATAGAAAACTCCTGGCCAAGCTGGCAGCCCATGGCTTGGACAAGGGCACTCTGTGCTGGGTCGAGAACTGGCTGGATGGCTGGGCCCAGAGAGTGATGGTGAGTGGTGTCACATCCAGCTGGCAGTTGTCACTAGTGGTGTGCCCCAGGGATCAGTGCTGGACCCAGTCCTGGTTAATATCTTCACTGATGATCTGGATGAGGGGATTGAGTCCTCCATCAGTGAGTTTGCAGATGACACCAAGTTGGGAGCAAGTGTGGATCTGTTGGAGGGCAGGAGGGCTCTGCAGAGCAACCTGGACGGGCTGAGCAGATGGGCACAGTCCAATGCCATGAGTCTGAACAAGTCCAAGTGCCAGGTTCTGCACTTTGGCCACAACAACCCCATGCAGTGCTACAGGCTGGGGACAGAGTGGCTGGAGAGCAGCCAGGCAGAGAGGGACCTGGGGGTGCTGGTTGACAGCCAACTGAGTGTGAGCCAGCAGTGTGCCCAGGTGGCCAAGAAGGCCAATGGCATCCTGGCCTGTGTCAGGAATAGTGTGGCCAGCAGGACCAGGGAGGTTGTTCTGCCTTTGTACTCAGTGCTGGTCAAGCCACACCTTGAGTACTGTGTCCATTTCTGGGCCCCTCAATTCAAGAAAGGTGTTGAGGTGCTTGAACGTGTCCAGAGAAGGGCACCAAGGCTGGTGAGGGAGCTGGAGCACAGCCCTGTGAGGAGAGGCTGAGGGAGCTGAGGTTGTTCAGCCTGGAGAAGAGGAGGCTCAGGAGAGACCTCATTGCTCTCTACAACTACCTGAGAAGAGGTTGTAGCCAGGCAGGTGTTGATCTCTTCTCCCAGGCACCCAGTGACAGAACAAGAGGACACAGCCACAAGCTGCACCAGGGCAGGTTTAGGCTGGATGCTAGGAAGAAGTTCTACACAGAAAGAGTGAAGTGGAATGGGCTGCTTGGGGAAGTGGTGGAGTTGCCAACCCTGGAGGTGTTTAATAGGAGGCTGGATGAGGCACTTAGTGCCATGGGTTAGTTAATTAGAAGGGTTAGGTGATAGGTTGGACTCGATGATCTTAGAGGTCTTTTCCAACCTGGTTAATTCTGTGATTCACGATCAGAGCCTGATTCCTACCTGGTGGTTCCTGTTTTCATGGTGCCACTCAGCAATCATGGTGGTGAAGCCTTGGTGGTGTCCTCTCCTCTCAGTTCTGGGGCAATGCTGCCCAGGTTTGGTTGGGGATTCCCATCAGGGTTTGTGGGAGGTCCCCAGGAATGGAAGCTGAGTGGCTTTGCAGGTGCCATGAATGCTGGGGATGGGAGAGGCTCGTGTGGCACTTTCATTCCCACTGCTGCCCTGGGTGTGAGTCAAGGTGCTTCTGCTTTGGAAGTCCTCAGTGGGAGCAAAGCTGTGAAACATCTTTTGTGCCCCAGAGAGCTCCTTCCTCAGCCCTTCTGTCAAAGATGGACAAGCTGTGCTGAAATCAATGAAGCCTCACAGTGTTCCTGTGCCACATGGAGCGACACAGCAATGATGGGTGGGAACCCCCTTCTGTAGAGACAGGATGAGAGTCTTGGGGTTGTTCATCCTGGAGAAGAGAAAGCACCAGGGAGACCTCAGAGCAGCTTTCCAGTATCTGAAGGTGGGTACAGGAGAGCTGGAGAGGGACCTTTGGCAAACACATGGAGCAACAAGATGAGAGGTGATGGCTTCAAACGAGAAGAAACTGGACATGAGATATGAGGAAAAAATTCTTTCCCATGAGGGTGGTGAGATGCTGGAACAGGTTGCCCAGTGAAGTGTGGAAGCTCCAAACCTGGAAGTGTTCGAAGGAAGCTCCAAACCTGGAAGTGTTCAAAGGAGCCTTGAGCCATCTCTGCCCATGGCAGGTGAGTTTGAACTAGATGTTCTTCAAGGTTCCCTTCAACCCAAATGATTCCATGATTCCGTGAGTCTCCTCTGGTACATTGCCTGTTCTGATGGGATGAAGTCACATCCCTGCTGCAGGTGGGAGCAGGGCTGGCACCAGCTTAGTTCCACCTCTTCATGAAATGTCCTTTCACAGCAGCAGCAGGATGTGAAGGTGATGCCAGCCTGGCTGATCTACCCTGGAGCTGCCCAGCATTCTCTGGAGTTGCATCCTTGGTGCTTGGGTATGGCCATCTTCAGCTGTGCTGAGCTGACCCTAAAGCCAGGAGCTCGTAGGATTCATTGACTAAATAATGTCCCTTTGGCTCTTGTGGGCCCTTTTGGATTCCATTTGGTGGCTTTGACCCTCTTTTGCTTCTCCTCAGATAGCAGATTAGAAACTAACATCTCTTTCTGGGGCACACAGTTTCACAAGATGGTTTTGCTGTGGGTACTGGGAGGGGTAAGATGCTGAAATTAAGAGCATCAGCAACACTTCTGACCATGTTTTGAAGGGTGAGCAGGAGAGAAACTCCCTCAACAGCAGCCTCAGTAGAGGAATAATAAGCTGCAGAAATCCTTCTCTGCATTCTGCTGTTGAAGCTGCTCTGTTTGCTCAGAGGGTGCTCCTCAGAGTGCTGAGATGGCTTCTCACTGCTCCTCTGACTTTCTGATGATACTTGAAGAGGGCAGATTTAGACTGCAGATTAGGAAGAAATTCTTTACAGTGAGGGTGGTGAAACACTGGAACAGGTTGCCTAGGGAGACTGTGGCTGCTCCCTCCCTGGAGGTGTTCAAGGCCAGGCTGGATGCAGCCTTGAGCGAATCTACTCTAGTGGGAGCAGTCCCTGCCTATGGCCAGGGGGTTGGAACTGGATGAGCTTCAAGGTCTTTTTCAACCATTCTATGAATATCTAAGCAACTGCACCAGCCAAACTTTCTTACTGGAAGGCTTTAGGTGGAACAGGAGAGGCTGGTTCTGGGGAGTCAGTTACTTGTAGTCAATCTCTGACCAAGCATCCAGCCTATGGCTGGTGGAAAATGGACACTTCCTGCAAAGGGGCATTAGATGAAGAACTAAATTTAGATGCTGTTGCTCAGCAAGTAAATAGATGGCTGTAAGCTGCTGCTCCACGTGCCACCCCCGTCCTGCTCCCTCCCTGCTGGCACTGTGCAGACTCCCACGCAGGGTCTGGGTCAGGCTGGCAGCCAGCAGCAGGGAAGCCCTGCTGGAGGCCACCCGTGGGTGACGAGAGCAAGAGCAGATGTGGGGTGTCCATCAATCACAGGTGTCAGTCACGGTTCCTGGAAAGAGCAGGCGTCTCTAATAAATCACCAGGAGAAAGGAGCTGGAAGCCTTCATCTCCCTGGTGCAGGGCAGCTGCCAGCTGTCCCAAATGCCAGCCTCGCACATGGTTATTGGTGTGATTCATGGGCCAGGGAGGGGTGACATGGTGCCTTTGGGGATTTTCCAGTAGCCTGGAAAACATTCATGGGCAGTATGGACATCCCTGCAGTTCCAGGAGGTGAATCACAGAAACAGAATTGTTTGGGTTGGAAAAGACCTTCAGGATCATCCAGTGCAACCATTGACCTAACACCACCATGGCCATTGAACTATGTCCCCAAGTACCATGTCTACACATTTCTTGAACGCTTCCAGGGACAGTGACTCCACCACCTCCCTCAGCAGCCTGTTCCAATGCCTCACCACTCTTGCAGCAAAGAAATTGTTCCTAATCTCCAAGCTAAATTGCCCCTGGCACAATTTCAGGCCATTTCCTCTTGTTCTATCAACTGATACTAGGGAGAAGAGACCAACTCCTACCTAACTCCAACCTCCTTTCAGGAAGTTCTAGAGATCCAGAGGGTCTTCCCTTAGCCTCTTCTCCAGGCTGAACAACCTCAGTTCCCTCAGCTGCTCCTCAACCAGACTCATTGTCCAGACCCTTCACCAGCTTTGTTGAAACAGAGGTGGTGGTAGCCCTGTCCCCACCAGCCCAGCCAGAAGCTTTGATTAGCTCCAAAGCTTTCAGAGGTCCCAGTCAGAAAACGCTGCCTTGAGCAGAATGATCCCTGCCCTTCTTGTGCTTCTCTTTCTTTTGCCCCATTTGTTTTCCCCCTGCCCCAACCCCTCCCTGCCCAGCACACCAGCAGATGCACACTCACTGTGGGGGTTGATGCATCCCAAAGCCCCATCCCAGCAGAATAAGGTCAGTGGCAGCTCCTCCTGTGGGTGCTGTAGTTCCTGGCTGTTTGCCCTGGCTGGGCAGGTGGACTCCACACAGACCTGGGCCAAGAGCACCCAGGAGAGGAGCCAAAGCACAGGCTGCTGCTTGCTGGGAAAACTGCTCTGAGCTGGACTGGGCTTGGGGTTGTAAATCAAACAGGAACTCAGGGGAAGCACACACAAAATCTGTTTTAAAATCCAGCGTTCAGTTTTGGACCACTCACTCTAAGAAGGACATTGAAGGGCTGGAACAGGCCAGGAGAAAGGCAACAAAGCTGGTGAAGGGTCTGGAGAACGGGTCTGGTGAGGAGCAGCTGAGGGACCAGGGATTGTTAAGTCAGGAGGAAAGGAGGCTGAGGGGAGACTTTCTGGCTCTCTACAACTCTCTGAAAGGTGGGGGTTGGGCTACTCTCATAAGTAACAACTGACAGGATGAGAAGAAATGGCCTCAAGTTTCACTGGGGGAGGTTTAGGTTGACATGAGGAACAATTTCTTCTCCTTGAGTGTTGCCAAGGCCTGGCCTGGGCTGCCCAGGGCTCGGGGAGGAGTGCCCCTTCCTGGAGGGGTTTTCAAAGCCGTAGAGAGGTGGTGCTGAGGGATATGGTTTGCAGTGACCTGAGAGTGCTGAGTTAAGCATTGGACTTGAAGACCTCAAAGCCCGTCCCATGGCTCTACAAGCAGGCTGTCTTTTACATTCTACATTCTGGACCCAAAGGTGCCATGGGATAGCTGTCACAGAGTGATCAGTGCGTTGCATCTCAAGCTGAGACACCCCAAGGTACCAATACTCCCTCACTGTCTGTGATGGACTCAGCTGCAGGTGGTGCAGGTCGGTGCAAAGGTGGTGTATTTACACAGAAGATGTCCCCTTTCAGCTCCTGCCTGCCTCGGGACTGCCCTGATCATACGTAGATGTGGCTTGCTGACGAGCTAGGCAGATTAGAGGCATGTAAGCTGCTGGCAGGATGTCCCTCATGATGTGCCTTGACCGGAAATCCTCTTGCTTTGGTGTAATCTGGCTTGGCAAGCTCCCAGAGGCACCCCTGAGACCCACCAAAGGAGCTGGTGAAGGGTCTGGAGAATAGGTTTGGTGAGGAGCAGCTGAGTGAACTGGGGTTGTTCAGTCTGGAGAAAAGGAAGCTGAGGAGAGACCTTTTGACTCTCTACAATGCCTTGACAGGAGGTTGGAGTCAGCTTGGGGTTGGTCTCTACTCCCAAGGAATAAGTGACCTTATTGTGGCCTTCCAGTATCTGAAGAGGGCCTGCAAAAAAAGCTGGAGAGGGACTTGTGAGGCTATCAGGTAGTGACAGGACTAGGGGGAATGGAGCAAAGCTGGAGGTGGGGAGATTCAGATTGGATGTGAGGAGGAAGTTCTTCAGCATGAGAGTGGTGAGGCCCTGGAATGGGTTGCCCAGGGAGGTGGTTGGGGCCACAGCCCTGGAGGTGTTTGAGGCCAGGCTGGACAAGGCTCTGTCCAGCTTGATTTAGGGTTAGGTGTCCCTGCCCGTGGCAGGGGGGTTGGAACTAGATGATCCTTGTGGTCCCTTCCAACCCTGACTGATTCTATGATTCTAAGTGACGGGATGAGAGAAAATGGCCTCAAGCTGCACCAGGGAAGGTTTAGGTTGAACATTAGAAGAAATTTCTCCACTGAAGGGGTTCTCAAAAACTGGCACAGGCTGCCCAAGGAGCTGGGTAAATCCCCATCTCTGGAGGTGTTTCAAAGAGGCAGAGATGTGGTGCTGAGGGACATGGTTTAGCCCCAGCCTTGCTAGAGAGTGGTTGGACTTCATGATCTAAAAGTCTTTTCCAACCAAAACAATTGTGTGAGTGTATGATCTCAGGACAGGTAGCACGACCATGCAGCCTCCCCAGGACAGGTAGCATCACCCAGAGCTCCAGGCGCTCCCTAATGAGCTCTGCTGGCTGTGTTTAATGAGCATGTAGCCCCTGTGTTGAGTGTGGCAAATAAATCAGCCATGGATGGGGTTTGCAAACTGGCAATTGTGAGCTGCTCAGCATGGGCCCTGTAGGGCCACCCCTCAAGCAGGATTTGCTCCTGGTCTTGGCTCTCTTCCTAAATGCCACTGAAAAGGGGGTTCCTGACCAGCAGAGCTGCCCATCCATCCCACCTCTGCATGCCAGTGGCTCTTCAAGCACACTGCTTATCTCCCATCAGGTGCAAGTCCCTCAGGTTGATGGTTCGTGAGCACCTCAAGACATCTGTGTGTTTTAAGACATCTCTGTGGCATGTGGGGCAACCCACGAGGATAGAGCAGCCTCACTGGTGCTCAACCCACAGTGGTGCTCAGCCTGTGCTGGTGCTGAGCCCATGCTGGTGTTCAGCCTGTGCTGGTCCTCAGCCCATGATGGTGCTCAGCCCAAGCAGCCAGGCTGCCTCAAAGTGATGCTGGGAGGCTTGGCTGAGTCACACCAAGGTCCACCCAGGACCTCACCCCTCCCAAAGCAATCAAACCTCACCCTGATAGGGAGCAGAGTTCCCTTTCCTCTGCTCTTAACCTTTTGCAAGCCCTGCAAGGGCACAGACAGGTCTTGTGACCCTGAACATGTTAAAGATAGGAAGAGGAAGAGGAAGAGGAAGAGGAAGAGGAAGAGGAAGAGGAAGAGGAAGAGGAAGAGGAGGAAGAGGTGGCTGGCAGGTGGAAGTTGAGTGGTGTGGTGGGAATGCTGGATTTGGATGCTTGCACCAGTCTGGGTGGGAAGAGGCATCCCAGAGACTGTAGCAGAGATACCCTGGCCAGAAGTCTTTGGGGCAGATGGCTGCAGGATACCATGGGGCTGCAGGAGGTAGTGTGGATATGGAGGGAGCTCTGGGAGCCCAGCCAGAGCTGCCCACTTTGGGTTACTGCAGCATTTGGGCAAAGATGGTGGACACTGAACCTCAGTAGGCAGAGGTCTAAGAAACAGTGTGGTGGCACTCTCTGCACCTTCATGTTGGTGGGCTTGCTTGCCCAAGGAGTGACCACTGAGTGTGGGACAAAGGTCCACAGCAACTTTTAAACCAAAGGAATTTGTCTCAGACTTTTCTCTGCCGATGTTTCTGGGCTGAAGGCACCAAACTTTAGGTAGCAAGATCCCAGAACCAAGAGGAGACAGAATTTACCCAAGGCAGGTTCAGACATGATTGTTTGGTTTGTGTGGCAGCTTGACACAGATATGGATGGGAGGCAAAGGGGTGCCCAGGAGAGCCTGGTCTGCCTGTCCAGTGAGGCCTGTCAAGGTGAAACCTGCCTTGTGCTGGTTCCAGGTGATTCTGACACATCAGCTCAGCTGGTGCAAAGAAATTGTGAAGATGGAAGGTAGAAAGCGGCACAAAGAACATTCCTCTCATGTCAGGGCCTGTGTTTGAAAGGCCATTGGCACTCCCAGTAGAAGACAACTTTCTGAGCTCATGGCTTCAGAAACATATCCTGAGCTCCAGGCAAACCACACTCCTTCCCCAGCCTGCTCTTCCCAATCACTTCATGGCTGATGTTCACCCTGGTTGGTAAAGACGAGAATAGGCACAAGTCAAACCCCTTCCCACCCAAGCCCTGGCACACATCATTCAAGAGCTTCTCACTCAGTAAAGCTGGGGTGGTTTATGGCTTCAACTGAAGAGGAGAAGTGAGATGTTTCCTCACACAAAAGTCTGGCATTTGGGTAAGGGAGTGAGCAGTGCAGGAGGCACCCTCCAGCCCAGAGCCCTGTCCTCCACTGCAGCACAGCTGACATGGAACCTGGGGACACAGCCTGAGTCTGCCTACAGCCCTTGTGCTGCAACCACCCAAACCAGGTCATCATCTCCAGACCTGAGGCCGTTTGCTGGTGATTTGCTTGTAAAAAGAGTGAGGCAGGACTCAGCAGAGAGAAACATCCAGAAAAGGAAATGGTGTCTGAAAATGCTTCATTATTGCTGACTAAGAAACAGGGACCTGAAGTTTAGTGATGAGGCAACCACACGAAATGCTTTCTAGGACCAGCAGTCAGGAACTCTTCATCTACACAGGTCTGTGCCTCTGCTTTGAACCTGACTCTGGAAAGCTGAACACCTTTGCTGGGTTCTTCCCAAGGTGGACAGTTACACTCTTTGAGTCAACAGAGAAGAATTTCATAAGGTTTAGGGCCACATGTAGTCCTGGAGAGGTGCTGGAGGAGGTCCAGAGAAGGGCAATGAAACTGGCGAAGGGTTTGGAGAACAGGTTTGGTGAGGACCAAACTGCTGGGGGAGCTGGGTTGTATAACCTGGAGAAGCAGAGCCTGAGGAGACCTTGTGACTCTCTACAACTCCCTCAAAGGAGCTTGGAGCCAGGCAGAGGTTGGTATCTTCACACAAGGAACAAGCAACAGGACAAGAGGAAATGGCTTCAGGTTGTGCCAGGGGAGGTTAAGGTTGGACATGAGGAATAATTTCTTCCCCAGGAGGGTCATCAAGGCCTGGCTCAGGCTGCCCATGGCAGTGGTGGAGTCCTCATCCCTGGAGGGGTTTCAAAGCCATGGAGATGTGGACCTAAGTGACATGGTTTAGTTGTGACCAGATAGTGCTGAGTCGACCAAATGATCTTAAAGGTCTTTTCCAATCAAGCAAAGATTGGATGCTTCTCTTCTCTGATTCTCTCCCGGAGCTGCCTGATGGGCACTGTGTGTCAGGCAGTGACACTGTCCTTCCTTCAGCACTGATTGCACATTTCATAGACTTAAAAGCAGCAGCAGCTGCCCGTTTCTCCTGCCCTGCCCTCCCCTCCCAGGCCACAGCACTGCTCTCCAGCCACGTCCCCACGGTTTACCCTCCCGCAGAAGAAGGCTGCTGGAGCAGGAAGCCCTCTCTGCTTTTTTTTATTTGCCTGTCACTCCTCTCTTGTGTGTGCTTGGGCTGACTCACCGTGGCAGTTAAATAGACAAGGGGATTAAGGGAGGTGGGACAGCAGGAGGCGGAACCACATCACCCATCCAGTGAGCAGCAGAGAGAAGAACCTTGCCTGACTTGGAGCAGATCACTGACAGGGCAGGGTGGTCTGCCAGAATGACAACAGCAGGCATGTGCTTGGTTTGCCCCTGCATGAGGCATCGGGAGAATCCAAGGATTTCTTTCTTTTCCACTCTCTTTTTGTTTGTTCTATCCCTGCTTTTTTTTTTTGCCATGAGCTGTTGAGGTTTGGTCTGTCCAGGAGCTCGGTGCAGGAAGCTCTCAACTGTTCAGGCAGTGCCTGGAAGCTGGGCAACCAAAAGAGATCCACGGCCAGGTCTTTGAAGGCTTTGCTTTCATTAGCACCTCTTGCTCTGCAAGGCCTTCCAGCCTCTGGGCAGGAGCAGGAGCTTGGTGCAAGCTCTGCCAGCTCCAGAAGCACAACCCGGGGAGAAACGCTGGCGCTCCAGGCTTGCCTGAGCTCACCCGGGAAAGGGTGGGGACAAGCTGCCCTACCAGTACTTTTCTCCTCAGGATCAGAGGGAAGAAGGAGCTTTGCCAGCTCCTTTTTACCCTTTGGCAATGAAGAGGCCTTGTCTGTGTCTGGGCTGCTGCCTGCCAGCGTGGTGCAGAGTGGTGGCAGCGGGACAAGGGCACTGGCCTCTTCCCTAGGTGCTGTGGTCTGTGACCTGTTTGCTTGTTTCTGGCTAAGGTTTGTGTGTCCCCTGCTTCCAGCACAGGCAATGCCCACCTTGTTTGTGCCGGTGGCCATCAGGGGCTAAATTTAGCCCCAGGGACATGATGGCCACACACACTCCGGGATGTATTTTCAGTAGCAGCAACAACCACTTCTAAATATTGCCCAGCTGCTGAGGTGTTGGAAGTCACAGAGAGCTTGTGGGGAAAGCTGCAGGTCTTCGGTTTTACTGGAGAGCTCCCAGGTCTCTCCTGCTTGGAGCACGACGATCTGCAGCCAAAGTTTCCCTTGCAGCCTGAAATTCAACCCAACCTTTCCTGGCTGCTGGGGTGTGAGCTGACAGCAGTTAGTGAAAATAGTGGACTTCAGAGGGTATGCTTCTGAAAGACCTTCTGAAGGAAAGCTGGGGAGGGACTATTTAGAAGGGCCTGTGGTGATAGGATGAGGGAGCGATGGTTTAAAACTGGTTTGAAACAGAGATTTAGGTTGGACATTACGAGGAAGTTCTGCACAATGAGAGTGGTGAGACACTGGAATGAGGTGGCCAGAGAGGTGGTAGAGCCCTATTCCTGGAGACATTCAAGATCAGACTCGATGTGGCCCTGGGAAGCCTACTCCAGTTGGAGGTGTCCCTGATAACTGCAAGGTGTCCCTGCTAACAAGATGATCTTTGAGAGTCCCTTCCAACATGATGCAATTAGAATTCATGGATCTGTGCCATCACAAGTCAGACTTTTCTAGCAATGAGAGCCAGAGAACCCCTCATGCTCAGCAGTGCAGGGAAGGTGAAGCTGCAGAGTTTGCTCTCCTTACCCTGCTTTTTCTAAACTAGTGCTAATGTGTGTTGACAGCAAAGGTGCCAGGTGCTCCACATGCACACGATGGTTCCCTGTGCTCCACGGGGCACATGTGTGAGTGCACTCAGCGTGGGAGCCTCTCCTGACAGGTTTGGAATCTACAGGACGTGTAAGAATAATCCAAACCCATTGGACAGCTGGCACTTTGGGGCTGAAGCATGGGCCGGTCCTGAGCCAGCCCTCAGCCTGGTCCAGCCTTCCCCCAGCACTACCCTGGTGCAGGTGAGCAGAACCTGGTGGTGATCTGGCCAAATGCTCACCAAGAACCTTCCTCACTGCAGCATCTACCTTGGGTCATTCCTTTTTGGGCTTTTTCTTTCTGCTGCTCTCACTTGTGGTTGTAGTCAGTGTGATTTGGAGACACTTTGATGGGACTTGGCTGGTTGTTTTTTAGCAACACCTAAAGTACCTGTGCTGTCAAACATTGACGTGGATAGGCAACGCTGTGGGTAGCAGGACCAGAGCAGGGATCGTCTACCTGTACTGGGCAGTGGTGAAGCTGCTCCTTACATCCTGCATTCAGTTTTGGGTCCCTCTCTCCAAGAAAGACATTGAGAGGCTGGAGCAGGTCCAGAGAAAGGCAACAAAGCATCTGGAGAACAGGTCTGGTGAGGTGCAGCTGAGGGAACTGGGGTTGTTCAATCTGAAGAAGAGGAAGCTGAGGGTGAGACCTTCTGGCCCTCTACAACTCCCTCAGAGTAGTGGGGGTTGGTTTTTCTCCCAAGAAACAAGTGATAGAAGAGGAAATGGCCTTAATTTGCCCCAAGGGAAGTTTGGGTTGGACATGAGGAACAATTTCTTCCCTTTGAGGGTTCTCAAGGCCTGGCCCAGGCTGCCCAGGGCAGTGGTAGAGTGACCATCCCTGGAGGGGTTTCAAAGAGGCAGTGATGGGTTAAGAGTTGCACTCCAAGGTTTTGCAGTTCTATTTCTCAGCTCAGTTTCGTGGTTAAAATCATTAATAGATCATTAATAGATCATTAATAGCATCATGTTCCAGGAGGCCACAAGCAGATGGAGAAGTTGATACATTCGGAACCAGCAGAAGCAAGGTCCTCCTTGCAGAATATTGTCTGTCTCTGGAATTCACTTCTGCAGAAGATTCAAGCAATGAGGGTGGCTGGAACAGAGAGAAAAGCTTTGGCTGGACCATCTGGTGTCCATTTCTAACATCTGTGGCTGTGTAGGCTCCTGCCAGCTACATCTGAGCAACCAAACACCCAGTGCCAGGGCAGGAGAGGCTGTGCAGGGAGCAACACAATCACCCTGGGCTAAGGGCTGGTCTCTAGGTGCTGAGAGCAGTGGCATGGGGGACACTGGGGTGCTGGTATGGGCTTGCTCATCTGTAATCACCCTGCAGCACCCAGGAGTCAAGTATCACTGCTCCAAGGACCCTTCACCTGCCAAAATATACACCCAGGGAAGAACTGCAGCTGGTGGAGGGGCTGGAGGCTGCAGCCTGGCACACAAGGTGCCTGCTTCACCTGCTGATGAAATGTAGGTGCCATGGCTCTTCCACCCTGGGGATCTGCCCAGTGAGCTCCTTGGCAGCATAGAGCTGGGCAGGGGGACAAGGATGGACACGACCTTGTGCCTGTCCATGCCCTGCAACACCAAACCTGCCTCATCAGCAGCCAGCTTTTGAAGCAGCAGTAGCTTTTAGAATGGGTCGGACAAGATCTGAGGGTGTAAACCACAGCAGAAATCTGTGGAAAGGGGGCTCTGACCCCCAGGAAATGGACCCAGGCTGGATGGCTTTGACTGCTGTGTGTCAGGGCTAGCTGGGAGAGGAGTAAGGGCTTGTGGCTCCTGTCCAGAGCCCATCCAGGGTCAAGTCCCTTGGCCTCACTTCTGGCCTCAGATAGGTCCCAAGCATGGGGTTTATCTCTCCTGTCATGAAAGCTTTAGTTTTTGGACCTGATCTGAGGTCTGCTGGCAGACCCTGGAATCAAAAAAACAGCACCTGGGCTGCTGTGCCCATAGCAGGAGGCAGATGTTTGCTAGCAGGGAAAGGTACTCAGGCAGATCCACTTAGCCACCTTTATACCACTGCTGATACAATTCAGTTGTGGTTTCCACTGCAGGTTTCTCTGGACAACGCTCTGCTGTGCACTGGTTGGGTTTTGTTTACAATGGTGACATCCTGGGGTCCCTACTTTGGTTTCTTTGGAGTTAGGGAATCCAAATAGCGCTCACGGGCCACAGAGAAACTGCAGAAGTGACCCAGTGCTCAGGAGATTTAATCTGATTAAATTATCTAAATAATCTGCTTGGCACTCTGCACAAGCACTTTGCTTCTTTCCTCCTCTTCCAATCAATAATGTAAAGTGTTTTGCACAAGGAGAAGATGTTCCAGTTCACCTCTTCTCATTGATAGATACAGAGAACAAGGCATCTACACAGAAGGGTCCCAGAGCTCCATTTTTTGCCAAGACAAAGAGAAATGAGGGGAGCCGTTCTGTGGGGTTGTTATTCATAGCTATAAATAGAATATGGAAATGTTTCCCTTCCTACATCAGCATCCTTCCCACTAAACGAGGGATTTCCTTCTCTCTGTGCTGATTGGGAAGCTCTTCTCTGGAGGTTCTGCTTTTATGTCTCAGGAAAAGGATAATCAAATTAGCAAATCTACAGGGAAGAGTTAGCACAGCCTTGTTCCCTAGGACCGAGACTCTGAGATGAACTCTGGGGCTTGATTCCTGCTGGCTTCAGGCAGGAGAAGAGAATGGCAAAGCAGCTGGCTTCTGACCGTGTTCTGGAGCTCCCTGTAGGCATCAGAACGGCTGCTGCAGGTGTGATCTGGGGTCTGTGGAGAGCTGCTGTGGGACAGGCATGGGACATCCTGCACCCCTCATGGCTGAAGGACCCTGCTGCCCAGAGTCTGCTGGCATGGGGTGCCCCAGGGAGCTGCTGCTGGGGCTGTGCCACGGGGCTGCTCTCTCCATGTCCCCCCACCCTGCAGACCCCACTCTTCCATGGCAGCCGAACCCCTTGGATGCAAGGCTGGGGATAAATCCCTGAATTGCAGGAGTCTGGGGGCCCAGGAGCTGTGGGATCACTTGGCTGGAATGTGTCTGCTGTGTATCCCTTCTAGGTCAGTTCATCTGGGGCAGCTCCACCTGGGGCATTTAGGGCTGCCCAGGGGCAGTGGGGCAGAGCTGGCCAAGCAGCACCCAGCCATCCTCCCTCCCTCTGCTCCCTGACAAGGGCACATTCTGGCTCTTGGGCCCCTGGGAGTCACACAGCAGCCTGGGCAGGACCTTGCTCTCTTCTCCCATCCTTTTAATAGGGAAGAAACAAAATTTCTGCCCCACGTGTGTGTGAAATTAGAGACATCCTCCACAGCTGAGTCCAGGCTGGTGTCCAGTGTTGGTTGCAGCACCTGTGTCCACATCCCCATTCCCCACCCATGCTATGACGACCACATACCTGGCCCATCTCCGTCTCCAGCTGCATCACAAAGACCAGCTCTGGCCCAGTCGTGTTGTGAGGACTGAGTCCCTGTCCCTATCCCCATCCCCATCCACACCATGACAGCCTGGTCCCTCTCCCCATCCTGGTTCCTGTCCCCCCAAAGCTGGCAGGGCCAACAAGAACCCTCCAGCCTTGCCAAGCTACCACAAGGGTAGCAGGTTGCAGGACCAAGCCTGTGAGTCCCATTTCCTCTATTGGGCAGAACCTGTCCTGTCTCTCTGGGCTATAAATCCCACGCCCCCCACCCCCTGTGCTGTGCTGCAGACAGCAGAGGGCTGGGGTTTGGGGGAAGGGGGTGGTTAAAGTGTTGTTTATTGGCTGCTGCTGACATTGGAAATGCCTGGAGAGAGATGAAGGTGGGAGACCTGGAAATGGGGCTGAAAATAGCCCCCAGGCTCCTGCACACCCCTGGGCTCTGCTGCTGACAGCAGGGATGGAGGTGACCTAATGGAAAGTGTCCCTGCCCATGGCAGGCAGGTTGGAACTGGATGTCCTTTGAGTTGCCTTCCAACCCTGACAATTCTGTGATCCTGGGTGTAAAGCCCCCTCCCAAAGCAGGGGTCGGCCGTGGGGAGCAGGGCTGGGGAAGGCACTGAAGGAGCCATTTCATGGCTGTCACCAGCTCTGACCCAGCTGGTTCCCAGGCTGCTTGGGGAGCACTGTCTGGGGCTATCTCCTGGGTCCATGGCACTGACTTTCCTGATGTGTTTAGGCCACAAGCCACACACAGCCAAGGGGCCCAACAGCCCAGCACACGTTTCTGGGGAATGCTTCCCAGCCTTGTCAGAGCCACCAGCTCCTCCTGCTTTTCCAACAAAGGCTGTCCCAGCCTCTACACACCTCAGCTGAGCTGGATTGAATCTGACACTGTCACCTAGCTGGCAGTGATTCATCTCAGTCAGAGCAAGAAGAATCAACCACAGAATCATTTGGGCTGGAAAAGACCTTTAAGACTAACAGGCTGCCCATGGCAATGGTGGAGTCAGCATCCCGGGGGCTGTTCAAGAAATTTGTGGATGTGGCACTTGAGGACATGGTTTGATGGCCATGGTGGGATTGGGCTGATGATCTTAGAGAGCTTTTCTAACTGAAGCAATCCTATGAGTCTATGATAGATCCAATCCCTAACCCAGCACTGCCAAGTCACTGATAAGCCGTGGCCCTCAGTACAGGTGATCCTGCTCTGGCAGGGGGGGTTGGACTAGATGATTTTTTGAGGTCGCTTTCAGCCCTTGACATTCTATGTTGCTATGATGATTCTAGGAGCTCCACGGCTTTGAAATCCCTCTAGAGATGAGGACTCCACCGCTGCCCTGGGCATCCTGGGCCAGGCCTTCACAACCCTCAAGGGGAAAAATTTGCTGCTCAAGTCCAACCTAAACCTCCCCTGGATCAACTTGAGGCCGTTTCCTCTCATTCTATCACCTGATACTAGGAAGAGGACACCAACCCCATGGTTTGGCTTGGAAGTGACTTTAAAGATCATCCAGTTCCAACTGCCCTGTGGCAGGCAGGGACTTTCCACTAGCCCAGGTTGCTCAAGGCCTCATCCAGCCTGGGCTTGAACACCTCCAGGGCAGGGGCATCCACGACCTCCCTGGGCAACCTGTTGCAGTGTCTCACCACCCTCATTGTAGAGAGTTTCTTCCTAATCTGCAGTCTAAATCTGCCCTCCTCAAGCTTCAATCCTATCACTACAGGCCCTTGTAAAAAGTCTCATCATGGCCTTCCTTCAGGCCCCCTTCAGGTAGTGGAAGGCTGCTGTTAAGCCTCCCTGGAGCCTTTTCTTCTCCAGGCTGAACAGTCCCAGCTGGGCCAGCCTGTCCCCATGGGGCAGGTGCTCCAGCCTGGGTCGTCGTGCAAGAGCTGCCCGGAATGAAATGGCAAATCAGGGATCTGGGAGGCTCACGCTGGTTTCTGCTCGGGCTGGTGGTGCCCGGGCACGGTGGTGGAGCTTTCTCCTCTGCTCGGGCAGCAGGGCTGGCTGCAGGCAGGCTCAGTGCCACGGCCAGAGCCCATGGCCCTCCTCACTGGGGCATGAGCCACGGGCACGGCGTGGAGCCATGGAAAACGGGCAAGGCTGGCACCTGGCTGCACAACCAGCCCAACCAGAAATAACCTTCTGCTGCTGTAGGTGGATCACTGAGAAGTGCCAATTACATGTGTCGGGGGCACCCGGGGATTAGTGGGCACAGAAAGGCTCCTTTGTCTGGAGATGTTGCCCGCTGGTACCGCAGGCATTCCCCTCCCTCTGCACTGTGCAAACAGCTCTGCTGTGTTTGCCCTGCCTCCTCAGCCAGACTGGGAACTGCCTTTGCCTGCCTCTGTCTCACAGCCCCACAGTGCCTTAACCGCTCTGCTGCTGGGCTCTCCGTGCTCGACTGAGTGCAGAGAAGGGCAATGGAGCTGGAGGACAGCTCTGGTGAGGAGCAGCTGGGGGGCCTGGGGTTGTGCAGGAGAAAAGGAGGCTGAGGGGAGTCCTTCTGGCTCCCTACAACTGCCTGAAAGGAGCCCAGAGCCAGGTGGGGTTCAGTCTCTTCTCCCAAGGAACTAGTAATAGAGCAAGAGGAAATAGCCTGAAATTGTACCAGGGAATGTTTAGGTTGGGCACGTTGAACAATTCCTTGGTAAGGCATTGGAACAGGCTGCCCAGGGAGGCAGTGGAGTTGCTTTCCTTGGTGGATGTGGCACTCTGGGACATGGTTTAATGGCCATGGTGGTGATAGGTTAATGGTTGGACTCGATGATCTTAGAGGTCTCTTCCAACGGAAGCTGTTCTTTGATTCTGTGACTCCGGCCAAACTCAGCATAGAAGGAAGGGAAAAAAGAGAGCTCCTACAGTCCTGCATCTCATGTGCCACACGGAGTCAGGCATGCCTGGCCTGAGTCACCGTTCCCTCTTCTACCGGCAGAAAATGTGTCTGGTTTGGCTGTAGAACCTGCACACCTTCTGCACAGATAGAGGTGCTCAGTGGCAGCTGGGCGGTGCCCAGGGACACCAGCTCTGGCATTTGGGGAAATGAAGAATTTTAATGTAGCCAGTCTTAGAAAACTCAAGAAATGCTTCCTGGGGGCTCTCTGCTCTGCCCTGGTGAGGCTGCATCTAGAGTCCTGGGTCCAGTTCTAGGCTCTCCAGTTCAAGAGAGACAGGGAAATGCTGGAGAGAGCCCAGGGGAGGCTCCCAAAGATGCTGAGGGGCCTGTGAGGAGAAAGGTTGAGAGCCCTGGGGCTGTTGAGCCTGGAGAAGAGCAGCCTGAGAGGGGATCTGATCAATGCTCAGTAAGAGGTAAAGGACTTGTGGGGGGCAAGGGGATGGGGTCAGACTCTTGTCAGTGGTACCCAGTAACAGGACAAGGGGCAACAGGAACAAACTGGAACCCAGGAGGTTCCACCTGAACAGGAGGAGAAACTTGTTTGGTGTGAGGGTGCTGGAGCCAGCTGCCTAGAGAGGTTGTGGAGTCTGTTTCTCTGGAGAGCTTCCAAACCCACCTGGACCTTGTGATCCTGGGCAACCTGCTGTGGGTGCCCCTGCTTTAAGAACAAGGTTGGACTGGATGATCTCCAGAGGTCTCTTCCAATCTAACCATGCTGGGATTCTGGCCTAAGCCAGGCTGTGTGGATTGAGTTGTTGCCCTCTGCTAGAGGCTCTAACACAGCTTGGACACTGTGGTCAGAAATCATCTGAGGTGCAGAATATGACATATGGGCGTGCTGTGGCTATAGCATCAACCATCAGTGCAGCTGAACGACCTGACAGGAGAATTACAGCCTTCTGTGGCACAAATTGTGCCTGGCCTGTAGGAAGCAGCTCTGGGAGGTCAGTGGGCCAGCAAATGCTCACCTGCAAGGACCACTGGTCCCCATCACAGGCACGGGATAGCAGTCCCACAGCCCTTCACCTGCATGTGCTGTGTTTCAGTCCATTTGGGGTTTGTTGGCTGGGCTGATGCTCTGACTCACACTGGCTGGTGGCACCTTCAGGTTTTTTTTTACCATTTAACTGATACACTCAGATCTCCCAGACACCTTCAGCTGGCACAGTAACAGACGCCAGGATTTTTCTGCCAGGGGTGTGATGAGTGAAAGGTGCTGGCTGGCATTTCTGAGCACCTTCTATTCCATCCAGATAATGCCAGATGTTACCTTTTCTCTGACTGAATTTAACCCCAGCACCTGTGTTTGTATTCTTAAGTGCAGCAAAAAGGCCAAGTGAGAGCAGTGCTTGGAGGGAAGGTGGAAGATATGGCAGCGTAAGCTACATTTCTGCCCTTCCAGAGCACCCCAGCAACATCCCAGCTGGGGATAGGCCATGGATGGTGCCTCAGAGAACATCACCCCAACCTCAGTTTTTTGTGCTAGCTAAAACCAGATGGAGATTAACGTCACCTTCAGAGAGAGAGAGAGGAAAGGAACTCTGTTGGTTGGATGTGTAACTCAAGGATGAAATTTCCAAGTCAGGATTTAGAGGTGGGGGCTAAAGGCTTTGAGAGGTTCATCCATGGCTGATACCTTGCCAGTGGCTAACTCACAAGGTCTGCCCCCAAAAGCATGAATCATTCCTGAAAGTTGTAAAAAGTTTCATAACTTTAATGACTTTGGATAAACTCTGAACATCCTGTTTGCTGCCGGCCTTTGTTTGAGGGCTTTGACTCACTCCTCCCTCACCATGAGGGAGGTTCTCTGTCAAAGCAGGGGGGCTTGAACCTTGTCCTGGAACAAAATTAATGCAGGGAGATGCACTTTTGATCAAAATGCCACAACATGAGGCTGTTCCCTTTTGCTCCACAGTGCCAAGCTGTGTCTCCGTGTGTCATGCGTCATCCCTTCATCACGTCCCACACCAGGGCAGGGGTGACCCACTGAGCAAAGACAGCTCCACTGGGTCCCCACCGTGACATCTCAGTCCCGATGTGAGGGTGCTGCTGTGATTAATACGAAGAGAACTTGGAACGGTGGAGCTGCAGCGTTACAGGAGGAAACGTGGGGGCAGCGACCATGAGATGAGATCAGGATGAATCAGAGTTGCTGAAGAGACACATTTATGTGTGACTGCAGCATGAGGAGCAGGGGGTTGGGGTGCTGGGGCCAGGATAGGTGTCCTTTTGGCAGCTCCACCAAGGGGCTGCAGCATCCAAAGCCACCTTTGTGCCAGAAATGGGTGCTCTCGCCTTCCCCGCGGGTTTTAGCCCAGGTTTTATTTTCATGCCAGGTGCCGTTTTGCAGAGTGGCTTTCCACAGTGAAAAAATGCAAATTTCCTTTCTTGTGGAGGACAGCTAATGAAGGCTTCTCAACAGCTCCCCTCATTAATGGTTCTTTAATTCTCTCATTAATATTTATGAGCAGTTTCCTGAAAGCAATGATCCCTGCACTGTATGGACTGACACTTCCCGTTGATTGTGCCTGAAATGAAGAAGAAGGAGTTTGGGGTGGCTTTTTTTTTGGTGTGAAGCCATATGGCCGTGGGGCTGATGGCTTTCCACCTCCTTCTTGCTGTGAGTTCAAGGCTGGAGGGACAAGACTTCTGCTCAGGAAAAACGATTCAGCTCCTGTACCCGTGGATTGAGGTCTGGCAAAGGCCACCTTCCTGAGATACCTGCTGCAGGTCACAGCTCTGAGCACAGTGCAGGCTGTGGAGAGTGCTTTGCCTGGGCACTTTTGGCCCTGATTGTCCTGTTCCTTTCTTCCATGTTGAAGCATAAAGAGCACAAAGGGAATATCTGAGAAGCACCAAGCCCATGTGAAGGTGTTTATCCAAGAGAAGCCAGATGAGCTCATTTGGAGGAAGACTTTCAGCAACTTGCCCCGCCGGTTGCAAACCAGTTGGGTGAGAAGAGCCAGGCCCCTGCTTGCCCAAGCACAGCTTGCTGCAGTGTGGCACTGCCAGAGGACATGGGCACCCTGGGGGGCACCAGCCCCTTCCAGGGCAGGGGTCGGCCCACACGGTCTCCCGTGTCCCCACACCAGCTTGTGTTGGCATCACCCCAGCTGTGTGGTGGCAGCCTGCATGCCCCAGCGTGCTCCAAGTGTTAGATCAGAGAATCACAGAGTCACGGAAACTTGGAGTGGTTTGGGTGGGAAGGAAATTTTAAGGGCCATCCAGGCCAACCCCCTGCAGTCATCAGGGACATCTGCAGCTGGAGCAGCTTATCTGCTGGGCTTTCTCCAGCTGATGTGGAAAAGATCCTAAGGTGCGGTTTTGCCACCAGAGCTTTTATAGAATCTTAGAAAAATGGATGTGGGGAGTTTCTGGCTTCTGTGCTGCTGCAGTGTCAAAAACACTAACTTAAAGCACTTGGAAATGCCACTGCGATGGGAGACTGGAAGCCCTCTGCTGTGAAGACAGTCTGAGAGAGTTGGCGTTGTTCAGCCTGGAGAGGAAAAGGCTCCAGGGAGACATTCTGGTGGCCTTGCAGTGCTTAAAGGGGCCCCTAGGAAAGCTGGAGACAGACTTCTGAGCTGGGCCTGTTGTGACAGGACAAGGGATGATGAACTCAAAGACGAAGATTCAGACTGGAGAGAAAGAAGTGTTTGACAGTGAAGGTGGTGAGAGCCTGTCCCAGGTTGCCTAGATTGGTGGTGGATTCCCCATCCCTAGAACAATTGCAGGTCAGGTTGTTCAGAGCTCTGAGCTCCAGTTGCAGACATTCCTGCTGATTGCAGGGGGCTGGACGGGATGAGCTTTGGAGGTGTCTTTAAAGAGACCAGTCTGTGACTCTGTGCTTTTTGGCACATACTAAAAAACAAGGCAAGAAGGGTGCAGGGAGGATGGGAGCAGCAGGCAAGAGGGAGGAAAACCAAGTAGAGAACCTAAGCTGGGAACTGCAGAAGAGCTTCTCTGAGCATGAGCTGGGATGAGAGAAAGTAGGAGTGGGGACCTCATTCCAGAGTGGGTCATATCCTGGCCTCAAGCAGAGCTGAGTGCTCGAGTGATCAAAATGCCTTTGCTTTAAGGCAAACCCACCACCCTCCTGCGTTTTGGGAGACATATCTTAGCACTTGCAATAAACAGCTGATGAAAATGTGAGGAAGGGCATCTGAGCTCTTTGCTGAACCTTCCACCCATGCTGTCCCCTCTATCTGAAGGTGTCCCTGCAGGCACCTGAACCCCATTTGATGGGCAGAGCCCTCCCATCCCACTCCTTGTCCTTTTGCTTTCCTGGCCCTTCTTAACCCAAGCTAGAAGCAGGTCACAGCCTGTTTTCTGCAGTTTTATTCCAGAAAATTTCATGTTTTATTCCAGAACATTCAGAAACATATTCCATATATCAGAATACCTAATTTCCAAATATTTTTCTGTCCTTGAGAGAAGGAAATCCACCAATTTGCAGGTGAAAAGCAGCTGTTTGCAAACACCAGCAGCACAGTTTGTACTCAGTGGCTGATCTTAATCTCCAGCTTTAGATGCTCACGGTCAATACCAATTAGTTTGCAATAGGAGCTGATTAAAAGCGAAGCAGTCAGAGTGGTGAGTGTTCATCTGCATTTCAGATGGGCTCCTCTGACAGCATCCATCCAGATTTCCTTGGAATTTGCTGCTTCTGTGCAGGACCTTCTGGGAGAGAGATGAGATGCAGCTGCTCTTCAAATGCAGAACAGCCCTCTAGTGCCTGGGCAGGTGGATTATCAACGGCCACAGCTCCCACAGCTGCTCTGTTGGAGTTGGTGGAACTGTTTCTCCCTGGAGTTGTCTCAGCAGGAGGATGCAGCATTCCCTGAAATGCCTTCTGAAATGGTGCTTTGGAATGAAAGATGGAAAACTGAGAGGGCTGGAAACTCTCTGCTGTGAGCCCAGGCTGAGAGACTTGGGATTGTTCAATGTGGAGAAGACAAGGCTTAAGGAAGACCTTCTGGTGGCTTTTCAGTGCTTAAAGGGGCTGATCAGAAAATTGGGGACAGACTTTTGAGCAGGGCCTCTTGTGACAGGACAAGGGGTGATGGTTTGAACTCGAAGAGGGAGGTTGAGATTGAAGAGAAGGCAGTGATGTTTGACACTGAAGATGGTGAGAGCCTGGCACTGAGCATGAGCTGACCAGTGGCAAGGTGTCCATAGGAGGACAAGGCAGAGCTGTGGTGCTGGTAGCATTCTTGCTGTGGCAGGGATTGGCTAAACCTTGCCATTTGTGAAGGACTTGAAGGACTCATGTCTAAGAACAGCAGCTGGTGATTCCAGCGACCATGGCTGTCACAATGGCCCTGCCAGCAGAAATGCCACACAGTGTCATGTTGGCAGGTGACAGCAGTCATCTGCCTGCCCAGGAGGGGACCAGCAGGGGCCCTGGAGTACATCTGAGCATCTGGATGGTTCTCTGAGGGAAAGTCCTTTGGGACTTGGGGTTGTCCAGCCTGGAGAAGAGGAAGCTGAGGGGAGACTTTGTGGCTCTCTACAACTCCCTCAAAGTAGGTTGGAGCCAAGTGGGGGCTGGTCTCTTCTCCCAGAGAACAAGTGCTAGGACAAGAGGAAATGGCCTCAAGTTGCTCCAGGGAACATTTATGTTGAACATGAGGAACAATTTCTTCCCCAAAAAGGTTTTGAAGGCCTGGCCCATGCTTCCCAGGGAAGTGGTGGAGTCCCCATCGCTGGAGGGGCTTCAAAGGCATGGAGATGTGGTGATGAAGGCCATGGTTCAGTGGTGACCTGGCAGTGCTGGGTTAAGGGTTGGATTCAGTGACGTTAAAGATCTTTTCCAACCAAAACCATGCTGCAGTTCTGTGATTCTGCAACTTCTCCTCCAGTTCCACACAGGCAGAGCAGACAACGGCATGGGCAGAACAGCGATGAGTCAATATTGGCCCAGCCACACATGATGTGGCTAATGGCATTGCATGGTGGCATAACAGGTCTAGGAGGTCAGGAGGTTTGGTGTCAACAGCACTCTGCTCCCAACCTCTCCTCCAGCTGCTGCCACAGGTAAGTGAGTGCTCCTCAGAGCAGAAACCACCATCCTGATTTGACATCATATCTGTCTGCTTTTATTATCCTGGCTTGCTCCAGGGATGGCTGCTGCCTCTGTAGCCTGGAGGGGAGGATTTCATTGCTGAGCATTCCCAGAGCAAACACCTGTGGAACATTCACTGTGGCTGTGCCAGGTGGGTAACTCCTGAGGGGCTTCTCTCTTTCCAAATAGGAAGTGACCCAATGTTCATGCTGTGTCCTTCCCACACCACCTGAGTCACAACTTAGTGTGGAGGCCTGTCAATCCTTTGGCTGTGCTTGTGCTGGTGGCTCTGTCACACTCACAGCCCAGAAAAATCAGTCTGAGGTCATTACATCAAGGGGACTTCTCCTTTAAATGCAGTTGGCAGTTTTGACTCAGACTTCTGATGTTCACAGAGTCACAGAATGGTTTGGTTTGGAAGAGACCTTAAAGATCACCTAGTTCCAATCCACCCACCACAGTTCCATGTCCTTCTTGTGTTTGGGGCACCAGAACTGGACAGAGTATGCCAAGTGGGGTCTCATGAGAGCAGAGAGCAGAGGGGCAGAATCACTTCCGTTGTCCTGCTGGTCATGCTTCTTTTGGTGCATCCCAGGACACAGCCTTTTGAACATGTTCAGAAGCGTGTTTCTGAAGATAAGCTGCACACACTGACAGCTGCCTCTGAAGCAAGTGACAGCTACTGACCACCATCACCATGGCAGCACCATTCTGGGCTCTTCTGCTTTTCCTCAGGACAGAGAGCTCTCTGCAAGGACCAACATCACATATCTCATCTTCACTGCAAGTGCGGTCAGGCTGCCCAGGGAGGTGATGGAACCACCATCCCTGGAGGTGTTCAAGAAGCATGAAGGACCTGCAACGCATGACCTATGAAGAGCATTTGGGGGAGCTGGGGTTGCTCAGTCTGGGGAAGAGGAGGCTGAGGGGAGACCTCATCACTCTCTACAACTATCTGAAGGGTGGTTGGAGTGAGGAGGGGGAAGCCTCTTCTCCTCAATGGCAAGCAACAGGACTAGAGGAAACAGTTTCAAGCTGTACCAGGAAAGGTTCAGACTGGATCCCAGGAAATATTTCTTCACTGAAAGGGTTATCAAACAGGAATGGTCTGCCCAGGGCAGTGGTGGAGCTGCCCTCTCTGGGGGTGTTCAGGCAGCGTGTGGATCTGGAACTTAGGCACATGGTTTAGTGTTGACCCTTCAGTGCTGGGTCAAAGGTTGGACTGGATGATCTTTCAGTTCTCTTCCAACCAGATGTATTCTGTGATTCTGTGTGGTGCTTTGGGACATAATATAATGGCTGTGGTAGCTGGGTTATGGTTGGACTCAATCTTAAAGGCCTTTTCCAACCTTCGTGATTCTGCTATTCTACGGTTGTGCAGGTGGGGCCATGCAGGCCAGGCTGAAGGCACTTCCCAGTCCTGGTGCTCCATGTGTTCTCATCACATCACTTGTCATTTCGTGCATGCTCAGGCCTTGAGAGGTAAGCTCTGACATTCAGGAAAAAACAAAACAAAACAAAACAAAACAAAACAAACACCCACCCACAAAAAAAAAAACCAACCACAAAACAACCAGAAATGAGAGAAGAGATTATGGATAAAAAGAAGGCAGCAGAGCCAGAGGAGCAGCTGTCAGGCTGGACAATGAGAGCTGCACAAAGGAAAGGACAAATCTGCTGAAAATATTGCCCAGGAAGCTAAAGCTGCATGGTGGGGTGTGGGGAGAATTGGGTGGAATTGTGTTTTCTGAAGCAGAGGTGTGAGCTGTGTGGAAATGAAAAATGTTTACAAGCAGAAGACACAGATCCTGTGCCACCAAGCTCTTCAAACTTGCTGCATTTATGTTTTAGCCCTCCCATACGAAATAGGGACACAGAACCACAGACTGGTTTGGGTCAGAAGGGACCCTAAACATCATCTAGTTCCAACCCCCTGCCATGGAGGGGGACACTTGCCAGACCACTTGCTCAAGGCCCTCTCCAGCCTAGCTTTGCACACTCGTGGTGGTGGGGTAATAGTTGGACTCGGTGATCTTAAAGGTCCCTTCCAACCGACACAGTTTTGTGACTTTATGAAAGATGTCTGACTTTAGAAATATGCCACTTGTGTCAGGCCCCTGAGGACTCTGATCAGCCCTAATGTCCCTGATCAGTCTCACTTGGCCCTCTGACTCCACACATGCTCAGGACTCCCTTTCAGCCCAGCCCAGGGTTGCTGCCGGATGCTGGGCTCCAGTTGCACCAAAAGGTTATGGAAGATGTGGCTCACCCAGCCTGGTAATCTGGCTGTGGAGGAGTTTCTGCAAGGAACTGTGTCTGTCTCCTTCTGATCTTGGTAAGTCAAGCACAGTGCTGCTGAACCAGAGTGTGTGGTCTGTGTTTGGCCATTCCCACCTGGCATCTGGACCTTTCAAGCTGTTTTGTCCTGTGCTCTTGCAGCACATGCTGGTACAGGCATGAAGATGGGTGGTCTTTGCTGCGGGGAGAGCTGCTACTGGTTCCAAAATGTAGGTCACTGCATGTCAGACCTACAGTGCTCAGAGGACTTTGAGTCCATGTGCTGTAGTTCTGCAGATCTCGGTCTAAGTGCTCCCAGAAACCTGAGCTGCAGAAGACACTGGACTGGGTTCTCCTTCCCTCCTTGTTGAACTAAGTAAAAACAAAGCTGAGTGCAGTGGGTGTAGAAGCTGCACCTTCTGTGAAATTTTACCATATGAACCTTACTGTCTCCTTTTGATGGAACTGAGTGCCTCCTGTGGGAGTATGAGGGAGACCTTCTGAAGCATTTTTCTGCTTAAGGAATGGTGAAGGCTTTCCAGTGACGCGACTCAGGAGAGACCTGGCGATTGAGGCCACCTCCTAAAACAAGGCTCAGGCTTAAAATCTCTGTGTGTGTGTGTGTGTGTGTGCCTCATGGGTGTTGGGATGCTTTAGTTTGTGGGCTCTGCTGGGGATGAATCTGTCACACAGTGAAGCTTGTTAGTGGCTTCCTCTCTCTGGCTTATTTATTACCTGCTGCCCTGTGGTGTGAATGGCTGCACTGATTCCAAGCAGGTGTTAACCAAACTCGAGCTACTTCCTAAAAATAGGAAAGGAAAGAGGCAGGATGTTGGGGCCCCAGAGGGAGGCTCTGAAACAGGTGCTGGGCAGCTTTTTTGTGCTAGTGATGTTTGCCTTAGTTTCTAAGTTTGCTGCCTTTCTACTGGAAGACTTCATTTAATGAATAAATATCTCTTTTTTTCTTTTTTTTTTCAAGTTCCAACAGGCAGTGTTGAGATTCTTGGTGACACTGCTCAGTGCCAGCTCCTCTGAGGAGGAGCTGGGCCCCTGCTGCACTTGATCCATTGTTTTGTGGGATCTTTCTCATGGAACACAAGCCCTGGAGGTGTCAGAGTAGCCATGGTTCCCTGGGGTCCCAACACAGCAAAGGGCTCTGTAGAGAGGAACCAGGCTCACCAGCCTGCTCACGAGCTGCTGGAGAAGATCAGTGATCCACAAAGCCTGTCCTGGGCACTGTGCCACCTTTGCGTCACTGCTGATGTATGGCCATGACTGTCCCCCAAGAACAGATGAGCTCAGCTCCATGGCTCATTCGTCATCTTCCTGTCTACCCAGAGTCCAAACTGCAAAGTCTAGGTGGCTTCACTCCATAGGGGCTGACCCAGCCAGCTGAGACCAGCACACTGTGCTCCCTGGGACTGGTTCTGTGTCCAATGCAACTGGTCCAGGGCATGAGTTGAAGCAGGATGCAGTCTGGCTGACTTTAGAACAAAGAGTTTATGGTCTAAAAGGACCTGAGGCTGCCCTGTGCCCTGTCCTGGACAGAGGAAGGTAGCTGCTGCTGCATGTCCTTCAGCAGTGTCCTGTTCCTGTCACTGTGTGGGACAAATGTCCATGCAGCAGCTGCCCCAGCCCTGCAGCTGGAGTTGCAGCAGTGCTGCAGTTGAAGTGCTGCCATCAGCACATCCCTCCTACCAGAGACAAAAAACATGTGCTGATGGGCTGGAAAACACTGGATCAGGAGATCTGGCCAGTTTCCCAGTAAGTGACTGTGTGTCTGTGTGACCCAGCTGTCCCCTGCTCAGCTCCCACCTGGTGAGCAGCAAACCCTGTCTCCCATGAGCATGGAGATGAGCCAGCTTTGGTTCTGATCAGTGGCCAGCTGCACCTACCTGTGCTCTGACCATGGCTGGGGGGCTGCTTTAGCCCTCATGAGGGTACAGAGACATGCTGGGGAGACAATCATAGAATCATAGAATGTCAGGGGATGGAAGGGATCTTGAAAGCTCATCCAGTCCAAGCCCCCTGCCAGAGCAGGATCACCTATACCAGATCACACAGGAACACATCCAAGTAAGGTTTTGAATATCTCCAGAGAGGGAGACTCCACAACTCCCCCTTGGCAGCCTGTTCCAGTGTTCTGTCACCCTCACAGTGAAAAAACTGCTCCTCAAGTTTAAATGAAACTTCTTAAGCCTCAGAGAACAGCAAATTGACAGAATCCCCCCACCCCAAGGAAAAAAGCCCAAACAAACAAACAAGCAAAAAAACAAACCAAAAAACACCAAACCCAAAACCTGAAGAGCTATTAGTCAATTCATGTTGGCATTTTACCTACTAGACTCTGTAGAGGGAATGGAGAGCTGATACCAGACTCTGCTTCTCCAGCACCATGAGGAACCTGCCTCTTCATTGTGTTTTGCACCTATCTATCTTTTGAAGACACCTGAAGTCATGTCCCTGTGACAAAGAAAGAAGCCCAATCACTACAAGTCTTTGATCACAGTGAGAAGATCCACAGAGGAAGAATTATATCCTGCTATATCCCTGCACTGTTTGTAGGGGAGAAGGAATGGGCACCCTTGGGGTGGGAGCCTTCATCAGAACATGCCCCTTCTGTTTAGGCACAGCCAAATGGCACATCTATGAAAGGACCTTTTGTCGTCAAATAAGGTGCAAACCCCTTCAGCCCCATCAGCCACCCATCACAGGCGCCACGTCTCAGAGCTGTTCTGGGTCAGCAAGAGGTTCCCAGTGCAGGAAAACACCCTGGTTCTGCTCCAAACTTGACTGTTAGAGTCTCCAATCTTCCCAGGAGCTGGACAGGGTGTGGACAGGTGGGGTTAGGCTGCCTTGGATCTCCCAGCATGCTAAAGCTAGGGGGAGATAGATCATCTCCATGTTTGATTTGATGGCTTACACTGCCTGGCTGCCAAAATGGCCCCAGTGGTGTTGCAGATGGGACTCGCCTGGGCCCCTTTTCTCCAGGGCTGAGTGAGAAGGGGCATTAAACTGCACAGAAGCGTTGTAGCTCCCAAGAGGAAGGACTCTTCAGTGGTGGCTTAAATACCTCTATTTGTTCTCTGTCGGCTGAGGCTGTGCTGCACCCTGTACCAGCTGCTGCAACCCTGCTCTGCTGCCAAAGCTCCTCAGAAGCAAACTGCAAGAGGTCTATGGTCTAAAACCTTCTCTGTGCTCAAAAGCCGTTCTGAGAGCTGTGGCTCCTCCCAGGGTGACAATAAATCATTGCATCTGGAAAGGTTTGTGTGCAGGGTTGCGGTGGGGGGAGGGGAGGGAGGAGGAAGGGCAGAAGGGGTGGTGCTGGCAGAGCTGCACAACCTTCTACCAGGCTGGGGGCCATGTAGCTCCAGGCTGGGGCTGCCCAAGCATGAAGCAAGTGCTGATCATCAGAGGAGCTCCAGGCGTGGCATAAAGCATCCGAGGCTGCCTCCAGAGCTCAGGATTGGGTATATTGGGAGGTGCAGCGCGCTGAGGAGCGCAAAGGGTTTCTGGGAGCAGGAGGGAGAATGGTGAAGTCTCAGCTCCAGTCCAGAGACCAGCGACCTGTCCTCAGGGCTGTCACTTTAAATAACAAAAAAGGACACCAGAGATGTGAATCCAGGGCAGCTTCTGGCTTTTACTGAAACGCAGGAGGGGAAGCCAAGAAGCCAGCAGGTCCTCAGGTCAAGGTGAAACTAGAGGGGCAAATATGGAAGTTGGGACTATCCTCACCCCTGCCCCACCCACCAAGGGTGACTGTGGAGGACAATCACTGCAGTTGTTTTTCCAGCTGAGCCAGTAGTAATTCCTGGCAGAGTATCCCCTGGACACAGACAGGAGAAGGCTGGGTGTACCTGAGGGACACCTTGTGTGGATGGGTGCTGGTGATGTTCCACTGAGGCCGTGTCACCTTCCCTGATCCTCACTGCGTCAGAAGAGTCAAGTTTTTCCATGCTCCAGCAGATCTGAGTTATCCAAAGACAGTTTGTCAAACCTTGTCATTGTCCAGTATTTCCCCTAAGCCCCACCAGCACCGCCTCAGCTCGCTGCCCTGCTGCTCTGTGCAGCTGGGACTGTTGGACCATCCCGGGAGTGACCCTTATGGTGCATCCCCCGTAAGTGGCCTGCCCCCAGTTTCTCTCCCCAGGCCCCTGCTCTGGGGCTGCTGTTGTTGCTGCCTCAGCACGGGGCTGAGCCAGCCCAGCAGACAAAGCCCTGGTGGTTCTGCTGCAGCCTGGTGCATTAACGCACTAATTATTAACTGCTATAAATCCTCCTTATGAGACTGAGCAGGAGCATCTCCCGTGCTAAAAATACACCAGAAAGGGAAGGAGGCACCAAAACACAAGTGCCAGAGAAGCTTTTTTAATTTCCTAATATATTTCATGTTATTAATTGACGAGAAAGCTGCTTGCTGTGGGTATTAAGCAATTAAATTGCAGCTGCAGGCTGGCTGGAAGTGCCAAACTGGGCACCATTTCCCCCAAATGCTGCTTTGTATTTGGAGCGCAGCCTGTGCTGGCTGCCTGGGGGGACTGAGGTGGTTCTGTGAAGAGGAGCAGTTCCAGTGCCGGCCCTGCTGCAGCTGTGTCCCTAAACGCAGCAGTGAAGGTGCAGGGGCAGTGGCAGCATGGGGACCAGTGACGGTGTGGAGAGGCTTGGATGGTGTGGGACAATGGTGCTGTGCCACGCAGGGCACCACACAACCCCAGGAAGCCGCAGTTGGAGCCCCCGCGGCGCTGTGCTGAGGGGAAGGAGCTGCCTGATACTGTACAGGGGCTCATCTGAAACCCAAAGTGACCCCCACCAGCTACTGGACTTGGTGGGGAAGAGGGCACGGACAGAAGCTCAAGGGCAGCTTTTTCAACCTCTCGAAGCAGCCTCTCGGGGGGTGCTAGGCAAGGCTGGAGCTGCTGCACACAACCACAGGTTGTCTCCCCAGTAACCCGGACTGCCTCGGCACAAGCTGCTGTCTGAGGCCCCGGGTCCCGGTGGAGACGTGGATCTACTCAAAGCTAAGCATTCGCAGCGCTTCCAAACCGAGTCACCAGTTCAGGCAAGGAAGGGGAAGCTCCGGCCCAGAGCTTGGATGCGCCTCGTAAGGCTTCTGATGCCGAGGGCACAACCGCCGCAGGCAGGGCTCGGGGGGCCCCGAGGGCAGGGGCAGGAGCCGGCAGCTTTCCCCGGGGGGGTGTCGGTGGGGGGTGCCGGGGCAGAGCTTGCCGGCAGGTCTCCCCGGGGAGGTGTCGGTGG
>VWZI01010626.1:158268-228338 GCA_013396835.1 Psilopogon haemacephalus
GGCAGCTCTCCCCGGGGAGGTGTCGGTGGGGGCTGCCGGTGCAGAGCTTCCCCGTCGGCTTCCCAGTCCCGTTCCGCGCTGCACGGTCCCATCTCCTGGCGGAACCTGGGAACAGCAGGGAGGAGAGCAGGGATGGAGGAGCTGTGGGATGGAGGTGCAGGAGAGGGGAACTGCAGGATAGAGCCGCAAGGGAGCTGCAGAAGAGCTTCAGGAGAAAGCAGCTGCAGAAAAGCTGCAAGAGAGAGAAAATGCAGTGAAGGATTCTCCTGTNCGGCTTCCCAGTCCCGTTCCGCGCTGCACGGTCCCATCTCCTGGCGGAACCTGGGAACAGCAGGGAGGAGAGCAGGGATGGAGGAGCTGTGGGATGGAGGTGCAGGAGAGGGGAACTGCAGGATAGAGCCGCAAGGGAGCTGCAGAAGAGCTTCAGGAGAAAGCAGCTGCAGAAAAGCTGCAAGAGAGAGAAAATGCAGTGAAGGATTCTCCTGTAAGAGGAAAAGTACCGATGGGTGTACCCAAAGAGGGTCACTTTGCTGTGAGACATCTCTCATCAGTGGGAATTTAAACCCCACGCAGTTACGCTTTTCATCCCAAGAGGTTTTCCTACCAAAGACAGAGAAAATGCAGGTAAGGAGATGGCCTTATGTTGCAGCTCAGCATGTTGAAAATGAAAACCCCAAAACTACTTGTTGAGAAGCTGTGGATACCCCATCCCTGGCCACATCCAAAGCCAGACGGGACAGGGCTTTGAGCGGCCTGATCTAGTAGGAGATGTTTTTGCCTGTGGCACAGGGCTGGATCTAGACAACTCTTAAGGTACCTTCCAACCCACTCCCCACCTCCTCTCATTCCATGACTGTTGCTGTGACCATCATGCAGTCCTCATGCAGACTGGCCCATGTCATAGGGGGCAGGGACAGAGGTAAGCCCAGGAAAGAAAATGTTTTAATTTTTCATCTCAATCTGACCTCCTTGGCTTTGGTGTTGGACAGCTGAAACGTGCTGTTAAGGCTGTGGGTTGGAAGAAGGTGGAGACACAAAGTTTTGCCCCCTTGAGTTTGTCATTTCCAAAGGAGAAGCTCTTCCCTGACTCACCTGCTGCCTCCCTACACGTTCTGAGCTCTTCGTACCAGCACTGGGGATAGAGGGATGAGCCATGGCTGTTCTGCAGGCCACCCTTAGAGGCAGGGACAAGTGGCAGGACCTGCTTTGGCTGAGCACAGATGGTTGTGCGGGTTCTGCTGCAGGGTCATTTCTGTCGGAGGGCTGAATAAAAGCTTCTAAAAATACAAAGGGACTTTGCAAAAGGAGAAGACAGTTTATACAATGATGCACGTTGCTCTGAAGCAAGAGAAGCATCAGCTTTGGAGCTGGAAACCTTTTGTTCCTGGAGTCTAAACACTATCAGAGTTTGGTGCTCAGAAGGAGTTGAGACCAGCCTGCAGGGATGAGAGGAGGAAAAAAAAAAAAAAACAAAGGTTCCTTTTCTGGCTTTGAGCTGCCAGGCTCCAAAAAGCTGTGCTGTCCTTCTGGTACCTCTTCTTTTGGAACTAGGCTCTGCAGAGCAGCTGAAGGAACTGAGGTTGTTCAGCCTGGAGAAAAGGAGGCTGAGGGGATACCTTCTGGCTCTCTGCAGCTCCCTGAAGGGAGCTTAGAGACAAGCGGGGGTCAGTCTCTTCTCCCTAGTAATGAGTGAAAGAACAAGAGGTAGTGGCCCCAAGTTGTCCCAGGGACAACTTGAGGAACAATTTCTTCTCCAAAAGGGTTGCCAAGGCCTGGTCTAGGCTCTCCAGCACAGTGGTGTCTTCCTCATCCCCAGAGGGGTTTCAAAGCTGTGTAGACTTGGTGCTGAGGGCCATGGTTTAGTGGTGACCTGACCGTGCTGGGTTATAGGTTGGACCAAATGATCTTAAAGGTCTCTTCCAACCAAAACACTTTGATGATTCCATGATTATATAGGTAGGCCTTTCCCTGTGGCACAACAGTGCCTGGATCCCTTGCAGAAGCAAAGGTCCCAACATGTTTTTGCTCCCAATTCACTTTTTCATTACTAAGTTACTGGTAACACATTCCACAGCAGCTGAGGGAACTGGCCAGGCAAAAGATGGTTCATTGCAGCAGAATCCAGTTGCCGGCAGCATGTTTCTGCTGGCCTGCAGATACCGTGCAATGAGGCAAGATGCTTCTGAAGCCAGAGCAGCAGAACAATGCTTCTGTCTCCCAGTTGAGTAAATTCAGGGATGCTGCAGGAGGCAAGCATCAGATCATGAATGCCTATCAGCACTGGGCAGAAGGGATGAGGAGCACTTGGGTCTGGGAAGAGGTCAAGGGTGCCAGGAGCACCCATCACTTGTGCAGAGTGGGAAGAGAAGGAGATGCTTCACCCACTCAGCACAAGAGTTGCTGGGTGTCCAGGTGGGTCAGTCAGCAGCAACCACTGTCAATCCTTCAGCAGGTCCCTTGGCACGCTCTGCTGGAGAGAAATTAGTGAAGCTGAAAGAGAAGGAGAGCAGAAACCTCTCCATAAACAACCCCTGCCATGGGGACAAGGAAGGGCTCTCTGGGAAGCAGAGGAGAGTGGTCTGGGGCACCTTCAGCAGGGCTCAGGGGTGGCATGGGCCCATGGTAGGCAGGGAGAGAGACTTGGATTTGCAGAGAGAGTTGAGGGCCTGGCACAGGAGCAGATGGGCCAGTGGCTGTGGTTCCATTGGCAATGCTCTGATGACAATGATCTGATTGTGATGGCTCCAGTGGTGAAGTTCCAGGGTTGATGGCTCCAGTGGTGATGTTCTGGGCGTGATGGTTCTGGTGCTGATGGCTCCAGTGCTTGCCTGCCTCACTACCCCACAGACACAGATGAGCTCAAGGCTGGTATTTGTCTCAGCTCTGCCTGAATTTCTTTTGCCCAACACTAGGACAAGGTGGTTGCCAATGCTTGAAAAATGCTGAGACCAACAGTGGTGTTTAGCTGCATTTACTGAGTCAATGCTTTCTCCATGCACAAACCCATCAACTCTTCTGGAGGCTGCATCTAGTTCAGATCATCTACTCTGGGCCTGGAGATAAAACTGGATTTCCCACAAGTGTCTCATCACCAGAGTTTGTTTGCTCTGGACTGTGAAGTTCAGAAGACCCCCTTTTCTCCTCTGCAGGTAGGAATTGAGCAGCCTCAGGGTTAAGCAGACAGTTAAAAATTGGTTTCTCCAGGAGAAGGAGAGCCTGGAAACCTGCTCATTATGTGTCTCCACCCCTAGCCTCTCCCACCACCACAGTCTGAAGGCAAATTACAGGGTGCAGTTCAGGATATCCCTTTATGTGCAGACCCTTTCCCTGTCCATGTACCCACAGCTATGGGTGTAACTTCTGTGTCCTGCTCTGGGAAACCCAGAGGAGCAAAAATAAACTCCAAAGCACTTGGGAGCGGCAGTGGGGAGGTTCAAATCAACAGCAGGTCCTGCTGCAAGGGTCCTCCTGGGAGAGGCTCACCTACTGTGTGGCTGTGTTGTCCACGAGTGACAAGGCACACGGCCCCTTGCTTTGTGTTCACTGTGCCTTTGGGTTCAGAAACACGTGTGTCATTTTGTGGCCCTCTGACATGCAGGACCATGGAGTTTCAGTGAGATTCCATGCAGTGCTTCCCATGCAAGCAACACAGCTACATGCTCTGTGCACAGCTTGGAAGTCAGCAAAGCTCTTCTCTAGCTGTAATAGCAGCCCTTGGTTTCTATGGTCAGACTCATGTTGCTTTCAAAGAGCAGCTCTTTGACCATACCAGCAGCTCCTGGAGGTCACTGAACCTCCCAATGTCCAGACAGAATGGGACCCAGCATTTGTCAGCACAGACCCCCAGTCTCTGCCTTCACTTGCCCTCCCCTCCTGCAGCTCCTGCCTTGTGCTGCTGATGGTGGCTGCTGGCCCATGGAGGGTCACTGAGCCAGGAGGGGAGCTGGACCTGACACCCTTCTGAGAGAGCTTGTGGTCCTTTGTGCTGTGGATGCTTCTGGGTCCTTCACAAAGCTGAGTCACAGAACCAGCTCCTGCCTCCAGCCTTCAGTCTAGCTTGATGAGGAATTTCTTTTCCAGATAAAACCATTACTTATCAAGGGTGAATTCCAACACCATCCCAACTCTGCCTTCAGAGCTGCCAGGCAATGACAGTGGAGAGGCAGCCAGCCTTTTTTAAGGGCTGAAGGACAGACAGGCTTGTGCAGGGGCTGAAGGACAGGGGTACGGGGCAAATTGTGACAAGAATGACTTGCTGCCTGAGGAGGCTGAGTGGGTTTGAAAGTTCTGAGTTGGGGCAGATTTTGCCTTCCAGATCTGGGGCAGCACAGGACAGGCTCTTTGCTCCATGAGCACAGCCTGGCTCACATAGGTGGGATTTTTGTAGCACCATTAACCATAGAATAACAGAACTGTTTGGGTTGGAAAAGCCCTCTAAGGTCATGGAGTCCAACTGTTAAACCAACACCACCAAGGCCACTAAACCATGTCCCCAAGTGCTGTGTCCACATGTGTCTCTTGAACACCTCCAGGGATGGTGACTTTGCCACCTCCCTGGGCAGCTTGTTCCAATGCCTGACCACTCTTGCAGGAAAGAAATTTTTTTTTTTGTCCAACCTAAAACTCCCCTGGCACAATTTCAGACCATCTCCTGTTGTTAATGATGCAGAAGCCATAACTGGTCAAAAAGGTGAGCAGGCTGTGCCGTGCTGCTCAGGTCTGTGGCACAGAAATGTGATTTAGTGCAGTAACACTGCCTGCTAGGGAACAGCCAGAGCCTGGCTGGCACCAGCATGTGCTGCTGGTGACATGTGGCCAAGCTTAGACCTTGCTGTTGCCATACAGACAGAGCAGCCTGGGCCAGGAACATGAGCTCCTGGGGATGGATGTAGGAGGCTTTTTCTGGCGGCCAAGAAACACAGCATCATCCGGGCTTGGATCAACAATAGTGTGATCAGCAGAACTGGGGCAGGGATTGTCCCCCTGTACTCAGCACTGGTGAGGTCACACCTTGAATATTGGGTTCAGTTTTGGGCCCTGCACTTTAAGAAAGACATTGAGAGGCTGGAGCAGGTCCAGGTAACAAAGCTGGTGAAGGGTCTGGAGAACAGTTCTGGTGAGCAGCAGCTGAAGGACCTGGGGTTGTTTGGCCTGGAGAAGAGGAGGCTGAGGGAAGACCTCAAAGCTCCCTCCAAGGAGGCTGGAGTCAAGGGGGTGTTGGTCTCTTCTCCCAGGAAACAAGTAACAGGACAAGAGGAACTGGCCTGAAGTTGCCCCAGGAGATTTTTAGGTTGAACATGAGAAAAAAATTCTTGACTGAAAGGGTTCTCAAAGACTGGCCCAGATTCTCCAGGGAGGTGGTTGAATTCTCATCTCCAGAGGTGTTTCAGAGAGGCAGAGATGTGGTGCTGAGGGACATGGTTTTGCACCAGCCTTTGCAGAGTCAGAGAATGGTTTGACTTCATGATCTAAAAAGGTCTCTTCCAGCCAAAACCATTCTGTGATTGTATGACTGGCTCAGCAGATCTGAAAGAGAAGCAGCAGCCATCAGGGCTCACCCACTGGCAGTTTGTTCCTGTTTCAGGAGCTGGGGTGTTTCTGAGGACAAAAACCCCTTCCCAGTAAGGCAGCACAAATCTTCAGTCCTGAATAACCCCTCGTGGTACTTCTCCACAGCCCACAGTGAGGTGCTATGGGGGCAGAAGCTGCCACCCAAAGCCAGCATCTGTTCACCATGTAAACTGGAGAATAATCATAGGCTTCACTGTGCCAGACTTCATCTTATGCTTCCCACTAATGCAGGTTCTATCTGAACAAAAGGAGAAACTTGTTTGGTGTGAGGGTGCTGGAGCCCTGGAGCAGTCTGTGGAGCTTCCTTCTCTGAGAGCTTCCAAACCCACTTGTGATCTTGGGCAAGCTGCTGTGGGTGCCCCTGCTTTAGTAGGGAGGTTGGAGTGGATGATCTCCAGAGGTTCCCTCCAGCACCTACCACTGGGATTCTGGAGAGGGAAGGCATGTGTGAGGAGGCAATGGAAGGAGGACAGTCCCCTCCTTCATGGATCAGCTGCCCACTGAAATTCAGCTTTTGCCTCTTTGCATGGAGCTCATGCAGCAGACAGGGAAGGGAGCAGCTCAGCACCAGCTGGCTCAGCCACACATCCTTAGGTCAGTGCATGCAGGAACCCAGCTCAGGTCAGCACCCACCACGACTTTTTTGCTGACTCACAGTGGTGTCACTTCTGTTCTTCACCATTACCAGCAACATTGTGACACACTCCAGGGACAGCTATCTGAGGTCATATCCTCTGCTTTTGGTACTAAACCTTCTGACTGTAATTCTCTACTATTAAGTGCAAAACTGTTTGGGAAAGGCTGGGATGGAGAAGGGTGGGACATGGTGAGATAGAGACCCAAGCCATTTCGAGGGGCTCAGGGATGAAGTGGAGGCTCAGAGCTAAGCTGAGAGCTGTGGAAGGACATGCTGCTCATCATGATGGAGCTGAACAGCTGAGCAGGAAAACTCACAGAATCATAGAATCATGGAACTGTTGAGGTTGGAAGAGACCTTTGAGATCATCGAGTCCAACTGCTTGTCTAGAGCTCACAATTCCACCACTGCTGCTAAGCTACTGCCACTAAGCTGCATCCCTCAGCACCACATTCATGGGGCACATAATGTGCTGCATATGTGTCCAGCATTGCTTTTGCTCTTCCCAGGAATGGAAACATTCAATTGTACAGGAGGACAGGAAAACCAAGAAAGCCTGGTGGTGATAGGACAAGAGAGAATGGACTGAAGCTTGATGAAGGGAGATTTACAGTGGAGATTAGGCAGAAATTCTTTACAGTGAGGGTGGTAAGACAATGGAACAGGTTGCCCAGGGAGGTTGTGGATGGCCCCTCCCTGGAGTGTTCAAAAGGCCAGGTTAGATGAGGCCTTGAGCAGCCAAGTCTAGTGGAAGGTGTCCCTGCCTGTGGCAGGTGGCTTGAAGCTGGGTGATCTTTAAGGTCGCTTCCAACCCATAGATTCTATGAATCTGTGAATTCATCACAGCAGAGCTGAAGGGACACAGGGAGAACTTTCACTAACCTGCAGGAGAAGCAGCATTGCCTCTGAGGAAGCCCAGTTCCCTTCAGCCTCTGACATCATGGTTATTCCATGGATCATTTTTATGGGTGACGTCTCACGAGGGCAAGGCTTTAATGAGCAGCAGAATTAAATGTTCACCAGGAGTGTTTTAAGGAAGTGATGGATCCCTGCTGGGTGCATCCATCACCTCTGCTAGGCTTCTGACAGACACATTTGTCAGAGTTCACAACTGAAATGAGATCGAAATGGGATTTTATTTCTGCTCTGTTTGGATGATGCAGCACTGACACCAAGCACCCAGATCAGGGCAGTGAGGTGTAAGTCTTTTGTGGCACTGGATTGAACTCCCTGTGGACACAGTACAGTCATAGAAGCATCAAATGGTTGGGGTTGGAAGGGATCTCCAAAGGTCATCTTGTCAGCAGTCAGCAGGAACATCCTTCACTAGATCAGATAGCTCAGAGCCCTGTTGAGCCTCACCTTGAACATCTCCAGGGATGGGGCCTCAACTACCTCCCTGGGCAACCTCTTCCAGTGCTCCACCACCCACATGGTAAAGAACTTGTTCCTAACATCCAATCTAAGTCTGCTCTTCTCTAATTTCAAACCGTTGCCCCTCATCCTGTCACTGCAGGCCTCTGTAGACAGACCCTGTGCAGCTTTCTTGTAGCCCACTTCAGTTACTGGAAGGCTGCTATTAGGTCTCACTGGAGCCTTTTCTTCTGCAGGCTGAACAACCCCAGCTCCCTCAGCCGGTCCTCATAGCAGACGTGCTCCAGCCCTGAGTATTTTTTGAGCCTTCAAAAAAATAGTCAAAATCTGGAATAAATAGAAGGGCAGATGAAGCATGACCTGTGCAGCACCTCAAAGCCCTGTGCTGGAGGATCTCAGTCTGCCCAAGTGCCAGTCGCTGCCATGTTGTGCCCTGTGGCATTGTCCCCTGCGCAGCTGGAGTTCTGGATGTGCCTTCTGAGACTTCTGAAGTCACGCTGGCATTTGTGAACTGGCTGCCTCACATCCCCAGAGCACGGGACACATCTGTTCCTCAGCCTGCTGAACATGAGAGAGGCAAGCACCGACTGGCCCCTGAAGGTGACAGAGGAGGAAAGGGCAGCTTTCACTCAGAGCTTTGTGGCCTCTTCTTTGTCCTTATTGGCCAGTCCTGTCCTAGGAAGCATCTCTTGAGGCACACGAGTGTAAGGAGAGGCTTCCCCTAAGTCAAGCCTTGCCAGGAAGTGTCTCAGTGCCAGCTGCAGCCACAGCACCCATGGGGCCAGGTTCGCCAGGGGCCAGCACCTCTGGGCACTGCTAAGGTGTTGCAGCCTTGGCTGTGGGAAGGAGGGCAGGGCCAGGCACCCTGCGACTCCCCATGAGGTGTGTGCTAGGTCAGGGGGCCTTGAGTTCTGCTGGACCAGCTGCTAACTATCCTGAGCAAGGAGAGAAGCAGCCTGACCCTGGGGAGATGGTGGCAGGTTCCAGAGTGCACCGGGAAGTTAATTGTCTCCCACTGCCCTGTGCAGATCTCCTCCAGATTATTGGTTACAGCAAGGTTTACTCAACTAGTGTCTGTCTCAGCACAGACATCATTGCCCTCTGGAGCTGGAAGCCTGCTTCCCTGACAAGGGCTCTACCACACCCATCTGTCTCCTGGTGCCCCTCAGGCTGTCCCTGGAGGAGCTGCTGTGGGTGTTTTCCCTGGCCATGTGCATTGGGCTCCTCCATACCCATCTCTTGAGCACCTCTCACTTGCCTCAGGCCATCTCCTTCCTCTCACCCTCCTACTAGTAGAGGTGGTTGCTAAGTGCATTGTCCTGGTGAGGTGCCTGGGGCAGCTGGACCAGCTGTGGGGTAAACAAGGCCAGGGCTGGTGCCAGTCACCTCATGTGGGAGCAGCTTTGTGCTCTCAGAATTGGCTGAACTCCCTCATCATCCTTTAAATAGCTTTACAAAGTCTCTTTTCTTATTGCTGCCATCTTGCCCAAGCACTGCACGCAGGTATGTCTGGAGGAGCACTTCTGGTCTCTTGACTTGCTGATGGGTATCCCCAATGCCTAGAGCAACAGTGCTGGATGCAGCATGGCCCCTACAGTAGGACAGATTTCTCACCATGGGACTCTCCCTAGCATTAATCTGAGGAGGGGAGGTAGGAGACAGCACAAGGAGAATCAGAGATCTGTTTTGTGAACACCTTTCCACTTTCTGCTCCATCACAAGCACAAACCCTATGAGGAGTGACTGAGGGAGCTGGAGTTGTTCAGCCTGGAGAAGAGGAGGATCAGGGGAGACCCTTACTGCTATCTGCAACTACCTGAAAGGAGGTTGTAGCCAGGCAGAGGTTGGTCTCTTCTCCCAGGCACTCAGTGACAGAAAAAGAGGACACAGCTGCAAGCTGTGCCAGGGCAGGTTTAGACTGGATGCTAGGAAGAAGTTTTTCACAGAAAGAGTGTTTGGCATTGGAATGGGCTGCACAGGGAGGTGGTGGAGTCACTATTCCTGGAGTATTTAAAAGGAGGCTGGATGAGGCACTTAGTGCCAAGGTTTAGTTAATCAGAAGGGTTAGGTGATAGGTTGGACTCGATGATCTTAGAGGTCTTTTCCAACCTGGTTAATTCTGTGATTCTATGATCACAGTGAAACCAGGCAGCATCAGCCACAGGAGAGCTGCTCAAATGTGAAGCCTTCATGTAGAGAAGATTTCGCTCTCCAGGACTGCTCTTCAGGAACATGCTCCACCAGGAATGTGCCTTGCTAGAAAGTGACTTCTGGGGCTGGGGGAGCTCTCAGGCAGCAGGAGGGCTGTGTGATGCCCAAGCAGGCTGCTCTGTCCAGAAAATATCAGCTAAATGGCAATTATGGAGATGTGACACTCAGGGAATACAAGCATGAAAGCTGAGGTCATGGTGATGAGGGTTGGCAGGACCAGAGCACCCCCAGAGCTCCTTGGGGCCATCAAGATTGCTGGGAAAAGACCTGCTTCTGCTGGACTCCCAGACTCTGTTTTAAGGCAGTCATTTGGCCGGTTAAAGCATCCCCCAAACATCCTGTCCCTGGCTGCTTACCCTGCCCTCTGCCTCCTGACAGCTCTGCTGGGGAGGTAACAGCCTGAAAAAAGGCAAGAAAACTGCGTTCTTGCTGGATTTTGCTGGTTTTCAGCCAGCACCAGTCCCTGCTCTTACCTGGCATGTGGCCCAGGCAGGAACAGAGATAACCACAGCCAAGAGCAGGGATGGGGACACCAAACCAACATCTGAGGACTTCTGATTAAGCGTAAGGGTGGGTTTATTTTAACTAAATTATATTGTCTTAGTTAAATTCTGCTATTTCAGAGCTCTGTGAGAAACAAACACAAATGCCCTTTTGGGGCCACTTCTGTTGGTGTCCTTAGGCAACGGTAGCACAAAGCTCTGGCAGGAGATTTTATGGGCTAGGCAGACCTAGAGACCTGCATTCCTGAGAAATGGCTTTGCTTGAAGTCATTTGCAGTTTCTGGAAGACCCCAAGTCAAGTTATGAGGATGAAGTGAGTCAATCATTTTGAAGCACCACAGGGGAAGGAGGGCTGTAGAAGACCTCTGAAGGCAGCTTAGTCGCTGGGGCATTTCAGGATGAGGCTGCAATGGAATTTGACCTAATTAGACAATTTATAGATATTCAGTTACCTAATTTAAGTTCACTGTGGTGTAGGTGCCAAAAAAAAAAAAAAAAAAAAATCCCTTTTCACCTCCCCTCTGCCAGCTCTTCTATTTGCAAATTTATTCTGTTCTAAAACATGACCAGAGCAGTTTTCCAGGTTTATTCGTCAAGGCTCTTTTCATTTCAAAGTCATCAACATAGTGCACTACAAACAGAGCTGACCTGAAAGGAGGTCGTGTATGGTGGAGGCAGGTCTCTTCTCCCAAGGAACAAGCAAGAGGACAAGAGGAAATGGGCTCAAGTTGCCCCAGGGGAGGTTTCTTCCCCTTGAGAGTTGTCAAGGTGTGGCTCAGGCTGCCCAGGGCAGTGGTAGACTCCTCAAGCCTGGAAGGGTTTCAAAGCTGTAGAGATGTGGTGCTGAGGGCCTTGGTTTGGTGGTGACCTGGCAGTGCTGGGCTAACAGTTGGACTTGATGACTTCAAAGGTCTTTACAAACCAAACTGATTGTGTGATTCCAGGAGTGCTTCTGACACTGACAGCTCCATACTAGTATGCATCAAGCCTCAAGCCCATCCTGGATGCAGTTGTTCTGTGCTTGACGTGGCCACATCAGAGCAGAGATTACACAGAATCCCAGCCTGCTGGGAGTTGGAAGGGACCTCTGGAGATCATCCAGTCCAACCACCCTGCTAAAGCAGGCACATCCACAGCAGCTTGCCCAGGGTCACAATGGGCGGTGCGGGGAGTGATGTGTTGGAATTTCTCTAGAGAAGGAGACTCCACCACCTCTCTGGGCAGCCTGCTCCAGATCTCCAAAGCAATGACCAAACAAGTTACTCCTCCTGTTGAAGTGGAACCTCCTGGGTTACAGCTTGTGCTCACTGCCCTTGGCCTTTTGCTGGACACCAGCAAGAACAGTCTGGTCCCATCCTCTTGCCTCCCACAGGTCCTTTATCTCTTGCTGATCATTGATCAGATCACCTCTCAGGCTGCTCTTCTGCAGGCTCAACAGCCCCAGGGCTCTCAGCCTTTCCTCCTCCAGTCCCCTCATCATCTTTTTAGCCTTTCAGCTTCTGCCCACTCACAAGACCACAGATCTGCTCTCTGACATTCCCACCTGGTGCACCTACTTGTGGGTTGTTGTCATGTTATCCCCGGGCTCCTCTTCCAGCTTCACAGCCACTCCACTGTGTTGTTCAGCTCCTCTGCAGCCCTTGGTGCCTTCCATGTTCATTTTTGGGTTTGGGGATGAGCTGGGAAGCAATGGGTACTAGGTGTGGAGCAGTTTAGCTGGGAGGTCCTGGTGGATGTCCTCAACATTGGGAGCTTAGTGTGGTTTTATATTTAGTGCTGTTGCTGGGACTGTTCTGATCTCTTCAGAGAAGCTGTGCACAAAAGGGCACGACCTGGGTAATGAGGTGGCCATGTGGGCTTGCTGGGACAGCAGTCTGGAGCAGATGGAAATTATGGACCTCTCATTAGTCTAGCAAATGACCCTGTTTAAAACAGAGCCTTCTCCACAGCAGAAGGAGCTGCTGGGGCTGCAGAAACACTGCTGCCCCAGAGAGGGCGAGTCACCCACACATCCAGCAGCAGCAGGTCACTCCACAGAAACTCATAGAATGGTTTGGGCTGAAGAGACCTTAAAAGTCATCTAATCTCAACCCTCTGCTGTGGTCAGGGACACCTCCTACCAGGCCAGGTTGCTCAAGGCCACATAAAACCTCACTTTGAACACTTCCAGGCTTGGGGTTTCCCCAACTTCTCTGGACAACCTGTTCCAGTGACTCACCACCCTGGTGGGGAATAATTTGTTCCTCATAACTTGTCTCAATTCAGCTTCTTCTGGTTTGAAGCCATCGTCCTTCCTCCTATCACTCCATGCCTTTGTAACAGCTCCCTCCCTAGCTCTCCTGTATCCCCCTTCAGGTACTGGAAGGCTGCTCTAAGGTCTCCCTGAAATCTTCTCTTCTCCAGTTGAAGCAACTCCAGCTCTGTCAGCCTGTTCTGAAAGCAGAAGTGCTCCATCCCTCTGATCATCTTTCTGGCTTCTTCTGGACCTGCTCCAACAATTCCATGTCCTTCCCTCTGCTTCTGGCACGTGCAGCTCCAATAGCCATCTCACAGGTAAAACCAGTGCCAGCTGGGGCACCACAGCCACGCAGACCTGGGTAGTGCAGCAGCTCAGGTCTGGATGCCGTGGAGCAGCGATGGGTGTCTCGATGGGCCTCTGTGTGCAGTGACCAGCAGCTCTTCTGAAACCTAACCCCTGCCTTCAAACACTGCGAGAGCAGCAGCTGACAGCTGGGATTAACCCAGCATCTGAGGAATGAACATCATCTCCTCTGTGCTATGGGCAGCCAGCCACCAGCCCTCCTGTGGGCATGAGCCCAGGACGCTTGGAGCTGCACTGAGCTGGGCAGAGAGGAGAGGAGAAGATATCTTGGTACGTGCTAACTGCAGTGCTCACAAAGCCAGGCACTTGGTGGGCACACTCCACACTCACAAGGATCATGGAATCACTGAAGGCCAAGCTGGGAGGGACGTCAAGGCTCATCTGGTCCAACCTCTCTAGGTGACAGTGTGGTTGAAATGAGCTGGTCCAGCACCCTGTCAAGCTGGGTCTTCAGACTGCCCAGTGTAGGGGACTCCACCACTTCCCTTGGGGGATAATTCCAGTGTCCAGTTGTTCTCATGAGGAAACATTTTCTTCTGGAGTCCAAAGGGAATCTACCCAGCAGAAACTTGTCCCCAACACCCCTTGTCTTTTCCATGGGACTCCTTGGGAAAAGTAAGTTTCCATCCTCCTAGTAGTCACTCTTCAAGTCCTGGTCCATGGTAATGAGGTCTCCTCTAAGCCTTCTCAAGGCTGAGCACACCCAGCTCTCTCAGCCTTTCCTCATAAGGATGGCAAGTAAGTGCTGAAGCACCTTGGTCTGGGCTGTTTATGTAGCTGAGTTCCAGCTGTGGAAACTTTATTAGTAAGTCTGCTGCTGGAGCCACCACCCTGAACACGGAGGGCTCACTCCCTGCACGTGGGGCATTCCACTGTAGGCTCCAGGATCATTAGTTTGGAGGCTTTGGGTAGTTTGGAAACTGTGGTGCTTTGTGGAAGGGAATTTTCTTTCCTCTGGTCCACTGCTTCATTTAAAATGAGTAAGTGTCTGTCCCAGTAAATCCTGTTGTCTTTTTACAGTTGAGACAGATCCTGCTTTAAGCTGCTTCCCTGCCATTGTTTTGCCAGTTTGTAATCCACTAACAGGATCTTCCTTTCATCTCTATATCTTCCAGTCTTATGGCATCTGCTGCTGCTGAGAGAGAGAGCAGAGGTGACCTGTCCCGTCTTGAGACAGGACCCCTCAGGGGGACCATGGGCTGTAGCTCCCCTGTCACTCCCTTCTAGGACAGAAATTCTCCTCTGCTCACCCCTCAACTCCAGCCCTCCTGCCCATGGTCCTCTGAGCACTGTGTTCAGCTCAAGGTCTGGAGCTCAGTGACTGCAATGAATACTTTGCACAGGACATACCAATCCACAGCAGGGAGGTTTGGGCTGGCACTGAAACACACTTGCCACAGGTACTTAAATGGCATCTCTCCTGCTCTGGCTGTGCCCAGGGTTTCTGCTAGAGTCACCAACATGACCTGGTTGGTGATAAGTAACTCAGATTGTTGATGTTTGCCGCTTGTGGAACGTGTTCCAGTGTTTTCTTACCTGGAGAGAAGGTTGAAACCCTACAGTGATGTTTGTGTGACCCAGGATTTGGCTATCACATTGCTTGATTTCTGGAGATTGCTTCTGGAACACCAACACTGTGTGAAGGTGTCTGAAGGGGGGACAGCATTTCCCACCCTGCAGCACCAGCCCAGAGCTGCTGAGAAGGAGCCGTGCTGGGGCAGGAATCAGCTTTTCCCTGAGAACTCCTTTGTTTCTCTGCAGGCAGAGGGAGTCTGAGGCTGAGCAGCCGCTGCCTGCGCTGGCCTGTTGCCTGCTCATTGTCGTGCCCTGATTTCCAAAGGCTGGTGTAGGAGGCAGAAGTTTATCTAAACCAACACAGACAAGAAAACAAACTGCACTGTGTTCATTCTCTGCTGGCTCTGGTTCCCAGCGTGGTGGTTAGAGGATGGCATCAAGGCACCCTGCCCTGCGCTCACCCTTCACGGTGCCCCAGCTCTCTGTGCCCAAGTTCTCCCAGCCTCAGTCCCATGTGGCTGTGCCCACCCTGGCCGCCCTGCCAAGGGGCTGTCCTGACCCCTTCTCGTCCTGACCCCTTCTCCCCGTTCTGCTCTCTCCCCCAGCCCCCAGTGACTGGTGTAATTTTTATCCTCTTTTCTGCTGCTTTTTCACTGTTGGAAGAGGGGACTCACTGACTCTCCCCAAATCAATTAAAGGTCTGATTCTGCACCTCAGAGGTTGTTTGGCAAAAAGGGAACCAGGAGGAGCAGCGTCCCTTGGGTAGTCAAGGAGATGTGGCAGATAGTGGAACGATGCTGAGGATGTTTGAAAACATCGAGCGTGGCCCCACACCCTCTGTGCCCACCTTATGTCCACAGGAAAAACATTCCCAAATAAAGATTTCCCTATTTTTTTCTTCTGTTTGGAAAGGAGCTGCAGCCAAATTTCCTCTCCAAGTGTTTTCTTAGATCCTGTTGAACTGTCAGCAGCAGGGTTTGAGCAGTGAGTGTCAGTCTGCTCGCTGTGACGCCAAAGTCCAATTCTCACGGGATCGTGTTATGAGCACACAAACAGCTGAGGGTGAGCCCTGTCCAATGCACTTTGTGCTGCAAAGAAGGACTTGGCAACAAGTTGCCAATCCTGTCAGCTCAGTTTTCACCAAAATCTCCCCGTGGTTCCTTCCAGGTGTAAGGATGCAGATGGCACGACACAGAGTGGAATCCCTCACTCCCACAGTGAGCTCACCCCTGTCCCTCAACAGCCATGGAGAGCAGCAGCTGCACTGTGCCTGCATGATGCTGCAGCAGGGCAAATATCCAGGCCATCTCTCAACCACCATGTGGTGTCTGCTCCAGGGAAACATTCAAGAGATGCTCCACAGCTCTGTGTGTTCCAAGAGAGGAACTGCTCCCCTGTTCTCCACAGGCACTGCCTGTCCTGGGGAAAGATCAGAGCATCTTCCAGACCTGCTGACATGAGTGCATGGAGGTCACTCCAGGAGCACTTCCATTGTTTCAGCCCAGAGAAGGCTCTAGGGACACCTTCTGGTGGCCTTTCAGTGCATAAAGGGGCTGATCTGGGGACAGAATTTTGAGCAGGGCCTGTTGTGACAGGACAAGGGGGGATGGTTTAAACTCAAAGAGGGAGATTCATACTGGAAGGAAAAAAAGTTTGTTTGACACTGAGAGTGCTGAGAGCCTGGCCCAGGTTTCCCAGAGAAGTGGTAGATGCCCCATCCCTGACACCATTGCAGGTCAGGTTGTTTGGGACTATGAACAACCTGCTCTAGTTGCAGATGTCCCTGCTGACTTCAGGGGGTCTGAGCTAGGTTAGTTTTTAGAGGTCCTTCCCAACCCAATTAATTCTGTGATTCTTCTACCATGTTCTGCCCTCCAGCTGCCCACTCTGAGCAGCTGCTGGCTTTGGCTCCATCCCTGTCTCTGCTCCTTGCTCACACCACATCATGCCTGTGCTTGGCTGCATAGAATCACAGAATCACAGAACGGTTGTGGTAGGTAAAAACCTTTAAGGTCATCAAGTCCAGCCATTCTGTAACTCTACCAAGGCTGGTGCTAAACCATGTCTCTCAGCACCACATCTCTGCATGTAGAGAAGCTGGGGACCTGGAAATGCTGCTGGAGCAGAGCGTGGCCCAGCTCACAGAGAGAGTTTTGACTGAGTTTTCCTTTCACACAGTTGACGTTTGTTTGCATAACTGTGAACCACAAATCACACCATGATTGACTGTAGGGATGGTCCCCATTGCAGTACAGAAGACATCGTCTTAGCAGACAGCTTTAAGTGATCCAGACCATGATGCTGACCCTTTGGATGGCAGCATTGATAAAATCCAATTTTCCTCTCTGTCAATATTGATCAGTGTGCCTCAAGAACCCGCAGCACCAACAGTTAAAACATAAAAATCACTTCCCTCTAAGAAATGAAGCTGCTAAAATTTTGAGTTGTTGTTTGAAAACAGCCATTAAAACCTTCTTGTCATAATTTCTTCTTGAAACAAGCCCTGTCTTGAGAGTCTCCATAGCTACATGTTTCTGATTCTGTAATGTTAGCACAATTGACATTTACTGCACAACGAGAGCCACTAATTGATTTTTCTACTGGGGAGGAGAAAATGAGTGCTGGGTGCTACACGTGGAGCTTAATTGTCAGCTGCTGGGGGGCACCTTGATGTAACTGGGTACAAAAGGGCTGCAGTACTTAGAACAACAAATGGTAATGTCCATAAACTTCCTTCTGTTAGAGCCTCTGCTCTCCCCTAGTGAGGCCACAGTTGGAGTCCCAGGTCAGTTCAAGAGAAACGGGGAACTACTGGAGAGAGTCCAGAAGAGGCTCCAAAGGTGCTGGGAGGAGGAAAGGCTGAGAGCCCTGAGGCTGTTGAGCCTGCAGAAGAGCAGCCTGAGGGGATCTGATCAATGCTCAGCAAGACCTGTGGGGGATGAGAGGATGGGGCCAGATTCTTGTCATTGGTGCCCAGTGACAGGGCAAAGGGCAATGGGCACAAACTGGAACCCCAAAGATTCCATCTGAACATGAGGAGACACTTGTTTGGTGTGAGGGTGCTGGAGCCCTGGAGCAGGCTGCCCAGAGAGGTTAGAATCATAGAATCAGTCAGGGTTGGAAGGGACCACAAGGATCATCTAGTTCCAACCCCCCTGCCTAGGCAAGCTACTGTGAGTGACGCTGCTGTAGCAGGAGGTTTGGACTAGATGATCTCCAGTGGTCCCTTCCAACACCCACTGTGCTGGGATTTGGGAATTCTTGGATTCTATGCTAAATAATCTGCTTATCCAAGGGAGTCACCACAGGGGCATCAACCATCTGAGCCCTGGACAGCCCCATGGGTGTCACAGACACTGCGCCACTCTCACTGTGTCACCATGCAGTGACCAACCCTGTCAGGGAGCAACGGGCACAGGACCAAGCAATCATCAGACATTCCCATTTCCTCCATGAAGGAGGAAAGGCTGACTGGTGTGAAGAGCTCTTCAGCTGGAAGCCTAGCCCTGAAATACAGCGAGCAACCTGGGGAGAAAGGGAAGAATGTGAAGGAGACATAGAGGAACATTGCAAGGTGCTTGCAACAATGCCACAGCCTGAGGAAATAAAATGTAGGCTGGGTATCATCATTCCAAGCCCTGCAGGATGGTGAGAAATCTTCTCCATAGCCTCTGTTCAGCAAAGCTGGGTGTTTGCCAGGCTGGTGGCCCAGCTAAGATCCTCAGGTGGGTTGAAAGCTAATGGACTCCATTAGATCTCTAAACTCTGCAGCTTCTTCTCCTTGCCCAGCCCTGCCCTGACACCAGGCTGCAGCTGAGCCCCTCACACCTGGTGTCAGCTCCTCCACGGCCAAACCAGCTCCCCCTTGGAGGTCTCCATCAGGCCTAAAATAGTAGCCATCGAGGCAAAAAAATCTTGCTGCTACTTAATTTTTCAAGTGCTTGGGCTAAGACAGCAGTACTGGCAGCAAAACCAAACTCATACATGAAGAGACCTGCCTCTGTAGGGGATTATTTTTCACCCTTGCCTTGTTCCATCCTCATAATAAGGGAGATGATGAGCCACGTCGTGAAGAAACACCAATTTACACTGAGAAAAGTCACCCCATGCTCCCTGTCCCTAAGGGGTGGCACTGTGGCTCCAGTGAAAGGTGTGAAGTGCTTTTAAATGCAGCCCCATCTTTGGAAATTGCCTCTCCCCGGGACGCTCGGATTCTCTCTCCTTCAGCTGCTTGGTTGTTTGGAACTGCTTTTAATCAGGCAGCTATGGGATCAGGAGAGAAGTGCCTGGGGGAGAGCAGGAGGTGGATTAAAGCCTTAAGGCTGCAGCAAATCGGGGCAGATTAGGAGTTTCAATCTATAGTGCCACGGGCTAATGCTGCTGGGATCTGTGAGAGCCATTTAATGGGCTGATGGAAGAACATCAGACTAAACTTCTTGTCTCCTTCAATCCCCTCTCCTCATCTCCTGCCGGTACCCAGATACAACTGTTTTCACCGTTTTGAGGCCATTTAGAGCATGAGATAAAAGCAAATTATGCGAAGGGACATAAGGTGGGGTGATAGTGGAATCATGTCTGCCTGCAGGCTGCTCAGATTGTCCTAGGCTCTGGCATGCAAACACCGGAGTGGTCAGGGGCTGCTTGGCTGCAGCCCCGGGGAAGTCTCAGCAGCATTTCCCACAGACTCCCTCCTATTTACAGCCTTAAAGTTAGCGGAAATGCCTTCAGAAAGCTGGAATTGCTTAAGAAAAGTATGAAAGTGTGGCAGGAAAAAATGCAGAAACTTGAGTGAGGCTCAGGGGCATTGTAAGAACTAAATTTCATTTTTCATGGGGTGGTGACAGGAGCTTGTTTCCTGCATGAAGAGCTGCCTGGAGCTCACAGTGCTCATAAACTCGGTGGAGCTGGATGTTAACCAGTTGTGCAGCCCAACAGGGGTGACTGGAGAATGATGGAATAATAACAACCCTGGAGGGAAATGTGCCACACAAAACCCAGCCTCAATGAAAAGAGGCTAAGTCCTTCCCAAAGAGAGAGAAGGACAGAACCAACTTCATCCTACTTTTCATAGAATGGCTTAGGTTGGATGGGACCTCAGAGATCATCTACTCCAACCTTCCTGCCATGGGACACCCCTCAACTAGACCTGGCTGCTCAAGGCCTCATCTAACCTAGCTTTGAACACACCCAGGGACAAGGCATCCACAACTTCCCTGGGCAGCCTATTCCAGAGTCTCACCAGCCCCATGCTGAAGAACTTCTTCCTAAGATCCAGTGCAAAACTACTGAGTTTCACACCGTTCCTCCTTGTCCTATTGCTAGACATCCTTATGAAAAGTCCCTCTGTGTAGGATACTTTCAGCTATTGGAAGGCAGTTCTGAGTTCCCCCCGGAATCTTCTCTTCTGCAGGCTGAACAAACCCAGCTCCCTCAGACTGTCCTCGTAGCGGAGGTGCTCCAAGTCTTGGATCATCCTTGCGGCCCTCCTCTGGACTTGCTCCAATAGCTCCGTGCCCTTCTTATGCTTGGGATGCCAGAACTGGATGCAGTATTCTAGGTGGGGTCTCACCACAGCAAAGTAAAGGGGCAGAATGCTCTCTCTTGCCCTGCTGGTCACACTCCTCTTGATGCATCCCAGAACACGATTTGCCTTCTGGGTTGCATGAGGGCACTGCTGGCTCATGGTGAGCTTCTCATCAACCAACACCCCCAAGTCCCTTTCTCAAACTGTAAATGAGAGGGAAGGTGTCATGTTGGTGACAGTTGGAGCCCATGGGGTGAGACAAGGAAATGGCTCAGCAGAAATGTGGGAAGTGTGGAAAAAAAAAACATTGAAATGTTCATTAAAACGTCCATTTGAGGGGAAAAAAAGGGGCTCAGCCAACAGTGAAACCAGGGCCTGCAGGGAAAGGGAATAAAATACCTGGAGAGCCAGGGAGGAATGAAGAGAAACATTTGCCAGTAGCATCACAAATGCTCCTGGCAGGACAGGACAACTGAAATTCACACAGAGCCACTCTGCACAAAGGTGACCAGAAGAGGCTCTAGACTAATGAACTCATGGAGCTGATAAACACTTTGTGCAGTGATTTGGCTGTCCCACCTAAACACAACCCCACCTGCCCCTGTCCTGCCAGGATCAGGATTTGCCACAGCTTGAAGGAGCTTCCTGCACGTGGTTGCAAGGGATTGTCTTGGAGCATACAGGGAAGCTCAGGAGAATCACAGAATGGCAGGGGCTGGAAGGGACCTCAGAAGATCATCTAGTCCAACTCGCCTGCCAAAAGAAATGATGACCATTCTGAAAATAAATCCTGAAATAAAAGGGTGATAGGAACTAGAGCTGTATGCCAGCAGTATTCAGAATTTGGTATCCTGATGGTGAGTGAGTCCTGAGGGGCTGTGCAAGAGCTGTGGAGAGTGTCAGCACTTGGATTTGGTGTGGGAAAGGAAGGGAGGGAGAGGCAAAGCAGTGGGACAGAAAGATTGCTTTTGTGCAGGCATCCTGGGGGGCCACAGGGGGATGTCTGGAGGATAGTAGATGTTGGCATGTTGCAATATTTTAGGCTCCTGCTCAAACTCTTAATTGTGTATCTCAGAATTCAAGATCTTGATTAATCAGCAACAACTTTAGTGATAGCTAACTGGGATTTCCCTTTCCTGTCAATACCTATTCTGCAGCTTCCATGCTCCATTTCTATCCCACAGTGATGTAAACCAGGGGTGATTAGGTGGGTCAGGAGAGGAGCCCTGGTAAGCTAAGAGGAATACCAACTCTACCCAGAGCTGCCACCAAGATAAGCAGCAGTAACCTGCCCTGGCAAAGAGGACCTCAAGCCCCACATAAACACTCAGGAGCACACAAGAAAGCACCAGGCAATGCCCAGGCTCTCCCAGCGGCCAAACTGGAAAACCCTGCACATGACAGGCAGAAATGAAGCCACTTGCCATCGCAAAGATGCCAGAAGTGGCTGCCGTGAGCAGTGCTCTTTAGAGATGCTCACCCTTCCACCAGATCCATCTCCCTTCCTCATTCCTCCCTCCTGCCAGGAATGTGGCTGAGGACTGTGCTCCAGGGCAGGACTCCAAGCTCCACCTCAGAACAAACAGGCAACTGAAGGTCTTCCAGTCCCACTTTCCTCATGGGTTCATACTTCAGAAGTCCAACCAATATTTATTTAAATCAGTTGATCGTAACAGATTTAATTTGTTTTGAAGACTGAGCCAGAAAGTATTTGGCAGCTGGATAGGAAAATCTAAAACAAACAAACAACTCCCCCTTAAACCTTAAAGCCTTGCTTAATTCCTCAGCCCTGAGCACAAAACACCTTAGGGGAGCCATTAGCTCTTTAAAAGTAACAAGACTGGGTTCATTTCCAAGCTATGGTCTCTGTTTGGTGGCCACTGCAGTGCCCCCAGCCCTGAGCTGCTGTGCCCATTGCCACCGAGCACTGAGGGGCCTCAGGCATGCTCCCAGGGCTATGAGGTACAAGGCTGAGGGGCAGAGTAGAAGTACTGACCAGCTTTCCCCTCTGTATTCATGACAAGGGCAAGAGCAGCAAAGCCATGGTCAGAGCTTTACTCTCCTTTCCCCAAGAGCACTGTGCCATTTTGGATTTTAGGAAGATACAGGATATTACGAAGCATTTCTTCCCTGGCTGCCCAGGGAGTTGGTGGAGTCACCATCCTCATAGGTGTTCAAACAAGGAGATGTGAGACTTTGAGACATGGGGGTGTTGGGTAGAAGGTTGGACTTGATGATCATAGAGTTCTTTGCCAGCTTTAATGGCTCTGTGATTTTGGCCGTAAGAACAAAGTCCCAACAACATATAGATGTGAAATAAGCATGAGAAACTGGAAGGAAACAATTGTTCCCCTTTGGGATGTTCTGTACACAAGTACCACGTTTGTGGACTTTGTGCTGCTTTGATCACTACTGCAACTTGAGCTTGACAAACTCCCCTTACTATGCTGAGGTACTGAGAAAGCATTGCAATAGCCAGTGAGGTGGTGGAGCTTCTTCCTCCTCAGGACTCGCATCTGTTCTGGCACTGGGATGACCTCATGGGCAGTAGGACGCTCGGAGGCTCTGGATGCTGCTGTGTGGTTAGCTTGTGACTGCTACAAGCAAGGCGATGGTGTAGCCAAGGGATCTTCCAACCCCACTGATCAGGACTCCTCTTTCCCCTGGCATCTGGCTGTTGAACTTGCTCCTGAGAATCCCTAGTGATCTGGACTAAACAGAGTCACTGGGTTCCAGCACCCAGATGGAGGTACCACCAGCAGGTTTCCATGTGCCTAACCCCAACCTTTCTTGCCACACCTTAGGCATGGTGCTGTTTGTTCTACTTGTTACAAGGAGCAGACTGTGCACTGCTCCTTTACAACACCCAAGTGCCTGAAGACAGTTCTGTCTCCCGCGGTCAGATCTCCACGGTTTCACAACACATCTTTCCCTTTTACTCCCCAGGCTGTGGTTTCTGGTGGATCTCGGTCATGTTATCAGGACTTTGAGCTCTGCCCTGCCTTTCTCTCCCCAGCTGATGCCCACCAGGCCACTCCAAGGGAGGCCAGTTCTGCCAGATGGCCAGCAGTTCCCTCCCTTTCCACAGAACAGAGGGATACCCATCAGATCTTGGGTGAGGGTGGTCATCACTCACTCCTGACAGTGAACAGAAGGTGCCCTTCATGGGGACAGCTCTGCAGGAAGGAATGAAAAAAAAAAAAATTCTTGTGGCTGCACAACAGCCAGGATTGTCACTGAGTATGGAAATCCTGAGTGACCACCGCCTGGTCATGCCTACGGCACCGGTGTCTGTGGGGTGGCACCAGCCATGGTCAGGCCAGCATCCATCCATGTCAACAGATTTTCCTCATGTAGCTCAGGCAGGAATCCAAGAGATGATGTCAGAAGAAGAGAAGGCTCCAGGAAGATCTGGTGGTCATGCAGTGCTTAAAGGGGCCAATTAGAAAGCTGAGGACAGACTTCTGAGCAGGACCTGTTGTGACAGGACAAAGGGTGACGATTTGAACTGAAAGAGGGAGATTCAGACTGGAGAGAAGGGAGAAATATCTGACAATGAGGGTGGTGAGAGTCTGGCCCAGGCTGCCCAGAGAGGTGGGAGATGCTCCATCCCTGGAACCATTGCCAGTCAGGTTGTTTGGGGCTTTGAGCCACCTGCTTCAGTTGCAGATACCCTTGCTGACTGCAGGGGGTTGGACTGGAAGGTCTTTAAACCTCCCCTCCCACCTAACCCAGTCTGCAATTCCGTGATCCCAACTCTCCTAACATCTCAGACCCAGGACATCTTTGGGGAAAAACCTGCTGATTCTGCACAAAATGCACAATACATAGTGGTGTAGATAAACATCTGAGGCTCCAGGCTGAGAATCCCACTCTGGTTTTACTTGTGTCCCAAGACTCTCAAACAAAAGCTGTCAGGAGGAAAGGACTAATAAATCAAGACCATTCTTCTCTGGGCTCCCTCTCCAGCCACTCAAGAAGCTGGTTAAAATTAGCACGGAATGTGGGCTTGAGGAACCCTCTGAAGCCCAAGGCACCGTGCCCAGCCAGCCCAGCTCTTCCAAAAAAGGCCATAGCCGACTTCAGGGGCAGATGGGGTCCACTGTGCTTCCCCATGCCCAGCCTGGGCACTCTGGGCAGACACCGCCCTTCAGGAGGTCTGGCAACATAAGAGGAGGTCAAGGTCTAAACACCAACCTCCAGTTTAAATGAGGCATCCCAGCTCCTTGTTTAAGGCTTAAGGCCTTTTTCCTGTGCATCGCTGAATATTAATGGAGCACTCAGCCAAAAAAGGCAAAGGGAGGCTGTCAGGTGTCTGACTGCCAAGAGCTTGCTGCATCTCAAAACAGAGCCCGGATGGAGGGAGGGTCTTGGCATGGCAGCAGCCACCACTATGTAGTGAGGTCGAGGAAACGTTCTCAGGATGATGCCTCAGAGCAAGGTCCTACAGTCTGAGGCATGTGATAGAAGTCAGCCCAAAGCATCTGCAATACCAACAGAGCTAAAGGTATGTTAGGGGAAGGCAGCGAGGAGCCCGGTGGCACCATGCCCTGCCAGCTCCAAGCCACCTTCTTCTGCTGCAGGGAGAGCAGGAAGGTTTCCCTAAGGCCGCCCAGAATTAGCTTCTTTTGCTTGTTGGAATTGAAGCATGGAAGAGGGTGTCTTGCTGCAGGAAGCAGTGAGGTTTCACAGACACATTCTCCCTCAGCGCAGGACAAGCCACCCAGAACAGAGAGTCCTCAACCTCTGGTGCCTCAAGCAAATCATCTGCTGCTGAGCAGGTTCCCGCTTCCAAAATAGCATGTGATTTTTCTCTTGGGTGTTTCCAAAGAACAACTACCCTGTGCTTTGGACAACCCCCTTCTTTTTCTGAAGAAGGCTGTGGTGGTGGTGGCCTTTCCTCCTGGGTACAGTGCCTCATAGCTCGCTGCAGTGCTGCCTGCTCCACACGCACCCACTGCATCACACAGAGCCACCAAGGCACAGAAAAACGGGAGTAGAGAGGGAAGCAAGATCACACCCAAGGTCTGGATCATTTGCTGAGTTTCTTCATTCTTCTCTTCTTCTGGGCTCTTCTGATCTCCAGTTTGGTTCAGGAGGTGAGCCTGTCCTACCTCTGCAATAGTGCATCCTCAGCTGAAGCTCTCCAGCACAGGCACTCCTTGGACTGTTTCTCTTTTGCTGCAGCCTGTATTTCTTCATCAGGAGAGTTCAGAGCAACAGCACTGAAGTGAGCATTGCCCAGTGCAAGCCAAGGCCTGGGGGCTCTCCACTATTGCCTTTCTATTTTAAGAACAGGGCATTATTGTTAATATATTTCTCATGCTTGGTTTCTATCAGAGTCAGTTTGTTTAACTAACAGGCAGATTTATTTGCTGGCAAAAGGAGGAAAGCAGCAGTTAAAAGGATACAGCAAATGCAGCAAACATTAATCTTGTCCCCAGCAAAACCACTGGCAGCACCTTGGAATTTTTTCAACTTTCTACAAGGTCTTTAGGTTGTAGTCAAAATAATGCCTGAATCTGCACATTCCCAACTCCAAGGTCTGCAACAGTAAGGGCTTGTGCTGTAGAACAGCCTTTGCTACAAACCCCAGTGGTCCAGGGCTCCAGCAGCCTCACACCAAACAAGTTTCTCCTCCCATTCAGACGGAGCCTCCTGGATTCCACTTTGTGCCCATTGCTCCTTGAGTGATGTTGCTGGGCACCGCTGACAAGGGTCTGGCCTCAAAATCACCATCCTACCCCATGCAGGAAAAAAGTCCTTGCAGAAAATCTTTTTTTTTTTTTTTTTTTTTTTTTCATCCAGCTTAATTCCTTGAGGCTTCCCGTGGTTAAAAAAAGAACAGCCACGTCTGAACTTTGCAGGAATGAACACTGTCAGTCGGAACATGAGCTGGCTGGAGATGCAGGCAGTAATTGCCTTTTACCCTCAACAACCACAGTTCCTAAATTGAAGCTAAATCTGAGGCTGACAACCTTTAGCCACCCTGACAGTCCCACTGAATTAGTAGGACCTATTTCCATGGGTGGTAGCACACGCGGTCACTGCAGTTCATTTGGGGTTAATTAATGATTCAGTCTAATTGTACAGAGAAGTATTGGACGTTTATATGCGTTTTAAAGCTCTGTGAGAACTGAGGAGCTCAAGTAATTAGCAACACATCACCAAACCCCCTTGACTCACATCCCCAAAGGGAGGACACTTAATCATTTCCCTTCTGAGTCCCCCTGGGCACAGCTTTGCGCCCGGGTTGCCGTCCAGGAAAAGTGAAATTAATTCACTTATTTGCTCACAGAATTCGTCAGAGCTTCCTTCCTCTCTCATTTGCTTTACAAAATGTTAATTCTGCTTGATAAGCTGCAGAAAGCCACTTAGCTCTCCTTACAATGCTTAGGATGAGAGAAGGAGCAAACACCTGAGTTTTCTGAGGAGGAGCAAGCCGGACGTCAGGCATTGTTTTGCCATTCTCCCATGCGCATGGTATTTGTAAAAGGTTTTCAAATCAGAGGCTCCAGATTGATTTTTTTGCCCCAGCCGAAGGCAGGAGAGGCAACAGCAGTGGCTGCTACGGACACAAGAGGGCACAGAGACAATGAAACAAACTGGTACCAATGCCAGGACAAAGTGTCTAAAGTTCTACTCGGAAGTGCTGCAATCAGAGTTCCTGGGCTGCATTAAGAGAAGCATTGCCAGCAGGGCAAGGGAGAGGATTCTTCCCCTTTGCTCTCATCAGACCCCACCTGCAGTACTGTGTGCAGTTCTGGAGCCCCCAGCACAGGAAGGACATGGAGCTGTTGGAGAGAGTCCAGAGGAGGGCCACAAAGATGCTCAGAGGGCTGGAGCAGCTCTGCTATGAGGACAGGCTGAGAGAGTTGGGGCTTTTCAGCCTGGAGAAGAGAAGGCTTCGAGGAGACCTTATAGCAGCCTACCAGTATCTGAAGGGGGCCTACAGGAGGGCTGGGGAGAGACTGTTCACAAAGTCTTGTAATGACAGGACAAGGGGGAATGGGTTTAAACTGGCAGAGGGAAGATTTAAACAGGATGTTAGGAAGAAGTTCTTTACAGTGAGGGTGGTGAGACACTGGAACAGGTCGCCCAGGGAAGCTGTGGCTGCTCCCTCCCTGGAGGTGTTCAAGGCCAGGTTGGATGAGGCCTTGTGCAACCTGCTCTAGTGGGAGGTGTCCCTGCCTATGGCAGGGGGTTGGAACTGGATGATCTTTGAGGTTACTTCTAACCTAAACCATCCTATGGTTCTCTGATAACTGGAAAGCAGTCCTCAGGAGATGATGGTGAGGAGATGCCCAAGCAGGAGAGCTCTATCAGGAGACTCCTCTCCCCTCAGCAGACATCCTCCTTTATCCAGAGAGTGATGCTGCTGGGCTGTGACTCTCCTGGAGCCAACCCAGCTCATCTGTGCTGGCTGACTCAGAGCTGCTGATGGCCTGCAGCCCATGGCTGGCCTAGAGTTCTGTCCCAGCAACACCAGGATACCTGTTCTGGCTTGCCAGATGTTTTTGTTCTGAGCTGCTCTGCTCCTTAAACAAGAAGGGGCAGTGCTTTTGTGATGGTGAGCTCCCAGCACTGCCATTCCCAGGACTTGGGGCCATGGTTTGGGATCCAGATGACAGCATCCCTCCTGCAGTGGCTCACTTGCTGCACCATCACTCTTGCTGCACTAACTGCAGAGTCAGGAATGTGCTGTAGATGTCTGGATGGACCTTCCCACCCAAACTCAGCTGCTTGCTCTTGGGAGAGGAGCTGGGAACTGTCCCTGCCATATGCCACCACCACTGGGGCTGAGGGAAAGACTTGTCCTACCATGGCACTCATACTGCAGAGTTCCAGCACAACATGCTGGTGTGGGTATTACTCCTTGCCAGCCCTTGGTAGCTCTCAGAGCTCCTCCTCTGCTCTGTCCCCTCTGGGAATCCCAAGAGCCAACTTCTCTCCAAGCACCATGGTGAGTTTCAGGCTTTTCCTTACTTCACCCCAGTACTGGTTTCTGTGATGCTGGTCTGTGCTCATCTTTCACACATTCATTTTGCACCCTTCCTGTTTTGTATGTTTCCTACAGCCAGCAAAGTCTCATCAGGGGTGGATTTGGCTTCCTTGTCCCTCATCTTTCTGCCCACCAAGCATCTGTTTTCCTGGGGACACAGCTGTTTCTTACCACAGAGCCAAAATGATGGTCATACTCAGCTTGCACAGGGCACCCTGTGTTTCCCACTCCAACGGGATCTCTGCTCCAAAGAGACAAGATTGATGCCTCCACCTGCCGCCTGCATCTCTTCTCTCTGCTGACAATTTCAGTCACAGCAGTCTGTTGAAGAGCCCTGTCATATCAAGCAGGATTAGACTTTCTCCCTGAAACAGACCAATCATTAAAGCAGACTTCTAATTGAGATGTTAGTGATGCCAGAGGTGAAACCTTTCCTCTTATAACTACCAAGCAGTTTGTGGGATGCCTTTTGGCTGGGAGACAATGGAGCACTGGCCTTTAGAAATCCAGTCACCTGTCTCCATAATCCTGATCAAGTGCTCATCTGAGCACTTTTCCCTGCTCTCCACCACCCCCTGTTCCCTTCTTGCACCCTTTACAACTTCCCTCCACCCATTACATTCCTTTTCCAGGAAGGCAGTCTTGAACGAGTGGATGAAACGTTTATGGGCAGGTGTGAGTAAGTGTCTGTGAGAGTTTGCTACCTGTCAACAGTTCCAGCTCACCTCTTGGAAAGCATTGTCTGTGTGTGAAATGCAAGTCACCACCCCACCTACAGAGAAGTTCTCTCATCCACAGAGAAGTTAGCTTCCTTCTTTAAGCACAGTGGGTCATCTTGACTTTGGCCTTTGTCTGCTTCCCTCCTTGTTTGTTGTTATCAAAGGCTGATAATTCTGAAAATGAGTCCAGATGGTGAGAGAGCTGGTTTGTCTCAGAAGCAAGTCTGTGGCATCCAGACATCAGCCATGGTCCCACCAGTCACCACAGGCTGCTTCTGGAGCAAGGCATCTGCCACACAGCTTTTTTTTCTTTTTTTTTTTTTTTAGTATCCTTTTCAGCAGAACTGCAGAAGGCATCTCTGTAAAGTGTTTCTAGGACTCGTTCCCAGTAGCTCTTTGAAGGAAAACACTCCAGCAGCTGAGCAATGGCTGGACACGGAGGCATGTAAGCCAGCCCTCAGGGATCACCAGAGCCAAAACAAACAGACCGAGATGGTGGGAAAGCCAGGGCTGCATCCAGGGGTGGCTCCTTCCCTCTGCTGGTCCTTTCCAAAAGGCATGCTTTCCTTACAACGTAAAATTTATTCCACATCTGCCTCTTCAGATGTTCTGAAAAGCCACATTCCCTGATCCTCAGATGCAGTTAACTACCTTCGTGCTTGCTCCCAGCAGTTGGTCACCTCCTGGGAGAACACAGGGTTGAAGAGAAAGGAATTGAGGTAAGGGCAGACAGGGAAAAAAAAAAAAAAAAGAAAGAAAGAGAGGCACAACAGGGCTCAGTAGTAAAGTAGCTGCAGGAAAGAGCACAAGGATCATCTCGGAGGCAGCACCAACATCAAAGAAGCCTGTGAGGAGAGAGAGGTCACAGAAAGCACCATTAGACATAGATAAAAGCAAACCTGGTGAGAGGAGGGAAGGAAAGCAGAAGAGCTTGGTCACAGCAGGTGCAGAGCTGGCTCCATAGAGATGGAAAGGCTCCAGCTACTTAGAAAGGTCTTGTGCCAGGAAAGCAGGCGTGCCCAGACTGCCCACCTTCTCCTTGGGAAGAGGCTGGGGATGCCTTAAAGAGCAAGTAGGGCTCCGTAAGCCTCCCTTGGCTCCTCTGTGACAGCCAGGACAAGCATTTTGGTGGCAGGGGTGCATTTGTTATATTTACACTTCTTCTGCAACAAATAAAGCACAGGAACCCGAGATGTGCCACGGTGTACCTGCACTGCCCTGGCACTGGTTCTGGCACCTCATCTTTCTGAAGCCAACAGCTTAAATCCCAAACCTCCTGTGCCAAGTGAGGACCATGATTTGCTCACAGCAACACAGGCTTTGGGCAAAATGGACCTGGTTTCTCCAAGGCAATGCAAAGCCTCCAGCCAGGCAGCAGCCTAGTGCTGCCAAGACCCTGGAAGCTGTAGCTCAGCAGGCAGCAGCTGGCACCAGTGACTTCACTGCCCGATGCTCTCTAGGGATGGGGCACAACCAAGAAGGGCAGAACAGTTTGAATCAGCTTTGCAAACCACACCTGCTGAGTCTGTAGGCAACAAAACTAATCTGCCAGAGTAACAGAGCTTTTCTGCAGGGACAGCTAAAAGTGTGTGAGGAACATCTGGTTTCTGTAAGACATCCAGGTCAAACTTGATGGGGCCTTGAGCAACTTCATGTGGTTGGAAGTGTCCCTACTCAATACAGGGGTATTGGATAAGATAACCTTTGAAGGTCCCTTCCAACCCAACTTGTTCTACAATTCTATGACTAATTTAGTCAATTTCAGCCCAGAAATAAGTGCAAAAATGAAGTTTGTTAAGTCATGTTATCTGAAGGACTCAAGGGGAAGGTAGGAGGGGGGTGATCTAGGAATACTCAAACCTTTTTTTTGCCAGAACTGTGGGCTGAACCTTCCAATTTAAGTGTCTTTAATGTCTTTTTATAATTAATTTCTAAGTTGGTCACCATGGCAGCAGTGGCAGCTTAACATGAATGAAAATAGACGTGAGCAAAGACAAGACTGGAGAGTAGCTGGATGCTGGTTTTGCAGTCTCTGTTGGTCTTGTATTTGCCACCTCCCAAGAGAGTTCCTTCCTCCAGAGGGCTGGTCACTGAGCTACAAAGCTGTGGGGACCTGGGCACCCTCTGCCTCTGGGGATCACTTCTCAGGATGCTGCAAGGCTCTTTTTCATTAAGCAGGACCCCAGACCCACTGTCCTGGGGCAGAGGAGACTGGCAGCTCTATTGTCATCTCAGATTTCCTCCAATCAGCAAAGATGAATTTGCTCCCACAGCAACACAAAATACTTGGTTTATTTAACCAACAATGGTGTAAGGAAGAAGTGAAGCCTCATCTCATATACTCCTTCATCCAGCCTCTCCATTTCCCCCCGTGCCTTGATGAGGCTGTGAGTTAGCTCAGGGCTGAAACCACACAGTGATGCTAGCAGCAGGTGTTTATAAGCACCTGCCTCCAAGGTTTGCTGGTCTGTCACTTGTGCCCTCCAGCTCACTCCTTATATTGCAGGCTGCTTCTGCAGCCCTCGGAGCCCTTTCTGGATGCTGAATGGGGGCAGAGAAAGCCTTACACAGGAGAAATGGCCTTTGCAACTACAAAACCCCTCTGGTGTGAATTCCACCTGAAGGCTGCAATACCAGGGTCACTTTCTGACAACAGCGACCAAAGGGATCAGCCACACAACCCAGCTCTGAGTGTTTTGCTGGCTTTGGCACTCCTGGACAACAGAGTTGCAGCACTGTGGTGGTGCTTGACACAGTCCCAGTGACAACAATCTTGTTTGCAGGGTTATTTTCACAAACTCCTTTCTGAGGGGATGTTGGCTGGTGACTGAGCTGCCTTTTCTCCTGCGTGCTTGCCTGACAGGGCTGCCCTTTTGCTTTCTGCAGTTACTGGTGCACAGGGCTCAGCCTTTCCTCTCATCACCACTCTTTAATTTTGCACATGCAGTATTCATGTATTAGCTATTTGTTCCATGTCCCATCTTTTTCTGCAGGACCCACGTTGGCAGCACATATCAGGCAAACAGCACCGTGCTTTTTGCTTTGCACCACACCTCCAAAGCATTTCAGGTCAGATTTCAGTGTGCTAATAACTGGAGGATGTTCACCAGTGGGGTTGGGATATGTGAGGCCAAACCAAGCCAGCAGTTTCCATCCCAGCTCTTCCACTGTCATGATTTCTGAAGGTAATGGAGGGTGGGAGGAAAAAAAAACTCCAATGGACCCTGGGAGAAGAGGGTTGATTGGTCCCCAGAGCTGTCACCCAGCACTCAGGACACTATTTCTAAACAGCATTTTGCTGTTTGAAAGAGCCAACAGCAGAGGTCTGCTTTGGTCATCACCACACAGCATCCTACTTTGGAGGACAAAACAGCCACAGCCAGCAAGAGGAGAGTGCAACCCCCTGAGAGCAGCTGGCAGACAGTTTTTGAAACACTACCAAACCTGGGGAAAGGAAATTGTCTTGGGCTGCTTAATGACACTGCAGAAAGCTCTACAGTGAGAGAGCCAAGGTGTTGCCACGGCCTTGTGGCACTGAGCAGGGCTGCAACGAGACAGATCTGAGTAACAGGTTTTTTCTCACACAGAAGAAACCCCCCAAAGTGCTGGAGAGCTGCAGGCAGGTGGCTGGCTGGGAGGCCAAAGAGGCTATGCAGGGGAATACAGTAGAGCTCCTCTGTGCCACCACCATCCAAACTGCGTGTTGAGAACGGAACTTCCTCATGCTCCACGCCTTGACTCTCTCCTTGAAGGAAATCTGTGGTGGAAGGATTTACATATGTCTGCATTAACATAAACAGAGAGTGGAAAAGGAAGTTTACACTCCATGGGAAGAGCAGACAGTTTTCCAAACATGCTTTTTGCTGAGCCTTATCTAAATGAACAGCCACACTTCTCCATCCAGGAGTGGGCTGGGAGAACACAGTGTTGGGCATGGGTTCACAGCGCCCGGGGACGGCAGCGCCGCACTTAGATAAACCCACTGAGATCAGTCCGGAGGGGACAGATAAATAAACTGCCACCCTGTCCCAGAGGGAGGCTGGATGTTCCACTCACCAGGCTGAAGAGAAAAAACTAACAGCTAGAGAGAGGCTGCCAGTCCTTTGTCCACTCCTTATCCACATTCAACAAGGAGCTGTGGCATTTCCGGGCTGTCAAGAACGTTCTCGGAGAGAGGTGATCTTAACGGCAAATTGCTGCACCAGTTCGTGCTCCTCAGGGGACGTGGACAACTTAGAGAGATGTAGGGTGCGTACTTCATGGAGCACATTGTTATTGCAGAATCCTAGCATGGTGGGGTTGGAAGGGACCACTGGAGATCACACAGTCCAACGCCCCTGCTAAAGCAGGGGCACCCACACCAGCTCACCCAGCATCACAACGGCCATCTGGGTTTGAAATCTCTTCAGAGGAGACTTCCACAGCCTCTCTGGGCAGCCTGATCCAAGGCTCCAGCACCCTCACACCAAATAAGTTTCTCTTCCTCTTCAGATAGAACTTCCTGGCTTCCAGATCGTGCCCAGTATTGCCATGTGTCCTGTCACTGGGAGACATTGGCAAGAGTCTGGCCCCACCATCTTGCCCTCCACAGGTCCTTTATCTCCTGCTGAGCATGGACAACATCTCCTTTCAGGCTGCTCTTCTCCAGTCTCAACAGCTCCAGGTCCCTCAGCCTTTCTTCCTCACAGAGATAATCCAGGCCCCTTGGCATTTCCGTATCATCTCCTGGACTCTCTCCAGTAGTTTCCTGTCTCTCTTGAACAGGGGAGTCCAGAACTGGACCCAGGACTCCATCTATGGCCTCACTAAGGCAGAGTAGAGGGGGAAGAGAACCTCCCTTGACCTGCTGGCTACGTTCTTCTTCAGGAATGCACCCTAAGACAGCCACACAGGAACATCTTCACATTTCACTGCTCAGCAGAATCTCTGGGTGCTGCTGTGGAGGCTGCAGCCCCCATCACGAGGAGGAGCTCTCTCGGGGTATCTGGCATTCTGGTGTTGCCAGCCAGATCCCTCCAGCACAGGCTGTTTGTTGTTCACGTTTCTCATAAGCCTCCTGTGACCTCGTGGCTTGTGGTTTCCTCCCCATTCGGTGTCATAGTGGTGCTGCAAACACCAAGTATGCAACCAGCAGGTTAGGCAGCCTAAGCTGCCTTCAAATGAAATTGTACATTTCATTTATTTTACTTTTTTTTTTTAATTATTATTAAATTAGTTTCCAGGAAATTGAAAGACATTTTTTTTCCCCACAACCATCAAGGTTTCTGCCAGAGGCAAATGCAGTGTCTCTAGGAAGCAAGGTTCTGCCAGTCACTCTTTTGGGTTCCCTTTTTGTACTGGTTTTCTAATCTTTTGACCCATTTCAGTGTAATTTGCTATTGACTGAAGCATATTAAGCACCTGAAGGTTTCATTGAGTGTCCCACTGGTAGGGACCCTGGGTGCTAGCGTGGCAGACACTGCTCCTGCGGGACAGACAGACACAGCTGTGCCCCAGTCCAGGCTGGGTCCTTGGGCAAGGGGCACCTGCTCCAGGCCTGCTGCTCATGCAGGGTCCTGTAAAGGGCTAGGATCAGCTGGGTGACAACTGGGACTCCCAAGGGTCGTGGCCAAGCCGTGGCTGGATGAGCAGCAAGTGAAGCACTGGGCAATATATGTCCCAGTTCCTACAGCTATTTTTAAAGCAGCTTCAGAGACCTGCTGTCTCACCCCTCTCCTTTTTAGCGTCTGCTACTTTTCTTCAGCTCATCTCATTTTCCTTGCCCTTTCTTTATCTTTGGATCAATTTATACCATCCTTTTTATCATGGTCTAATCAGAACACACTTTATGATTTCAGATAAATGTAGTCATGGTAATTTTCCACTCCATTTAGGTCAAGCCGGGATGAAACAATTTTTAAAATCTTTTCTAGCCAGCACCAGCAATGTCTGCCTGTTAAACCAGCTCTCCCCTTGCTTTGCTAACTTTATTAGATTTTTAATGCCCAATGTCACTCTCCTTTTTGGGGCTTTTCAGGAAGCCAGTTCTCTGCTGCCAGCCGGTCTGCAAACCCTGGGAATAAAGGCAGGGTGCAGCAGGGGCTACCTTTCCTCTCCAACAGCATCTGTGAGAGGAGGTTGAGGGAGTCCTTCCCCTCCCTCCAGTCCCACCAGCACAGTCAGGGCCATGTCTGGCTCTTTAGCCACAAGAGAACTGTAAGAAAGCTGGGGACAGAATTTTGATTGGGGGCTGTTTTGACAGGACAAGGGGCAATGGTTTAAACACAAAGAGGGAGATTCAGACTGGGAAGAAAAGAGAAATACTTGGCAATGAGGGTGCTGAGAGCCCGGCCCAGGTTGCCCAAAGAGGTGGTAGATGTCCCATCTCTGGAACCACTGCAGGTCAGGTTATTTGGGGCTGTGAACATCCTGCTCTAGGTGCAGACATCCCTGCCCATGGAAGGAGTTGTACTTGAAAGTACAACTTTCAAGTGTACTTTCACTTGATGGCCTTGAGAGGTCCCTTTCCACCCAAACCAGCCTGTAATTCTATCATTCTATGGTCGTATTGGGGACTGACCCCTTTGGGGAGTGCCTGGGAGGACACTGTGGTGGTTCTGGGGCAGTGGGAGATGCCAGTGAGGAAGTTCTGTGTCCAAGCCCTGTCCTAGCTGCACAAGCTTAGGTTTTGGTGCTGTCACACCAGTGGTGGGGCTGTGAGCACGTTCTGTGGCACTGCCCAGGGTTTCAGCCACTTTCTGCAGCTGGCAGAAAGCTGCCTCTTTTTTTCTGAAGCACTGTGAGCAGGACTCTGTTATCTTTGGGTGACACATGCAATCTGGGCTTTAATAATATTACCCATAATAATATTATTCAGCTGCAAGGAAGCCAGCAGAACGTTAACAACCTTTTCATTTGATACTGCATGATTTCAAAGCATTCATGTGCCCAGCTGCCCAGGCTCCTCCATTTCACCCCTTCTCTGCAGATGGTCCTGGCTCCAGCTTTGAAATGCAAATATTCGTGGCAGTGTCCTGGCTTCCCTGGCAAAGGTTAGGAACACATTTGTCTGCTGCTGCTGGCTGGTGGGAAAAGTGCAGGAGACAGGGAGCAAGGGGAGGGCTCTGGCACCATTCAGGTCCAATCTGGCAGCAGCAGACTTCATAACCCTCTGGGTTTATACTGGCTGGTTGCACTCAGCTCCTTGTTTGTTTGTGTGAGGGCTTGTTTGGATTCAATAGTGCAGCTATTGGCAAAGGTACCTCCAGGCCTTCCCCATATGGGTGAAGAGAGGGCAACGGTGGTTAGGGAAAACATTGCTTTAAAACCTCAGTGTAATTAGTGCAATTAAACATTTTTAAATGGCAATATGGCTGTTGGCCAGAGTGCTTCGACAATGAGCAGCAGAGCCCAAGAGACCCTCTTGGGAGGATGAGTTCAGCAGAGTTCAGCTAAGGTCCCTCAGTGGCAACGGGGCACTGCGCAAGGAGCAGCAAGGACCAGGCAAACCTGTCCCCTGCCCCAGCCCGAAGGTGTGCATGGGGCAGGGAAAGGAAGCTTCCATTTCCACCCACCAGCACTAAGCTACCAGGGCAAGTCTAGAGGATGCTGCAGGCTGTGCCTGAATCTCCTGATCTGCTCCACCCATGCCAGCACCCTCTTACCATCCTGCCGGAAGGGCTCAGGCATTCCTTAGCCACAGACCCATGTTTCCTTTTAACAGCAGGGCAGCCTGTTTGTGACCAGCATCACGTCCCTCTGCCCGTGGGCTGGTGCATGCCCATGCTGGAGGGCTGGCAGCGGTGTCTCCCACCCACAGGGGTGACTCACTGCAGGTCCGAGGGCGGCTGCCAGCAGCAGAGATGGCAGCTTGGAGGAGAGCTGTTCTTGCTGTCCCAGGCAGACAGGCAAAGCAAGGAGAGAAAAACAGGGAGGGAGAGGAGAACAGGGAAAGAGGAGAGCTGAAGTGAGCATGCCTGTACAGGGAAGGCTGAAGAGCACCTAGCAGCCTGCCCTTCACTGACCTTCAGCAGCTGCCGTGGCCCAGGCTAGGACATGTCACAGAGGTGGGACAGGCAGCCCAGGCACAGGTATGGGCTGGAATGGCTGCGAATGCACGAGATGATGACACTACTACACCCTTCTGTGAAGGATGAAAACACCTGTGGGCTCCCCTAGAAGGACACCAGACCTCTACTTCCTAGTACCCTGCAGTTCAAATTCTGAGGGTTGCACCCTGGATATTGCTGCTTATGATTAAAGGTGGCAGCACAAAGCAGTGCCAAGAGTGCTGAAATCAAAGCGAAGCAAGAGAAATTCTTCGATGATGCTTTTATTTGCTCTAGCAGATGTCAAACCTCAGCACAAAAAAAAAGCTTAACCAGTGTAATTTCTACCTTTGTGACTTAGGCAGAGAAGGCACCAGAGGTGGGAGGGGGCTGCTATATCCGGCCCTTGACAAATTTCCTGTGTCCTGCTTTTACAGAAAGGGAGAATTATGCCACAGTTCCTCATGGCTCTTGGCTCCTCTTGCCACAGGACTGCCACTGCCACTTCAGGTCGGGATGGCCTCGTGACAAGCCTCCCCTCGGATGGTAGCTGCCGCAAAAGCAGCTCTGTGGATGCACAGCTGCTGGCACAACTGCTTCAGTAACCTTTGAGCAACCAGCAGTTTGCTTTGCGCTTTAATGGGGAAGAGGGGAACGGTTTGTTTGCTGGAGGTGGGGGGCAGGAGTAAGATGTCTTCTAGGTACCAGGTAAGAAGTAAACAGTGCAAAGAAATTAAGAGAATGTTACCAAGAGCAGGGTGCTCTAATTATAATTACATAACTCCCATTTCAATTTGATGGGAATATTAAAAGGATTCCTGGGAGAGTTGTGAGCAGTCTAAACGTGCAACAGCACAAACCTCGGCAAACCTTGACTTCTTTTAGAGGACATCTCCTTAAAGGGCCAGGCTTGGCCGTCCCTGCTGCAGTCTTTGCAGAAGTGCAGTTCCCTCCAACTCCCTAAAAGACAAATGAATATTCACGGCAGAATTTTCTCCCACTCATGCCACAGAGTGGTGATAGTTTCTGGTGTTGTTAAGGCTGGAATCCAGGGGACTGCACGAGCATAAATATTTTCAGTGCATGCCTTATTTGTATAGAATACAGGAAGAATTTATAGCCCTTAGAAACACAAGATGGATGTGAGTCAAGACAGAGCCATGTTTGACAGGGCGGGTGCATTTTGTGGTCTTCATGGCTGTTTCAGAGGGGCACTGGGGGACTTGAACATTGTCAGCCTTCTTCCCCTCCTAGTTCTTGAGCTGCTTGGTGGGGTCAGTTCCCAAAGGCAGTGCCAAGCTGAACAAAACTAGTGACACAAGAGAAATAAGTTGGTAAAACTGCCTCTTCAGAGCTGTGCTTGCATCTATAGGGCCAGAATACTGCCCCCTTGGTGTGAGTCATACCCCAATACACCCCACAGTGCTGCCAAGGACAGGAGAGTGTCCCTGGACTCATCCACGGGCACCCAAAGGCTTGTAGCACTGCCCAGCACAGCCCAGAGGCTGCATTTCCTCAGCCCTTGTCAGAGGAAAAGGGAAGGTCACTCTTTGCACCTTCATGGCAGCTGCAGCAGGGAAACAGAGGAAGTGGATTCCTAGCTGCAGGTGGGCACCAGTGGGACGTGCCCATTGCGGTATGGGAGGATTGGAAGTCGCCCAGCAGCTCCTTGTGTGCCCAGACCAGGCAGCATGGTGGCCTTGGGGGGAGGTGAGAGAGGAAAAAGGAGTTCACTGAGAGCAGGTGGAGGAGGAGGCTGGTCAGGCTGGCCCATAGCATCAGTGGCAGCTCAGCTCATAGTATGAGGGTGAGGACGAGTGCTTGACAAAGCCTGTTCTTCCAGCAGAGGAGCTGGCCTGCACAACTGGGAATGGAAACGGCCTCAAGTGCCCCGTGTGCTCCCAGGGCTGCAGGGAGGGAAGAAGGGAAGGAGAAGTGGCAAGTCCCTGCAGGACACAACCCACACCCTGGCACAGCAGCCAGCCCACTGTGACCCTTGGTCCCCTTGGACTCCTCAGTCACTCACCTCCTTTGTTCTTCTTGGCACCTTCAGCCTCCTCAGCCTTCTCAGTTCTCTAACCCAGATGTATCACTGAAAGGTTAAAATTATTTTGTTCCCACTAGGAAGAAAAATATGTCCTGGATATTTCGGCTACTGTCATCTTTTAGATCTTCAGACGTTGCCATTTTGTGGCTTAACCACTTCATACCCAGGAGCACTTTCCAAAAGAAATTAGTTTGGGAATTCCCCCTTCTGACAAACAAGAATCACTGGAATGGACATGGGATAAGGCAAAGGAATCTCTGTAGATAGCCTAACGTCCTTCAAAGCTTCAGGTTCTTTGTTAGTTTTTAGGTTGAATTGAGTTTTTGAGTTTCCAGGCACTGGTGTCATGCAGCTGCCACATCCTTACTGGGTTATTCATCTATTTCTCAGCCCTGACTCAGTCACAGGGCCAGAGGTGGGAATATAAACTCAGTTACAGTCATACTGCAAGAGGTGTAAGCCTTCTCCAGGAGAATGTTGTCACAGGCAAAAGGACATAGAATTTGAGAGCTAAGGTGTTGGCTCTATTATGATGCATTTTAAACAGAACAAGGCTCTGTGAACTGCACTGGTTGGTATTGAGTAGAAAGCCAAAGGATTCACAGAGAGCTGAAAAGCATTCCTGAAAGGAGCACTTATTTGTGAATGGATGGTGCTAAATATAGGGACAAATTTCAGCACACTAAAGGGTTCCTGTGACATTTCTCTTTGTATGAGCTGGTATTTACAGAACCAGACCTTAGACCTGACTGCTTAGAGTCCATCCAGCCTTCCCAGAGACATCTCTGACAGGGTGTTGGAGGCTGCACGTTGATAGCTCCCAGACACAGCTGGGCACAAGCGCCAGGAGATCCTGCCTGTGGTCACTGAATTTAAGAGTAAAAAGAAGTCCAAGCAGGGTGAGGAAAGCTCTCCCTAGCAGAGCACTTCTCTGTGGTGAATGCACTGCCCTCACAATAAAAGCTTTATGGCTACAAAACAAATACTCCCACAACTCTCTGCAGTTGTGCCAAGCCATCTATGCCAATTCTTTTGTTCAAGTTGCCTCTCTCTTCTCTCCTGAGACACTCCAGGCTTGATCAGCCTATGCTTAGCTCAAAAATTAGGAGGACAGAAAACAACCCAGCACTGGAATATTTGCCCCAGGGATGGGTAACTGTGAGTAAATAAATCATTACCAGCATGAGGAACATAACTGCTGTTGCAGGGGGCTGGAGGAGCTCTCCAGCCCACAGCAGAGGGAACATTGCCTGGGGCTGATACTCAGGGTGGGAGAGGAAGCTCCACCACACAGCAAGGATGGCTTGAAGATCTAACTTAGACTGAGATGGCCTTCATGAAGCAGGAGATGCTATTCCTCTGGATGCCTAGGGAAACTGCTTTGGGGCCCAAGCCAGTCACTCCCCTGGCTGGAGTAACAACAATAGTGATAGCACTGGAGGAGTTTGGGGTGCCATGGGGACACACCACTGCTCCACACTAGGGTCACATACCTGTCCCTAGTGCCACAGCTTTACTAGCCACTGACCACAGTGTCCATGAGAGGCATGGGTGACAGCACACTGCTTGGACAAAATGGGGCTCCTCCTTGCACCCTCCTGGAGTCTGTGAAGCCTCCCCCAATTCTGCCAGGTCAAGAAAACCAGTGGCTGTTGTTCAGGATGGAGGGGCAAACCCTGAGAGCTGAGGAGCACTTTTGCCTGAGAGAATGTGACTTAAATTAACTATTTTTGGCTGGATCTAGTGGGAGTTGAAGGAGGAGAGTGCCTTCCAGGAGATGTAGAATACCATGCTATATCAGGCACCAAAATAGGAGCAGATGCTTCCCATTACACTTAATTCACCTCAGTTATAGAAAAGTGTTTTTTTTAAAAAATAAAATTATATATAGTTACAGAAAGATTATCTTTTTCTGAATCTGAAAGTATTTGACACTGAAGTGCCCATGTTAGAGAGCAGAGACACTTGTGACACCCAACGGCTTGTGACTCTTCACAGGGTGCTGCTGCTGCTGCTCCCATGGGAAGAGGGGTAAGGGTTTGGAGGCAGTTTGCTCCACACTCCACCTCTGGGACAGTTTGCTCTGTTTCCTGACACCAGGAAGCTCTGTGGCGTGTTAGCACATCCAGAAAAACGTACTTTGTTAGACTCTACATCTGAACGCAGCCTGGTCCTAGTCCTGAATCGGGCAGCTGCACAAAGATGACACCAGATCAGCCCGTCCAGGCACCCAGATGCTGGTGCTGACCTCTGGCTCACTTAGAAATCCTGTTAAGGCTGAAATCACCACCGATGACCAGCAAACCATAGCAGTCAGTCATACATTTGGAGAGTAAAGATGCCTTGGGATGACATTGTGCCTATGTTTCACCTAGCCATACCTTTTCAGAGGATTGGAGCCCTCCCAGCTTTCTGGTAGATTCTCTCAGGCTTGTCCTCAGCTCCCAGAGAATGAGGAGGGAGCAGAGGAGAGTAGCTCATGCTAGCACTGCTATGACCAATTCTGCAGCAAGCAGAGGTCTGGGACGGCACTTTCCCATCTGCCAAGCCACGAGTCACTATTTCCTTTGGCTTTCCTCTCTCACTGTTTCCTTCAGCTACTCTACCCAATTTATCATCTGGAGGCAGACATCAAAGCATCAGGTTTCCACTTGCTCCTTCTGGGAGGGCAGGTTGCTCCCACTCATGGCACAGAGGTGCCTGGTCTTGGGTCTTTGCTCACATTGGTGCACACCCTCAGGTCCTTGCTCGCACAGATATCCACACTCGGGGCCTTGCTCTACTGTCAAGAGGATCCATGTCCAAGTCCCACATTGCAGCCGGCCCCTGGCTCCAGGACTCTTCTAGCTCTTCCACTGTGCCATCCCCACATCTGACATCCCAAGGAGCCAGGCTCCTAAGGTCTTTCTTCCTTGTGCTGCAGGGTCTCAACATTTTCCTGGACTTAAAGGGAGAAAAAGTCTTCCAACCAGTGCTGATTTCCTCGTCCAGTGTAACCTGTTCACTTCCAAGCTAAGGAGAGCTTGACATTCCCTCTGCATCCCAGGCAGGGGTTGCAAAACCTCTCAGCCTCACTCACAACACTGCTTCACATCTCTGGGACATTCTCTGCATCCTCAAACACTCGAAAAACACTAAGCTGGTTTCTGAAGCCCTTTCCCCCCAGTTTCTCACTGGAGTTGCTACTGGAAACCTGCAGCGCCTGCAGCTCTGCTCTGTCTGCTCTTCACTTGCTCCCTGCTATGGCCATTAGACAGTGAAGCCAATTTTACCTCAAGGGATCCCAGAATGAATTCCCAGCCTCTTCCCAGACTGTCCCCTCATTGCCTTGGTGATGAACTGTGGGTGTACACTGCTTTCATGTCTTGTGTCCTGAAATGATGCATGAGCAGCCACAGCAGGCAGTTCTCAGGCACTCCTCTGTGTGCTGGGTGTCCTGGGGTGTCTGCATCTTCGGTTCAGATTTCTTCCTTATGTCTCCTTTGGGTCTGGAGGAAGGAGCTGACTGCATTAGCACTTTGTATTTTAAGTTTTTCTTTTCTGGGAGGTCAGCCTTTGATGGGACTGGAGCAAGTACTCTTGTTCCCAAAGACTTTGTGTTACTCAAATGTCAGAGGAGAGAGGCACAGTTTGTGTCCATAAATCTCTCCCTCTCCCTCTCTCTCTCCTCGTGTTTTTCCCACTCTATATTATCTATTATGGCTGACAGAACACAGGACTTACATTACAGGCCACAACAGTTCCTAGGAGATCTCAAGACCTGCTTCTAAGTGGTGATGCTGTAGCCATGCTCATTATACAGCCCACCAAAACTCGACTCAAGTCATAAATCATCACTGCCAGAGTTGAAGCACACAGATGTAATGTTTTGTCATGGGCAGGAGGACACAGCTGGTCTTACTCTGCCAATACCATTGCTGGCTGAAGTGTAAACTCCATGCACCCAACATTATTTCTGATCCTGGAAGCCAAATACACCATCTCCAGAATCCTGAGAAGCCTCAGTGCTAAAGACTGGGGGAAAAAACAAATCCAACTTCAGAGTTTTTCTTTAAAACATCAACATCAACCTATCTAGAATAGGGAACAGAAAAGGCACCAAAGAGAGGTCAGGTTCCCTCACACACCACCGTGGAAGCTCTACAGGAGAATAGCAAGGAAAATCTGGCTTTCAGACACAGACAAATTCCAGACTTGGCCACCTTTAATAGCTTTAGCGTGTCCATCACTCTGCTGTCTGAGCATCCTCCAGCAACCTAACACACGACCAGGAGCTCTTTGTATTTCCTTCCCTATCGCTCTTCCCAAAGGGAAATATTATTTATCAAAGCAGAAAAGGCTTTGAAAAATAACATCTTGGATGAATTAGGTTTCCTCTCTAAGCTTGATTTATTGTCCCTAGATAAAGTAATGGGAACAAGCCTCTGTCAGGCTCTCTCATGTATTGCCAGACCTTACCAGGATCATGTAGACCATAAAAGCTTATCTCCATCTGAACATTTTTTCAGGTAGCATTGCTGTGAAAAGACAAAACTATATTTTTGCCTGGAATGGCATTACCCTGAGAGAGATGAAAGGACAATTTCCCTTTCTCCAGACATCCCTTTGTGTTACAGACTGAGCCTGTGCCTTGCTCCCTATTGATCAAATGGATCTTATGCCCAGCAATCAGCCACAGGGGAGAGAAGAAGGGGGGAAAAAAAGAAAAAAAACAAAAAAACCCCAAAAGAGGCCTAAACTGTATTGTTTGCAGAGAAACTTCTGTTCCTCAAACTCGCTGCAGTTGTTTCTCTTTTAATAACCACTTCTTATTCTGACAGCAGCTCTTAAAAGTAGATTTGGATTTAAAAGGAAGGAAGACATCCTAGGACTTCATGTTTCTAATTATGCTCCCAGAGAGCCTTCAAATGACTTTCATGAGTCTATACCCAAAGCAGCCAATTCTCTTGCTGCTCACACTGTTTTTATCCTGATACAAATCTCTCTGCTGTAATGGGGCTATTTCTGTTTTTAACAGCCTTACATAAGAGGAGAACGAGATCCAATGGGTGGTCTCCACCTCGTGTCTTTTCCTTAGTTTCAAACAGCTCCTGATGGAAGAAACCCAAATCAGTTAAAGTAAGGTTAAAAAAAGTCACCTGTGTCAGGAAATAAAAAAAAAAAAAGGTAGGAGAAGCCCATCTATTGTTCATTCTGTCCCCAAAGTGGGACCGAAGCATGGTGGGCACTGAGCTTTGAGAAGCCAAATGGCTCCTGATGGATCCTAGATCCACCTCTGCAATCTCTCAGTGGCAGCCCATAGAGGAAGATGGGATAACACCAGCCAGGCAACGCTGAGACCCAGTGCTCCTGGGTGAGCCCAAGTAGCTAGCTGCATCACTTGGGATTAAAAGTCCTTCCTAAATAACTGTGTTTGCAATTAAAGAATTTCTGTCCTCATAACAGCTTTCCTTTGCCATGGAAAAGAACATTTTGCACTTGCCTATATCCAGACCTAACCCATTCCATAGAATCATAGAATCAGTCAGGGTTGGAAAGGACCACAAGGATCATCTTGACCATCTCTGCCATGGGTGCTCCACCCATCAAACCCATGTTTCACCAGCTTGGAGACCAGGATGTGGGGCGGGACAGTGACAAAGGCTTTGCTCAGGTCCAGGTAAATGACATCAGGTGCTTGCTCCTCATCTATTCATGTTGTGACCTGTTCACTGAAGGCCACCAGGGTTGTCAGGCAGGATCTGCCCTTGGTGAAGCCATGCTGATTGGACCCAATCACTTCTTCACTATTCTCCTATCTCAGTAGTGCCTCCAGGAGGATCTGCTCCATGATCTTACCAGGCACAGAGGTGAGACTGCCTGGCCTGTAGCTCCCTGACTCTTCCTTCCTACTCTTTTTAAAAACACTTCCCCATGCTACTCCCCAGGAACAAGCAGCCCATCTTCAAGGCTGGAGCACCTCTGCTATGAGGATAGGCTGAGAGAGCTGGGGTTCTTCAGCCTGGAGAAGACTCTAGAGGGACCTTATAGGTGCTTTCCAATACCTGGAGGGATCCTGCACGAAGTCTGCAAAGGGACCTTTCATAAGGGCGTCTAGTGACAGGACAAGTGGGAATGGTTTGAAGCTGAGGGAGAGTAGGTTTAGACTGGATCTTCAGAAGAAGTTCTGCATTGTGGGGCTGGCGAGACTCTTGAATAGGCTTTCCAGGGAGGTTGTGGATGCCCCCTCCCTGAGGGTATTCAAGGCCAGGTTGGATGAGGCCTTGAGCAGCCACATCTTGTTGAGAGATGTCCCTGCCCATGGCAAGGAGGTTGGAGTAGATGAGGTCCCTTCCAAACTAAGCTATTCTATGACTGATTGTAGGAAGGCTGATGCTACAGCTACCAAACTCTCCTTTTAGGCTATGAATATAGTGTCTTGTAGACCCTTTACATGGGGTGGAGTGCTGGATGTTATTCTCAGAGTAACTTCCATCTACTAGGCTTCTTGTAAAAAGTAAGCAGAATATTTTTCATCTGGTTATCTATTTTTTTGGCAGCTATATCTGTTTCTTTAAAAAACAAAAACCAAATGTCACGATTTCAGCTGCAAGAAGAGCAGTGAACAAGAATGTTCCATACAGAATTGCAATGGATCTCTGCAAATTAAGTCATGGTGAGATGTCTCTTCTGAGAGCTGCTGGAAAGAGCAGAGAGGTAAGGAAACAGTCACTGAAAATAACCTGTCTCTTGCTCTTCCCAGCTACCTGTTTCCATGTCATGGAACAGAGGGAAGGACAGAGCTGTGCTGGCCCCTGTGCCTCTGCATGTGCTCTTCCAGGCAGGATGCCACTCAGGCTGTGGGAGGCAGCAGAGCTGGATTGAGCTGGGCTGCTGCTCACGTTCTCCTCTGGATGCTTTGGGAGCAGGTCCTGCACACACATCCTTTGGAGGATGAATAAACTTTAAAAAGCCATTTACAAGGGTTTGTGTTTGTTAATTTTATGGATGCTGTAGCATTTGAAGTAGTCTGAGGTGGAAAATCCTGCTGGCAGGAGCTGCCTTTGCACTTGCACCTCAGCACACAGCCATGCTCAGGGTTTATTGCATGGTCTTGGCCAGGCTGTGAATAAGGATCACACTGTGCTGCAGGACTTCTCTTCCAAACAGTGTATTTCCCAGTAACTCTGCCTGCTTCTAGGGAAAAGCTGTCTGTAAAGCTGCTCCATGGTGGGAGATCCAGAGGAAGAAAATGTTAACTCTTCAGAGGACTTGGGACTCACTAAGAGATTTGTCTTCACTCGTTCTCCAACTATCTCATGGAAAGTGTCACCAGGACACTTGTACCAGATCTGTGCTGTACACTTAACCAGGAGCTGGCATGAGCTGGTAGTTTCCAACTCTCACACTACCTTGCTAACATTCAAATATATTGCTGTGACATTCGGCCAGATCCAGTTCAGCTGCTGAAGGAGCTCCAGAACCACACTGCAAAAGGATACACTGCTGCCTGATGCCACTGCTACAGCCACTGTCATCCTGCAGGATCCAGAAGGCTTCCCAGGAGAACCTGGAGCAGAGTGAGACAGCAGAGAAGGAGTTAACCCAGGTGGCAGTTCGGGAGCAGCTGCAAAGCCCCAGCTGCAGAGAAGACAGACGGCAGAGGTTGCTTAAATGGGCATGGGAGAGGGAGAGCGGAAGGATAAGGAGATGCAGAAAATGAGAGCAGGCAGGAAAGCTGGAGCTGGGTCCTGGGTGGGAGACACAGAGTGTCATAGAATCACAGACTGGTTCAAGTGGGAAGAGACCTTCAAAGGTCATCCAGTCCAGCTCCCTGCAGTCAGCAGAAATATTTGCACCTAGAGCAGGTTGCTCAGAGTCCCAAATTAACTCACTGGCAGTGGCTCCAGGAATCTCTGGGCTTCCTGGGCCAGGCTTTCACTACCCTTAGTGTCAAATATTTCTTCCTTCTCTCCAGTCTGAATTATCCTCTTCGACTTCAAACTGTTACCGCTTGTCCTGTCACAAGTCCTGCTCAGAAGTCTGTCCCCAGCTTTCTGATTGGCCCCTTCAAGCACTGCAAGGCTCCTGGAGCACTCCTGGCTGAAGAACACCAGGCAGGTGAAGCACCAGGGAACCACTGGGTGTGCTGAGAGGTGAACAAAGGTGGTGCCACCTCTTGCAGCTGGTGGCTGATGGGCTCCTGGGTGGGTTGAGGAGATGCCCAGGCAGAATGCTCTTGGTCTGGTTTTCAGTGTACCCAGAGAAACGTGCCTGACCTAGGAGGAGGTATGGCTCTGCTGTTCTCCACTGGCTGCCCTGGTGTCTGCTCACCACAGAGAAAACAAAGGGTAGCTTAGCAATGACGTGGCATGCCCACATAAAGCCCCAAGAGCAGGGCATACATCCAGGTGCTGAGGAGCTCTGGAAAGGCTCTGCAGTCACATCTCTGCTTTGTGCTGCTGTGAGAGCCCTTGTGCCTTGCTGGCTCTGGCTGTGAAGGGAGGTCTGCTCAATGGCTTTGATTTTTCTCTGGCCAGCCTGTGAGAGGGACATTTTGATCAGTCTGGCTGCTCAGGTGTTGCTTTTAACAGACAAAACCTAAACACATGGTGCCCCTGCAAAGTGCCCAGAGCAAAGTGAGAGGGAAGGAGGGAGAGCAGAACTAAAACTGGTGAGACAGATGTGGCTGCACAGACCTCACAGCAGATCCTCAAGCTCTGGGAGGTGGTGATGCCACCTTGCTGATCCTCACAAGCGTGAGCAAGCTGTGAGACCAGGATAAGGTGAGCATCAGAGGCATGTGGCAATGTTGCCAAGTGACAAGTAACAGGGATGGAAGTCCCCAGATGGTTGGGTTTGTACTGCCCCTGAGCCCCCAGGGCTCCAGAGCTACCAAAGGATGAGCCAAATTGCCCAGAGGTTCATTTCTATGTTCACCAGCAGCAAAAGCCTCTCTAACTCCTGACAAATAATGCATTTGGTACAAATTAAATAACTGTACATCACTTTTGCATTTTTTTTAAGCCACATGGCCTGAAATTACCTATTTGTCAGTGAAACACAGGAAGAATAAATATCCCAAACACACATTATTTCAAATAATGTTTCAAGATTTTCGCCCACCTTAAGGTAGAAAACCATCATGTCACCAGGAGACATGTACATGGGTGGAGGCTGAAGACCTCCAGCTGAACAGGAGCACCATCCCCTATATGAGCCAAGCTGAGACAGTGGCTGTCAGGGCAGAGATGGGTTTCCAGACCCAAATACCTCTGATCCAGGTCCTTGGGTTTCCTGTGTACCTTTTTTTTCGCTTGTGTGAGCTGTCACAGAATCCCAGAGTTCCAGAACGGTGGAGGTTGGAAGGGACCTCTGGAGACCATCCAGTCCAACCACCCTGCTAAAGTAGGGGCTTCCACAGCAGCCTGACCAGGATCACAATGTCCAGGTGTGTTTGGAAGCTCTCCAGACAAGGAGACTCTACAACCTCTCTGGGCAGCCTGCTCCATGGCTCCAACACCTTCACACCAAACAAGTTGTTCTTCCTCTTCAGATGGAACCTCCTGGGTTCCAGTTTGTACCTGTTGTCCCTTGCCCTGTTGCTGGGCACCACTGACAAGAGTCTGGACCCATCTTCTTGTCCCCCACTGTAGCTCTTGCTGAGCATTGATCAGATACCCTTTCAGGCTCTTCTCCAGGGCTCAGCCTTCGCTCCTCACAGAGATGCTATAGTCAGGCCAGGGCAGGAGTCCAAATCTCTACATCAGCTCCCCAAAAGCACATGGGTGGTGCTCAGGTCACACTTGAGCCCCTGCTGTGCTACCAAGTATGGCAGAGAGATTGGGTTGTCTCCTTCTCTGGAGATTCTAAACACACTTGGATATTATGACCCTGGTCAGCCTGCTGTGGGTGCTCCTGCTTTAGAAGCAGGGTTAGACTGGATGATCCCCAGAGGTCCCCTCCAACCCTCACCACGCTTGGATGCTGGGATTTGGGTGAGTCCCAGAATTCCCTCCAGTGAAGTATGGCAGGCCACTGAGACCCACTGCTAGCATTTCAGCTCTCTGACAAGGGAGTCATTATTTGCCTGCAAAACAGAAAAGGTAATTTCCACAGGGCTGCTGGCTGGGCACAGCTCCTAACCTCTGCATACACGGGCAAGCGTAGCGTGACAGACAAGGCTCACCTGGTGTGAATATCTGCATGTAAGGACTGCCGAAGAAAAGCCAGTGCTGACTCACAGAACAGCCACTCACTATCAGAACAAACACTTGCAGGTGCTGTTTGAGGCAACAACACATTGTCTCCACTGCAGCTTGAGCAAACAGCCAACCCTTGGCACACCGCTCAGACAGGGAACTTTAAATAAAATGGTACAGCTCAGCCTGAGCAGTTCATTGACATTGGCTGTCAGGATCTCTGTAATTCTCTTCTTTTTGTTAATGTTTTAAAGGCACCCTTGCTGCCCAGCTGAGGTTCCCTGCACCATTTAGCAAGCAGGCGAGGTCTGTCATCTTGCTGGGAGAGGGTTTGGGGCTCAAAGAACAGTTGCCATCAACCAGGAGCTGTTGTGGTGGCTCTCCTGCAGAACGTGTGCCAGGTGGTGCCACAGATGGAGGGGGAAGCTTCCTTCTTAGCCACAAGGCATCATCCTGGCTTGGCACTGCCAGGCTGTTTGCCTGCACACACAGTTTGAGGTATCCGAGCACCTTGCCAGATGTGTCTACCCTGGTTCTTGGCCTCTGCCTGGCTGCCCAGCCCCCAGGCTATTAACAGGATTGAGCTAATTAGCTGCAAGTAGTGCTGTTCTCCCTTAGCAAAGTAAAGGGTTTACTATTTTTGTCTGACTCTGGATGTTTTTGGTTCCCAGGGGATTAAGGTCATAGGGCACATATTTATTCGGATGCTGGAATTCTGACATCATTTTTCCATGACTTGGTTGGGAAGGAGGAGCCTCAGCCTCTCAACTCCCTCTTCTCTCCTGTCCCTGCTGCCTGGCTGCCTGCCTCCCTCCCTCCTCAGCATCTCTGGAAGGAGGATGTTCTTCACTTTCACTGGTGGTACAGAGACATCACTCAAGCATCTCAACCCTACACACCAGTGGAAAGCTGTGTGCCCACCTCATAAACCCACTCCCATTCCACATGGAATTCATAGTTTGGCCCTCATGAAATTCAACAAGGCCAAGTGTAAGGTCCCGCACCTGGGTCGGTGCAATCCCAAGCACAAATCCAGGCTGGATGGTGAGTGGCTGGAGAGCAGCTCTGAGGAAAAGGACCTGGGGGTCTGGGTGGATGAGAAGCTCAACATGAGCCTGCAGTGTGCACATGTGGCCCAGACAGCAACTGTGTGCTGGGCTGCATCAAGAGCAGTGTGGCCAGCAGGGCAAGGGAGGGGATTCTCCCCCTTTACTCTGCTCTCATCAGACCCCACCTGGAGTACTGTGTGCAGTTCTGGAGCCCCCAGCACAAGAAGGACATGGAACTGTTGGAGAGAGTCCAGAGGAGGGCCAAGAAAATGATCAGAGGGCTGCAGCAGCTCTGCTATGAGGACAGGCTGAGAGAGTTGGGGCTTTTCAGCCTGGAGAAGAGAAGGCTCCGAGGAGACCTTATAGCAACCTTCCAGTATCTGAAGGGGGCCTACAGGAAGGCTGTGGAGGGACTGTTCACAAGGTCTTGTAATGACAGGACAAGGGGGAATGGGTTCAAACTGGTAAAGGGGAGATTTAAACGGGATGTTAGGAGGAAGTTCTTCACAGTGAGGGTGGTGAGGCACTGGAACAGGTTGCTTAGGGAGGTTGTGGCTGCTCCCTCCCTGGAGGTGTTCAAGGCCAGGCTGGATGAGGTCTTGAGTGTCCTGATCTAGTGGGAGGTGTCCCTGCCTGTGATGGGAGGCTGGAACTGGATGATCTTTGAGGTCTCTTCCAACCTAAAGCAGTCTATGATTCTATGATATGTTGCTTGAAAGCAAGGATACTACCTAGAAGGACAACCTTAGCAGCCTTCAGGAAAATTCTGCATGGGTACAACAACCTGAACCTTGTGCTGCTGTGGCATTTCAGTGACTCCAACACTTTGAGGTGCAGCCTGAAAACATTCCCAGCACAAACACACCTCTGCTCTGCCACACCATAGCACACAGAGTGCCTTAAGCTGGGCTGATGAAAAAGGAGTCATTTTTCATCACTAGGTGTAAGAAACAAAGCATCTTTGTAAGAGGTGCCATTATGTGGCCATTATATTTCAGGACTGATTTCCTCTTGGTGCTTAACTGCAGCTGGTGAGGGGATTAACTGCTCTTGTTTAATTTGATTTCTGGTTGGAAAAAAATGCAGGTTCTGAAGCATTTTCTTCTTGTGAGTGGTATTTTAGCATCCATATGAAGATAGGACAGTACCCAGGTGAGCACAGCTCTGCTTTAGTCATTCATCTGCAGAACAGTGAGACCTGTGATGAGCCTTAGATCCTGCAGGAATTTCTTCCAGCTGGCTCTTACAGTTATGCTCTTCATTTAAAGCCACACAGATATTCCTATCTGTTTTGCCAGAGAAGCATAGCTACTGACCACCATCTTCACTTCATGTGCATTAATCTGCAGTCCTGCAGGCTCTAAGCAGTGGAGAGCCTAGCAAGGAGAACAGAGATCCTCAGCTGGGCTGCAGTAACTTCCCAAAGACTGTGGTGCATGCAGGCTGACTGGGCCACACTCCTGCCACCTGGGTGAGGTATCTGTGGAGTCCACCTCCATCTGAAATTGTCTGCAAGCTGATGGCTCTGGGCATTGCTGTGACTCAGGTGAGAAGCAGCCAGGTGTACAGTGGTGGGTACCTCTGTATTCATGGCAGAAGGAATGAGGGCTGCCAAGTACAGAGGACTTTCACCCTGATGAGTAATGGTCTATATGAACCTAGTGAAATGCCAGGCAAAGGTCCTCAGCTACAAACCGCATTAACCGGATGCTGCTGCACAGACCTGGGGGCACAATGGCTGAGAATGTTCCTAAGGTGGTTTCCTTGCCCTTAGAGGTGGATGGGAGACTGCAGTGACTGCTGCTGTGGGCTGGATGGGGAGGTACTAGGGAAGGAAGACCATCAGAGAAAGGCCCTGTGGTGGGGCAGCAGCTGCAGCCAGCAGCAGGCAGAGTATGGCTCATCCTGCTGTTCCACAGCAGCTTTCACCGTGACTTTGGTGGCTCCAAATCAAGGATTACCCCAGTGCTGGTGATTCCCCAGCAGCACACTCAATGCTAGCCTTTAGTTTGTCTTTTGTAACACATCTTTGGCTGGGGATCTGGCACCTTACCGAGCTGAGGCTTAGTCCTGATTTTCCAGTCATGCTAAGCTCATCTTCAGTGGTGAAGTCCTTTATAAGTCATGACTCTTGTCCTCCCAGCTTCCCACACAATAAAGTACACACAGGTCAGTGGTCTTTAAAGACTCCATCACTTTACAGAATCACAGAATGTTAAGGGCTGGAAGGGATCTTGAAAGCTCATCAAGTCGAAACCCCATGCCAGAGCAGGATCACCTATACCAGATCACACAGGAACACATCCAGGCAGGTTTTGAATATCTCCAGAGAGGGAGACTACACAACTCCCCTGGGCAGCCTGTTCCAGGGTTCTGTCACCCTCATAGAGGAAAAAATCCTCCTCATGTTTACATGAAACTTCCTATGGCTCAGCTTCCACCATTGCCCCTTGTGCTGTCATTGGGCATCACCCAGCAGTGCCTGGCTCCAGCCTCCTGGCACTCACCCTCTACATCCTTATAAACATTGCTGAGGTCACCTCTCAGTCTCCTCCAAGCAGCAGAGCCCCAGCTCCCTCAGTCTCTCCTCGTAAGGGAGGTGTTCCACTCCCTTAATCATTTTTGTGGCTCTCTGTTGGACTCTCAAGCAGTTCCCTGTACTTCTGAAACTGAGGGCCCCAGAACTGGACACTATACCAGATGTGGCCTCACCAGGGCAGAGTTGAGGAGGAGGAGGAGAACCTCTCTCGACCTACTAACCACAGCCCTTCTAATACACCCCAGAATGGCATTGGCCTTCTTGGCCACCAGAGCACATTGCTGGCTCGTGGTCAACCTCCCATCCACCAGGACCCCCAGGTCCTTTCCCCCTTTGCTGCCTTCCAACAGGTCAGTCCCCAGCCTACACTGATACATGATACACTTCTGACACTCTATTTCATCCACACCGTAAAACATGCTACAGAGTAAACCCAGCTGGGTGAAGACGGCAGAGAAGTAAGGATCACACTCAGCAACAACATTTCTCTATAGAACTCCATAGTGGCTCGTATCTGTTTAATGAGTTTTCTAGATTAAGCTGAAGTCTGGGGAATTTTTATTATCATGCCACATCCCATAAAAATATCTATGGTCCTGGGAGAACAGACACCAGATTAATCTATTTCTTTCATGTCAGGTCGTCAGGTAACAGACTTTCTGCAGCAATGGCATTTGCACTCTTACCCCATTCAGGCAAAAAAAACCTCTGCTTCTCTGCACCTTCTCCATCCCAGCCCCACACCTGGGTTTAAAAGGGGTGTAAATGCAAGTGGCTGGGTAACCTACAGGGTGTATACTGAAGACACTCCCTGTTTTGAGCTACATCAGGACAGATGACATTTATATTTCCATGCCACCCCACGGGCAGAGCACAAAGGGATGGAGAAGACCAGCCCATGAGGCTCTACTTTGCCACTCCACTGCGGTAAGTGGCCCAGGCTCTGTGGCTCTCTCCAGGTTTTGCCCTGGGGAAGTACATCCCAAAACCCAGTCTCCACCTTACCACTACGTCTCACTGCTCTGCTCTACCACCCAGAGTCTGAGGTTTGCTTCCTGAATTGGAGGAAAACCAATTTATAGAAAAGTCTGAGTGCAGAAAAAGCAGGATTTGTTACACCAGGATACCTAATAGTTTGTCTCCAGCAGGGAAGTGTTAGGAGCCCTGTGGAGACAGCAGAACTGGCCTAATCACAGGGACACATGCCCAGATTGCATCATATTTCTTGCTTAAAAGAAACAGAATTCAGAGAAACGTTAAGTGCCTTAAATTATAAATGAGTTTCTTCACCATGTGAGATCTGTGTGCCAGCTGTTTGCTCATGAAACCAGGAAAGCTGCAATCCCCTCAGATGTGGCTGGTGGGGATAACCAGAGAGGAGGCTTAAGCAGAGAAGAGGTTGAGCCCCATAGGTCTTCACCCACCTGTTTCTGCAGCCAGCAGCCACCAACCTGTGTCCCTGTGACCCCAGTGCAGCACTCACAGGAGCACAATCCCTGTGTCCCTGCTTGTGGGAACCATCTAAACCTTCCCAAGGTGGTGGGACTCCACTATAGCACCAGTCCCCCAGAAGCTCCTGCCCTGGTTACTCATGTTTGGTGGCTGGAGACATTGCAACTTCTGCTCTAATTCCCAGAAGAGTCACACAATCACAGAAAAGCCCTTCAGGATCACCAAGTCCAACCTACAACCCTACTCTACAAGATTCACCTTAAACCATATCCCTAAGCACCACCCTTAAACATATCCAGGGTAGGTTACTCAAGCACCTCCCTGGGCATCTCATTCCAGTGCCTGGCCACTCTCTCCATGAAAAACTTCTTCCCAATGTCAAATCCAGCTCAGCTTGAGGCCACTCACCCCTGCTCTGTCTCCAATTAACTGTGAGAAGAGACCAGCAGCAGCCTCTCCACAATGTGCCTTCAGGTAGCTGTAGACAGCAATGAGGTCTCCTCTCAGCCTCCTCTTTTTCAAACAAACCATCCCCAGCTTCCTCAGTCACTCCTCACAAGACTTGATCTCCAGGCCCTTCACCAGCTTCCTTGCCCTCCTCTGCACTCAATCCTGCACTTCCACATCTCTCTTGTATTGTGATGCCCAAAACTCAACACAGTACTCAAGGTGTGGCCTCACCAAAGCTGAGTACAAGGGTCAGCTCCAGCCAAGAGTAGACTTCTGGGCATATTCTGACCCCCAACACCACCCTCCTCTTCTCTGACTTTACCACCAGAGCAGGACTGGTTTGAAATAAAAATCCTGGTGTTCTCCTGCAGACACCCAGAAACCATTTAATAACTCAGAGTGACCAGAGGGTGGGTAATCCTTCTCATGATGAAAATTGCTGGCCTTCTGGGATGGGGCATTTAGAAATGTTCATTAGGAGATTGCTCAGCATAAGTCGTTAATTCTCTCTGTGTGCTGCCACACAGCTCACAGGTCCCTAGTTGGCTTTTTGCTTTATTTCTTTGTTTGTTCAGGGACAAAATTGTTTGTTCTACCAGGCATAGCTTTCAGTCTAATAAATACAGCTTTTAAAAAACAACAGATGCAGTTGCATCTGAGGCTGAGGATGTTGGGGCTGTTTAGCCTGGAGAAGAGGAGGCTCAGGGGTGACCTCATTGCTATCTATAACTACCTGAAATGAGGTTGTTGCCAGGTGGGGGTCGGTCTCTTCTCCCAGGCAACCAACAACAGAACGAGGGGACACAGTCTCAAGTTGTGCCAGGGGAGGTATAGGCTGGACATTAGGAGGAAGTTCTTTACAGAGAGAGTGATTGGTATTGGAATGGGCTGCCCAGGGAGGTGGTGGAGTCGCCATCCCTGGAGGTGTTCAAGAAAAGACTGGATAGGGCACTTACTGCCATGGTCTAGTTGATTGGATAGGGCTGGGTGATAGGTTGGACTGGATGATCTTAGAGGTCTCTTCCAACCTGGTTGATTCTATGATCTATTTGCTGAATACACTCATGCCCAACAAGCTCTGCTTTCTCCTCTTGCTTTTCCCCACACAAACCCCATGATGCTCTGGGGTTTGGGCTTTTTTTTGTTATCTCTTTGTATCAACATGCAGGGTTGATACCACAAAACAGAGCTGAGTGCTTCTCTCTACCCCCTAAACCTCTCTTTGTCTGCTGTTTCAGTATATTCAGCACTCAACTTTCCTCCGTACTCTCTACCAGAGCTGGAAGAACTGGTGCAGTTCGGGAGCTGTCTCACTGTTAACTGTGCTCTGGGAGATGGTTATGCAGAGGAGTGCCCAGTGGTTAGATATTTATACCCTGCTCTCTCTGCTCTGCTCCATATATTTATATAACTTCCTTATCACACCTTCCTGTATATCTCTAAAACCTTTCAACCACAGAGACTAAGACTAAACTTCAGCAACCAGCAAGCCAACCCAGATTGTCACCAGCACACTTTGGCAGAAACTGAGTTGCATTTCAGGCTATGCAGCTCTGCAGGTCCCTGCCCATCCCAGCAACCTCCATGGTTCTGTCGGTGACAGGCGGTGGATGGATAAAGGCAAGATGCAGTCCATGAGTGATACCTCAAGGGGGACATTTCTTTGCCCCTGAGCATCAATGACCTCATGAGGTTTTTTGTGTCTGAGGAGGTTCAGCCTCGGGACACTTGAGGTGAGTCAGAAGAGTGTTACATGTTTGTTAACTGATGTTCACTGTGTTGAAGCCACGTCCTGGTCTGATTGTGCTATCACCTAGAAAGTGCACCAAATGATTCTTGGGGTGCCTTTCAACCTGTCATTCTGTGGTTCTGTGACGGCTCCTGGTGAAACCTCTCCTGCTGGCTCTTCTGCGAGACTCTGGCACACAGCACTTCCCTCACAGCCCTGGCAGAGCTTGGAGCACTCATGAAAATGGGAAACCACTGTGGCACCCCCTCATTGCCATGTTGGTTGTTAGTGGCGCCCAGTGACAGGACAAGGAGCAACAGGCACAAACTGGAACCTAGGAGGTTCCATCTGAAAAACAGGAGAAGATTATTTGGTGTGAGGATGCTGGAGCCCTATAGCAGGCTGCCCAGAGAGCTTGTGGAATCTCCTCCTCTGGTTTGGAGGAAATCCAAACCCATCTGACCATTGTGATCCTTGGCAAACTTCTGTGGGTGCCCCTTCTTTAGCAGAGGGTCGGACTGATCTCCAGAGGTCACTTCCAGCCTCACCATGTTGAGATTTGGGGATTCTATGAACAATCTACCACTCCAGACATATCTCAACTGAATAAATAAATGGTCCTGCAGCTTCCCAACATCACAGGCCCAACCTTCCCCAATTCCTGTTGTTTGGAACGTGGCTTCCTGCTCCAGAGGGTGAACAATGCTGGGAATGGCGTGCGTGACTTCCCGGGCACTGTCCTCCTACCTGACACTGCTTTCAGAGGGTCGAGACCAGGCGATAAACAGTTGTTTTGCCCTTCTCCAGGAAGAGCCATGTGTCACTTGCAGATGAAACACTCTGAGACTTGCAGTCTGTGCAGTGCTCCAGGACCCTCTCAAGCAATGTTTGCAAGGAGCGAGCTGCTTATCAGCTGCACCACAGTAACTATTGGGGTGGCCTTTAGCACTGGAATAGCAAAGCAGATGGATCTACCCAGAGTTCAGTCCTCTTAAGGGAAGAGAATATGAGAAGCATACAGATGTGGAAGACCCTGCAAAAAAAAAAAAAAAAAAAAATTGTTTTCTACAGAAAGGTTAAAACCAGAAATTGCAAACACAGTTTGTTTGCTTGCTTGGCTCCTACAACAATAATAAGTTTGCCTTAGATTTAAAAAAGGACACAATTCTCTGCTAGTCTTTATTTGGTGAGTGACTGAAAGAACAAATTTCAGAGTGTGTAGATTAGGTAACACCTCAGTTACCGCGGGAATTTGGTGAAGTTTCCCATGGCAATGTGTGAGGTCTGACACTGCAGAGCCCTCAAAGATTTATTGCCCACCAGAAACCGATGTCAGTGCCCAGGCTGCCCAGGCACTTGTGGAATGCCTGCTGGGAAGGAACGGCAGCAGGGTGGCAAAATGAAGCTGTAATGAAAGCTATGATTAGTCAGCACACTCCAGGAAATGCAGTAACAGGCACATCACTGCCTATCCCTCCCAGCTTGGGGCCATACTACACTGTGGGCTGCCCATCCAGCAGGTAAAGCATGGTTCCAGTAACTCCAGAGTGCTGGTCCAGAGCCTGCCTTGATGGAAACACACTCAGAAGATGAAGAAGACAATGGCTCTTTTGCCCTGTCTGACTCTCTCATGTTAGCTAGCTCCAAGGTCTGCAGAACATACCTGTGCAGTAGTGTGCCTCAGGCCAGGAGAAGCAGCAACATTGAAGAAAGTCAGAGGGAGTGACTTAGAAAGTCATAGAATCACAGATTGGGCTGGGTTGGGTTGAAGAGACCTTTCAAGGTCATCTACTCCAATCCTCTGCAGTGAACACAGACACCTGCACCTGGAGAAGGTTGCTCACAGCCCCAAACATTGTGACCTGCAATGGTTCTAAGAATGAGGCATCTGCCACCTCTTTAAGCTACCTGGCCCAGGCTCTCAGCACCCTCAGTGTCAAACATTTCTTCCTTCTCTCCAGCCTGAATCTCCCTCTGAGTTTAAACCATCACCCCTTGTCCTGTCACAACAGGCCCTGCTAAAGTCACTGTCTCCATCTTTCTCACAGAGTCCCAAGTCACTCGAGGTGGAGAGAGTTAATGCAACTGCCTTCAGTAAGTGATGAATTGCACCAGGAGCAACTACAGCAATCACCAACACTGAGTGGCACAGAGTGCTTGGTAACCTTTCTGCATCTGCCTGGACTGGAGAATGACTGACATGTGCCAGGGTCACTGTGTAGGCACCACAAACACCCCAGGGTAAGAGAAGGAGACAGTGTGCAGCTGTACCTGCTGCATCTCACACCTATTAAGAAGGGAAGAATGAGGATGAGAGAGCATTCACTTCTCTTTGTTCATCTGATGGAACTGAAGATCACAGCAACAGATAGTCATGGAATGATTTGGGTTGTCAGGGACACCTCCTACCAGACCAGGTTGCTCAAGGCTTCATCAAGCTTAGCTTGGAACACTACCAGGCTTCAAACCTCTGCAACTTCTCCAGGCAACCTATTCCAGTACCTCACTGCCCTCATAGGGAAGAATTTTCTCCTAGTGTCTGATCTTGATCCAGCTTCTTCCAGTTTGAAGTCATCACCCTTTGTCTTGTTACACACAACCATCAGGACGAACTACCAACCATGCACTTTTCTCCTTGTTGAAGATACTCTAGCTGGAGACTCTTTAACAAGCTCTGTGTGACTGAAGAAGCCATCTCAGTGGCACTCACCCAGCAGCTCCTCTCTGGGAGCCTGTGGATCACAGCTGTCTACCCTGCTCTGCCAGCTGCACCAACACACAGCTGCTTGCTCACTGTTGAGGCAGCTTTCCTTGAGCTTAGCCCTGCAGGAAGGTGTCTTTGGGAGTGCCATGCACTCTCTGCTCAGCACAGAGCACAACCCCACATTGGTGCTTTGATCAAAGTCTGAAGTCTGTGTGGCACTGAGCCACCAAGGAGAGGCTCAGGACCCACAAACATTCCTGGTCACACTGCTCAGCCAGTTGACCCCAAATATGAGCTCATCACGTCAGTGTCCCTCACTGCCCCACAAGGGAAAGGAAAGGGCTGGGACTGTCACCCTCGTGTGACAAGCAGAAAGCAAATACTAAGAAGTAAAATATGCTCGGGAAGGACCTGCTGGAGTTCTATATCACTTTCTTTCTTTTTCTAATAAACTTTTTTTTTCCTCCACAATGTTGGCATTCATGTTTGAATCCCATAAAGCCAACTGGTGCTAACTTTCTCAGACAAAATATTTGATTATTGTTTTCTAAACGTTCTCAGATCATTCTGTGAATCTGAAAGATGCTGGACAAAACCAAGTCCCTTGGCTGATGCCTTGACTGTTGTGTGCAGGAGCTCTCCAAACCACACAGGCTGCTACACCTCTGCCATCCCAGGAAGGCTTCACTTGTCAGTTGCAGCTGTCATTCGTGTGCCAAAAGGAGACTCCAAGAAGTGTCTCCTTTCTACTGTCATCATCCTGAGGTGCACGTCCTGGAACCTCACAGGGTCTGAGTGTTCTGTGGTGTTTTGCAGAGGACAATGGAGCCATGATAGCAGGCATGGGAGCTGCAGAGAAACAGGGCAGCTGGCTGCTGCTGGTGGGATGGATTTACAGCCACTGAGCTTTATTTCCATGCCTGTTCCTCCTGTTCTGGGAGATCCCTGTACCTGCGGACTTTGTAACCGCCCAGCGACAAACGCTGGCGTTGCTGCTCTGGGTAGCAGCAAAGGAGCAAACGTCACCGTTTGTCCTTCCACCAGCTTGTTGCACCACCACCTGCAGCTGCAGGAGGGTTTCTCCACCAGCCTCACAGGACCACACTGCATTAGCTGCGAGAGGAGCAGTGGAGCAAGGAGCTGAGGGAGGAAGATCAGCAGAAGTGGGGAGGGTTTCCCTGGAGAACACAGCAATTCCTGTTGCTCTGCAAGGATGAGAAGGAAACTCCCTGACTGTACACCCAAGCTGTAACTGAGACTGCTCTGACAGGCTGCCCGGAACTTTTGGCCTTCTGGGGTAGACATAGAGTGGAGGGAAAAGATAAAAGCCAGTGATTAGAGTGAGTATTGAAAGGAAATAAATATTTAAGGATTCGGCCTGAAGAGCTGCTTTTAAGTGCTCTTTGAGGTTTGTGCTACTGCCAGACCTCTCTGCTGAGAGAGCCCTGTGACTCCAAACTGCACAGTGCAATTTCCAACGCCTGAGATGGGAGTTCACCCTGACAGCAAAGGTGCTGGCATTCTGAAGGACAAAAACTAACGATAATCAGCTATGTTAAAGCGAACACTTCTATCCATCTTCTGCAGTCCTTGAGCAGCTGAAGGAAACAGAATTTCATTGAAAGTACTCGTCTGGGCTGTAGCTTCTCTTCTGATTTACTCCTGCTTCTGTGTGCTTAGCATAAAATAAATCATCTCCTACCCTGCACAAGCGCATATTGTCTTTTTCTGTAAATCAACCTCACTCGAAAACACGAGAGCAGCAACATTAGAACTATTCCAGGCACACTGGAAAACATAATGGTGCACCTGGACACTTTCTCAGACAGCGGAGTCAGTAATTACATTTCATTCATTTATTGCTTGAGAGTTTTTTTCAGGCCATAGCATTGACTGTCACTGGACTTTGTGCCTGCTGGAGTAAGGACTGTCCATTCTGGGAAATATAAAAAAAAATCTTCTCATCTGTGTCACAGAATCCCAGCATGGTGGGGGCTGGAAGAGACCTCTGCCTGAAGTAATTGGATCCTGGCTACAAAGCTTTGCTGAAATCTGCTTGTCTTTCAACTGCAGAGTTCCACCTCAGAGCTGTCCCACTACTTGCAGCTTCAGCTGCTTTGCAAGCTGGCAAAGGCCACCTCTGAAGTCTCTGAAAAGAATCCTTGGAAGGAAGAGCTGGCCTGGAGGAATATGTCTTCCTGCTGCGAGCTCCGATGATGCCCTGGTAGCCCAAGGAAAGGCTGATAGTGGTCCAGGCAGCTTCTCTCCTGCCTGGACAGGTAACTACAGGAGAGCTGAGGTGCAACACCTGTAGAAAGGGACTGGAAAACAAGGGCCCCACTGGTGCGCCAAGGCAGCCTGAGCTCAGGCTCATCAGGCAGGTGGCATGTTTGGCTTATCAGCCTTCAAAAAATGTTAAGTGTAAAACCTGTGTGTCATTTAACATGGCCTTGGCTGCACAGAGACCTGTGAAGCTGCTGAGCCTGCTGGGGGCAAGCCATTGAAAGGTCAGGGCAGTTGTGGTCTTGTCCTCATTGCTTCACTCACAAAGCTGGGGACATGCTGCTCAGCTGTGTCATCTTCGCTCAGCTGTGAACAGCCTGATCCTCTCTCAGCTGCAATCTCAGTGCTAAACCCAACCAGCTGCAGCTCGAGCCTCACAGCAAAGTGCTTTAGATACCAGCTGCACTGAAGGGGAGGCAGGGGTTTCCCACACACAGGCAAAGTCTAGACAGCTTGTAGGGCCAGACCCTAGAAATGCTGAAGGGTATGGAGGCCTCATACCTAAGCAAAAACTGCAGACCCTGTAAGGACCAGCTGTGTGAAGGAGCCATAGATCAGCTGAGGGGTGAAATTCAAACAGCTACAAAGATATCTTTAGCTATACAGGGGTTTGATTCATTGACAGGACACAGATGCTGAAGTATGCCTTGATGTTCTCCCATTGTTAATATGCCATGCAAGGTGTGGAGAGGTACCTCAGCTGCTGATGTCATCTCAGCTTCAATGGCCCCTGCACCAACAATATCAGCAACGATGGTCCCAGGGTATGTTGGTTTTTCTGGGATGGAACCCCAGGCCAGCTGAGCTGAGTTGGCTGCAGGTGTATCCCAGACCACAAACATCCTGCTTGCTGCAAAAGGGAGTTTGCTGAGGGCAGAGGTTCCTCCTATTTCTCTTCCTGCAGAGGCTTGGTCTCTGTCTTGTTCCTGAGGGCTGCTGTCCTGTTTGTTATGGCTGGTGTCCATCTGCTGGGCTGAGTAGACCTTTCTACTGAGCAGTGCTCTATATGGGGGTGAGTTTGTCTGTTTCATTAAAACCGTTTCCACGTTGCTCCATGGGTCTCTGCTGAGTGGGGGCCACCGGGTGACAGAATACCTGCAGTAGTTTAGCCGTGGGCTCAGGCTCAGTGGTGACATGGGGCCAGCTGGAATGTTTCCAAATGAAAAGCAGGAATTTCTTCCCTACCTGGACTTGCTGCTTCCCTTTCATTTCCATGCACAGAGCCAAGAGATTTTCCCTGGTTTATTGTGCTGTTCAGAGTTACTGATGTGGCTGCTCTCTGCTTGCTTCACTGGTAATATTTATGCATTGCAGTAATATGTCTGCTTGCAGGACTCCCACCCTCAGTAGTACTGCCTTCCAGCCAGGAGCAATCCTGCAGGCACAGCCAGTGAGGGGGTCTGAGGGGTGCATGGCAAGGGTCTGAGGCCGGAGTGGTGTCTAATAGCCTCCAAGGGCAGATCAGACCAAATTTCTCCAACCAGCCCAGCTGGGCAACCCTTTGCCCACAACCCAAGGATGCCTTCTCAACCAACCCTGGGCAGTAGGGTGATTCTGCTCTGGTGGTGGGGCTGCACTCAATCTTCAGAGAAAATTTCCAGCCCCTACCATTTTGTGATTCTGTGACTCTGTGGTGCTGGGCTTTTGCCTCTTCACAGCTCTGCCAGGGCCTGGCTGTGGGCCCCTGCACTGGGCTGACCATGGTGCCCTCACCAGTGGCTTGCAGCACCACCCAGCTGCCCTGTTCCCAATACTGCCCCAGCCTGTGTGATGCCCTCCCAGTGGACTCATATTTGCACCATCCAAGGTATGAGAAAATTTCCCCACTGAGCTGTTTGCAGCTCTGAACTGGCTGCCCCCAAACCCAACCATGTTCTGAACCCAGAGAAGCTTTTAAAGACACAAATAATTTTAAGAGCATTCAGGTGAGACTTTAGAAATTTGGATTTTGAATCTTGCAGACCTCTCCCCTTAAAATTCAAACTTTACATGGTGTAAAGCAATGTAAAATGAAGTATAGAGGTGAAGATAGTGAGATTATGGGCAGTCAACTGGGAAGCCCATTACCCATGTCTAGTGATGGTCAGTGCTCCTCTGGACTAGTTTCAGACCCCTCAGGTCTTACACTTCCTAGACAGATCTCCTGGACAGTTCTCACAGCAGCTAGGCACCATAGATTTGAATTTTTGTGCACAAAATATCCCATAATGGACAGCAATAAATGTTGAGAAATGAGTGGAACTGTATCCAGCTCAGAATGATATCCAATGACTTAAATAAGGTACATGTACAGAGCAGAGTGCTCTGGGGGCTGCAGGATCTGGTCTGACACACTTCCATTTGACGTTAGCAGCCTGCAGACTGACGTAAGGATTAGACAAATGAGCACCAGCTCTGGAGGTTTCCATCTCTTCTTCCTGTGGCTTCAGGAACACAAACTTAGAGAGCAGTACCCTGCGTGGCCCTTTCTTGCCTCCAAAGTGCCAGCTAAAAAGCCAGTGACGGTGCTGAGCATTTCCTTCAGGCTGTTTTGCAGCCTGGAAAGTACAAAATGGCTCATTGAATCAGATGCTGGGATAGGCTCACAAAGCCCACTAAGATCCATTTCTGAGAAGAACAAAGTCCATAACTCAAGGTTATAAAAGACCTTTCAGTCAGCAAAACATTACACTGCATTTCAGGGGTTTAATCTGATATGGTTTGGGGGTTTTCTTGTTTGTTTTTTTTCGGCCAGTATAAAAAGGTCTTCACAAAGATTGCTCTAATAAAAGCATAAGCCAATTAGTGAAGCCATGAAGACAGTGATGAAAGTCAGACATCATTATGGAGGAATTGCATAACCACTGTGTGAGTGCTTCCTCTATTTTCTCTCTGCCATGAACAGGGAGCCCTTCCTGCTTGGATGGGAACTGGAGCTTTGATTGCTGGCCCCAGCACTGTTGCTCCCACAGCTCTGCATGTTGCTGAGATGTGTGGAGGGAGGGAGACGTCCCACCTCATGGAGACAGCAGACCAGTAACACAGAACCAGTGACTAGCAGCATCTGCTCTAAAAAAAAGGAATTCTCTGCACCACTGACCACAAGTTATTTTATCCAGGACAGAGATAGATCTTTCAGCAGATGGTCTAACCACAGCCTGCTCTTTTCCAAGCATGGTGCAATTAATACTACACATCTGGCCAAAAGGTGAACTTCTTAAAATGTAAAGAAATAATAATGAAGTGTTTACCTGATTTTGGTCATAATGACTGTTGAGGTTGAATGTGCCCAGTATCCTGTCTCCAGCCTTATCAGCCTTGCACCTAAAACTGCACCTCACCTAAACCGCTGAGCATCTCCCAGCTGCAGGTTCACCCCAGTCCTGTAGGCAGCAAGAATCCCCTCACAGGAGTCGCTACATGGTAGCTCCAGCCTGGGGGTCCCTGTGTGGTCATGGAGGTGGTGTAAGTCAGTCAGGCTGCAGCAGCTGCAGTCAGTGAGCTGCTGGCAATGGCTGTCCCATACCAGTATGGGTGATGGTTGCGGGTACCAAGCAGCGCTCACAGGTCCCACTGTGCCACACAGCAGCACAGGGCTGTGTGCGACAGCCCCTTCAGTCCCACCACATGCCCTCAACTCAGCTTGTGCCCACTGCCCAGCTCTTCAAGGTCACACTTCTGCCCAAAACAGGGTGCAAATGATGACTTATTAGAGGTCCAGCAGGCACACACACATGGAGGACTTCAGTGTTCATGGCTCGTAGCTTGCTCACACCAAGGGCAGCAGAACAGGACAGGAGCAAAAATAACCAAATGTGGTGTTTGTTCATTGTCTAAGAAATGAATGGAAATCTGTTTCCAGTGAATATTCCCAGGGCTGTGGTCCAGGGAAGTGGCCTGTCCAAAGCTTTCAGGGGAAAGAGGGGTGCAGTATTTTCTTCAGATGAAAACTATATTTGCTTCTAGCCAAAATTTCACCAGTAGCAACCATCACAACAGGCAACACACATCTTCCAACCTGCACTGAAACCCTTTGTGAGGAAATCTTCAAGCCTGCCTTGTTTGTAAGTTTGCCAGCTGCATCCCAGACCCCCACCATTGACATTGGGAGGGTATGAGGCCAGGTCACCTCTAAACCATGTCCCTCAGCACCACATCTCCAAGGCTTTGAAACCACTTCCAGAGATGAGGAGACTACCACTGCGCTGGGGAGCCTGGCCCAGCCCTTGACAACCCTCAAGAGGAAGAAATTTTTCCTCACATCCAACCTAAGCCTCCCCTGAGGCAACTTGAGGCTCTTTCCTTTTGTCCTGTTGCTTGTTCCTTGCAAGAAGCAACTGACAAACATACTGGAACATGAGTTAGAACTGCGATAGCCTGAACATACAAGATGACTTTTCCATGGCACTTATGCAAGGGGTGATTGTTTTCCAAGCTGTGTAGTGAAATTCCATGGGGAGGGGGATGGTGTCAGTTATTTGAACCTCACGTTTATTGGGAAAATTTGGCCTCAAGACCATTTTTTCCCCTTAGAGTGGCAAGGCTGTTCAGTAAAAACTAACTTGATTCTTCAGCTGTCTTGCTCAAACTTAATATTCAAGACAGGCAGCAAGACTGGAAACACTCAGACTGCACTGTCTGGGTTATGAGTACTGGGAAACCAGCAGCTGTAACAGAAAATATCAGGCAACCTGAGCTGGTGGTGGTTCTTTCCCTACAGTAACACCAACAGACACATACCAGTCTTCCATCTCTGAGTGGGGGAGGAAAGAAATTACCTGAGCTGCACTTACACATCCAGGCAACCAGTCTGGGTCCAGTGATCAAAGCTGTAAACCTCTGGAGCTGAAGATGGCACTGATGGTACAGCTGGTGGAGGTGTAACAGTTCTTTGTTAAGAAGTGGGATGCAAAGCAATACTTTGATACCAATTCCTATCTCCCCATCATTGTACTGGAACATCTCTGGCCAGTTACCCACTGCAATATCTGGAGTGAAGTTAAGCACCAGCTTTGCAGAACACTCTTAGGTTTAACACTCTTTTCACATTATTCAGACTTCAGCTGGTTTTCACCTACTACTCTTCCATCATAGCCACTGGCAAAGTTTTACATTTGGACTTAGATTTGCCTTCCCCCCTCCCTCCTAGCTCTGGTATGGCTCTTTTCATCTGAGTTTATTGGGTTTCAGTGCTGCACAATTCTCTCCACACCTTCTCTCTCTGCTCTCTCTGCTCTCCAAAGTGCTTGGTGACATGCATCTTCCATCAGTATTTGTACAGGGCTCCTGGCACAGCACAGCTTTTCTGCTTCATTCAGCCCCTCTTTTTAAATTGGGAACATTTATTACTGATTGCAAGTTTTCTTTGAGGGCCATGAAGATGATTAGAGGCCATGTCAGAGGACAGAGGGCTTGTATTCTGCTATGAATACAGACTGAGAGAGCGTAGGTCATTAAGCCTGGAGAAAACAAGGTTCCAAGGGGTAACCTTCCAGTATCAGAAGGAGGCTACAAGAGAGCTGGAGAGGGACTTTTGACAAAAGCATGAAGTGCTGGGGTGAGGGGTGATGGCTTCAAACTGGAAGAACCTGAATTAAGATGTGACATGTGGAAGAAATTCTTGCCCATGAGGGTGGTGAGGCACAGGAACAGGTTGCCCAGAGAAGTTATGGAGGCTCCAAGCCTGGCAGTGTTCAAAGCCAGGCTGGATGGGGCCTTGAGCAACCTGGTCTGGTAGGAGGTGTCCCTGCCCATGGCAGGGAAGGTTGGAACTTTAAGGTCCTTTCCAACCCAATCCATTCTGTGATTCTGTGATTTGATGGGGTGAATGAATTTTGGCCTTGTAGAAAACAGCAACACACAGGCTGCAGTTAGGATCTGCTGCCTGAAGCACAGTAGTCTGAGTTCTGCAGCTGCTGAGAATTCCCACATGCAGCCATAGGTCCCAAAAATCATCACATTTAAAATTCAGCATTTCTTGCTTTTGGAAGCAGCACAGCTTCTGCTCTAACCCATTATGGGCTGAGCCAGCTCTGAGTAACTCTTGTGGAAATGCTTTGCAAGTGATAGTGTATTTCATGCCCCTGCTTTCCTTGAGGAAGGAATGCAATTCACAGACAGCTCAGTCAGCGGTTGGTCACCGTTCTCCCTCCCTGCAGCTGGGCCACTCTCATGCCGTGGTCCTTCCCCTGCCAAAGAAGCTGGCAAAGATCCTCTTCCTTGCAGAACAGCAGTTGCTGCCTGGGCTCTTCATGAGCAAGTTCTTGCGGTATGCAGCCACTTCCTATCCCAGCTTCCTGCTCCTGAGCACTGCCAGTCTTTTCACCTGGATGCCATATGGCTGGGGATCCCTTTCCAGCCAGACGTAATTTGACACAGCTTCCTGCAGCACACCCTGACTTTGATGTAATCACTGTGGGCTGACGCTTGTAAGACTTGTGTGCCAAAAACACAGCATCAAATTTCCCTCTCCTCTCCTCTCCTTTTTTTTTTTTTTTTTTTTCTCCCTTATGTGTGACTATCTCAAGATAAATCAGGATAATATGGTTGATCTTTTGATATCTCAGATCGCTGCGTCCAGGTAAGTTCATGGTGTCTACAGTACAACTTCATGCAGTAGCTGTCTTGGGAGCTGCACAAAACTTTAGAAGACATTGCCCAGCAGCATTCAGTATCTCTGGGCACAGGTGTATTCTCTACTGAAACTGTCTGTCGCAGACAATGTAGGGAACAGTACCATGAGATGGTGAAGCTGATGCTTCCCCAGGTCACTGGTACTTGACAGTGTTTATTTTTCACAGACTGCTTTAGGTGGGAAGGGACCTTTAAATATCACCTAGTCCAATCCCCTGTAGTGAACAGGGACACCTACACCTAGAGAAGGTTGTTGAGAGTCCCAAACAAGCTGACCTGCAGGGAGGTGACATCTCTTACCTCTCTGGGCAACCTCAGACAGGCTCTCAGCACCTGCAGTGTCAAACATTTCTTCCTTCTCTTCAGTTGAATCTTTCTATTTGAGTTCAAACAATCACTCCTTGTCCTGTCACAACATACCTTGCTCAAAATTCTGTCCCCAGCTTTCTGAAAGGCCACAAAAAGGCCTCCTTGGAGCCTTTCATTCTCCATTCTGAACAACCCCAACTCTCTCAGCCTATGCTCACAGCAGAGGGCTTCCAGCCCCTTCCATCAGTGCTGTGGCCTTCTCTGGCCACGCTCCAACATGTCCAGGTCTCTCCTATGCTGAATACTCCAGGGCTGGACCCAGAACTGTGGGTGGAGTCTCAAATTTTTGTTTTTGGCTATTGTGAATAATTTTGTCTTTCTTTAGCCAAGTGTTGATTTTTCAGCCACAGGCAGGTGCCACTATCACTCACTGTTTGCAGGGGCCCCAGCTGTCTGATCTTGTGCACATTTCCAGTCAGCCTGGCTTCCACTCTCAGCTCTCACCCTCATCTCTAAAACACCTTCCTGTGCTGTGCTGGACACCTTGTGAAACCACAGCACAGATCCTGATCTATGAGCCTTTCAGGTAAAACTGCTTTTCTCTGGCACAAGACCCTTCCCTCACCCTGAGCAGAAGCAGAGGAGCTGGTTTGCCTGACATCTCCTCAGCTCAGGAAGGGCTAATTAACTAACCCTACACACACATTGTCCATGACAATGCAAAATGCAATAATGTTTGCACAAACCACACCTGAAGGCCCATCTGGACATGCATTTACTTTGCTTTGTGTTTGGTGCCGTATGTGACTCAGATGCTGTTCTCCCTGTGGACAAAGCCAAGAGATGTGGAGCAGGTACAATCTTCTTTTTTATCTGGCAGGGGCACACCCATTTCTCTGGCCAAGTCTTCTTGAGTGTGGTGTCGTCCTACTACTCAGTGTGGTGGATGCTTCAGCCCTTGGTGATTGTCCTTGCCACCTCTATTACCGTGTGTGTCATCTGTTGGACATTCTGGATTGCCATGCTCTCTGCCATGGCACCTCCAGATCTGCCTCTGCGTGTTGTTTCACTCTCGGTTTGGTAGGCTTGTGTCTAGTTCGGGTCTCCCAGCTCTGCCCGGCTCCATGAGCCTCTGTCCGCATTATCCTTCCTCAAGAGCTTCCCCAGCTTCAAAGCTCCCTAAGAACTCACTAGCCTTGTACCACCAGCTTCTGCACACTGTGCTCCCGTTCCTGACCCGCCATGCAATACGGTGAACCCCGGGAGGAGAGACATGCACGGCGTGTCAAAGCGCCGATCCATCGCCTCCCTGCCTCCTGAAGCAAAGTTACTGAGAAGATTCCCGCACAAAGGGAATCGGTGAGCCGAGACTTCCCCGGTGCACCCTCGGGCTCCCCAGGCCGTTTCACGCTGCTGCTGCCTAGGTCTGCGGGCAAACCGCAGCGTGTCCGACACGGCTCAGCGCTGCCCCACACCCTCCTTCCGCGGGACAATCTCGTGGCCAGCGCCCTAGGTCCGCTCCGGCAACAGTGACCTGCATTAGCTGAAGCCCCTCCGGCAGCCCCGGGAAACTGGCCGCGCTGCCCCAGGGCGGTGCTTAAGCGTCTGTGCCCCCGTCCCGAGGCTCGGGCCGACTAGGGATGCTCGTCGGCTCGTACCACCGGAGTCAGCAGCCGCGCTGCCCTACGCCAGTTGGCTTCTGGGGTAAGCCCAGGGCTGGGACGAGACCCCTCGGCCGCCCAGAGGGCCGGGCACAGCTCCTCCCAGAAGCCCCTGCTGTGGGACACCCGAGCAGGGCTCCCACCGTACTCGTGTTCTGGAGTAGCGCATCCAGTTCCCCCGCAGGAGGCGCCGGCCGGGCCGGGAGAACTACCTTCCCCGCCGGGCTTCACCCCCTGCCCTCCCCGGTCCGGTAGCGCCCCCGCTCAGGTGGGGCCCACCGCGTCTCCCCGATGGCCGCAGGCCAGCGCCAACGTGCCCCCCCCCACGCTGGCGTTGCCGCTTTAAGCGCGGCGCGGGGCTGTTATGAC
>VWZI01010626.1:228674-305217 GCA_013396835.1 Psilopogon haemacephalus
CGCCCCCGGGCTCCCCGCAGCGCCGCCGCTTCCGCCCGCCCGCCGCCAGCGCCGGCGCCATGGCGGTGAAGGGGGCCGCGGCCGGCGCCGGGGTGCTCCTGGTGACGGCCAACGTCGGGTCCCTCTTTGACGACGTAAGTACCGCGGCCGCGCGTCCCGTCGCTGGGGAGTTGGGGACGCACCACCAGGGGCTCGGGGCAGAAGCGTTGCCCGGCCCGCTCCAGCCGTCCCGTCCCGTCCCGCTTGCTCCGGCCCCGTCCTGCCTCGCATGCCGGCGGCAGCTCTGCCCGCCGCGGGACCGGACGGAACAGGGGGCCTCTGTCGCCGTTGGGAACACGCAGCGAGGCAATGTGGGGGGGGAGCTGAGCGGCCTCCTGGGGGTGCCGATGTCGCGGCTGAACCCGAGCCGTTGGTACTGCGGTTAGCTCTGGCCGGTGATACCCTCCGATGCGGCTCGGTTCGTTAGTGACAGCTCAGGAGGGTTGATGGGGGGGAGAGCTCGAGGGTCTTGTTCGGGGGTAAACGGAGCCTGCCCTGGGGAGCCCTTTCAGGGCCGCGGCTTAAGCTGCGCGGGGCCACCCCGCCCGCCGGACACCGAACGGTTTAACTCCCGCTCGCATGGGGAGAGTAACGGGTGCTGGGAGCGGCTCTGGCGCTCCGGGGAAGGGGAACGCGGCGGTGGCACGGCCGGCGCCGAGTACAGGACGAAGCTTGAAGGTGTTTGCCCGAATTCTGGCAGGTCCGTGGCGGGGCATGCGGGCGGGTGGCTCCTGTGCCAGGCGAATCCAGGCATCGCGGCACAGCTGGGTCCCGAGTGGCGCTGGCGAGTCCCGAGCCCTAAAGGCAGCGTTCCTCGGTGTGTGTAGTGTGCACAGCCGCGAACATCTGTCTGATGATTGGGTCTAAACTTGTGCTGCCAGCGACTCTCGCTGCCCGCGTTAGTGCTGGCGCAGGGTGCACAGATGACTGTGCCACGGTAACTGCTGTCCATGCTCCTAGCCATCTGCAGCCTGTCCTTTGCGTCGGTTTGGAGGGTGCCCTGAAGCACACGCTCTCTTTGACACCTGTGTGGTCAGTGGATGCAATTCATCTTCCCACCAAGTTTGGTAAACTGACAGATGCTCACCGCCGCTGTTGTTACACTTGGCTCTGTCAGTTTTTGTTAAATGAGCGCTGTGAAAATATTAGACAGTAATTCTCATAATGGTGGCCCCTGGCTTGTGCCATACCTTTGTGTGTGAAGGAAGCTATGTGGTGCTCAGTAGGACTTGAGCAGATGCTTGCTGCTGGTGGTGTTGCCAAACCTCAGTGTGTCAGCTGCCCCAAGCCTGCTCTCTGACCCCAGCCCACTATCTTCTGAAGCTGACGCCATGGTTCAAAGTGCTCTCCTGCCATCTCTTTCCACTGAGAGGGACAGAAGCGACTACTCTGGAAGTTAGCGCTTGCAGACAACCCATGCTGTCAGACCCAGCACTCTACTGTTTGTTCCTAGTTAGTGTTTGAGGCTTGCTGAAGAGTCTTTGCTCTTTATTGTCCAGTGTGACAAAAGAGGGAACACTTTTGCCCTTGCAAGTGACCCTGTTGAGATGCAAAATACGAGTTTCCTGCAGCATCAAATCCAGGGTTATTTGGATGTGTTCTGCTGCAGGGTAGGGAATGAAAAGACTGGTCTGAACTTTGATGATTATACTCTGATTGTGTTGGTGTTGAAGGTGGGACTGGCCACTGCCCTGTCAGGTTGCTGTAGTGGTGCTAATGTAGCTCAGGTACAGTTAACATGGCATTATCCTGGTTTGTGGGCTCAGCTATATGTTAAAGCTCTTGGTGAAAATTCTGCTTATTAGGCTCTTCCTGCTCAGTTTCTCTGATATGATCTGATGTGATTTTATTTTTTTTTTTCCCCATAGAATGGTTTAGGTTGGAAGAGACCTCTAAGATCATCCAGTTCCAACCTCCTTGCCATAGGCAGGGACACCTCCCACTAGAACAGGTTGCTCAAGGCCTCATCCAACCTGGCCTTGAACATCTCCAGGGAGGGAGCATCCACAACCTCCCTGGGCAACCTGTTCCAGTGTCTCACCACCCTCACTGTAAAGAACTTCCTCTTAACATCCTGTTCAAATCTCCCCTCTGCCAGTTTAAACTCATTCCCCCTCGTCCTGTCATTACAAGACCTTGTGAATAGTCCCTCCCCAGCCTTCCTGTAGGCCCCCTTCAGATACTGGAAGCCTACTACAAGGTCTCCTCAAAGCCTTCTCTTCTCCAGGCTGAAGAGCCCCAACTCTCTCAGCCTGTCCTCATAGCAGAGGTGCTCCAGCCCTCTGAGCATCTTCGTGGTCCTCCTCTGGACTGGCTCCAGCAGTTCCATGTCCTTCTTGTGTCGAGGGCTCCAGAACTGTACACAGTACCTCCCGGTGGGGTCTGACAAGAGCAGAGTAAAGGGGGAGAATCACCTCCCTTGCCCTGCTGGCCACAGCTGCTTTTGATGCAGCCCAGGACACAGTTGCTGTCTGGGCTGCACACACACGCTGCCAGCTTGTGTTGAGCTTTTCATCAACCCAGTTGGTTGATGGACTCCTGCTTTGATAGACTTCACCTAAGCTGGGCTGGAAAACCATCTCCAGTTCCTCTAATCCATTTTGTTTCCATGTCTGATTTCAGTTGGCTGTGCACATTTCAATGAAGCATGACATTTTCAGTCAAGTTTTGCTGGAGCTCAAGATAGTGTGTGTTTTACCAGCACAGTGCAAAAGCCCTGAAGAGGCAGGATGGCTGGATTTGGGTGTCCTGCACTGCACATCTTGCCTTTCTGATTCACTGCAGGCTAGAATTCCCCTGCAATGCATCCCTACATGGAGCTCCAGGGTAGGTGCCCCTGTGTAAAGGGTTGCTGTGCGTTGTTAAGTTCTGGTGATGGGAGGTCTACTGCTGCTAGAACTGCCCAGGCCCTCTGGGCCTCCTCTAGCTCTTACACCACAAGGTGGGAATTCTGCTGCACCTTTCCATGGCAGCAAACCCTGAGTGTTGGCTCTGCGATGAACCTTCTTCTGGTTCACAGCTTGTGCGTTGCTGTATGGCGAAAGCATGATGGACACTTGACAGTGCTCATGCCAAACACATCTCACATGTGGCACATGTGCAGAGCCACTCTCTCACATGGTTGAGAGTGGTGTTTTATACAGCAGGAATGTAAAAATCTCTTTGCAGACAGGCTTGGCAGGATGAGGAGGCCTTGCCTAGATCCCTGGTATTCCTGACCTGGCTGTGCTTTTGCAGAGAGCAGAAAAAGCCCTTTTTTCTCTCCACTGGCTAGAAAGCAGTTCTGATAACATACTGGTTTGCTCCTGCCAGCCATCCCCTCCACTAATAGCCTGTTACAGTGCTGACCTGGGAGCTCATGAATAAACATGTTAGTAGTGATGAGGGTTGGTGCTGGGATCGTTTCATTCTTCCAGTAGTTTTGCTGCTTCATTAAAATCGTTAATGGAGTATTACATCCACAAATAGCCTCCCCAGTTCCATGAACACGTGCACCTCATGAATATGAATGCTCGGGTGTTTGGTACATGGGTGTTTACTTAAGCATTTAATGTTTGTCTGGCTCTATAAACATTTCCTGTTGTGGATCACAGCATGCTCTTGCTGACAGCAGGAGATGGAGCTCAGCTTACCTGTGGGTCACTCCTTTTCTTCCCTTCTCTGATGCCCCTAACCATGGTGGGGGATTGGACTAGATGGTCTCTAAAGGTCTTTTCCAACCTAAACTGTTCTGTGCTGTGGGCTTCTGCCTCTCTCTCTCTCTCTCTCTCCATGGTTTCCTTGCTTTGGTTCTTCTCTGCTCTGCCAACACTTCCATTTCCTTCCAGTGGGACAGCACTGTTGTAGGGTACTCAAAATGTATTTGCCTGGCACTACATCTGCTGTAGAGGGTTTTAATTACCTCAGTGTGCCGCCTTCTGTCTGCTATAGCCTTTTTGTTCTGTTAGTTTTCAGTGGCTTAATGCTCTTTGTTTTCCTTTGGGACAAAAGCCTGGCAGTCAAATGTGAGCGGCTGAATTAGGGGTGGGTGAGAGCTTTTGGATGGAATTGGTCCATCCTCCTGAAGGCCATGTGTGGGTGACCAGCACTGACATCTACCAAACACCCTGAGCCAGTTGATGGAAACTCCTCTGACAATCTCTCACGCTTAGGAGATGCCTTGACATCTTCTGTGGGCCTGTCCCCCTCTACTCTGCCTTGGTGAGGCTGCTTCTGGAGTACTGTGTCCAGTTCTGTGCCCTCCAGCTCAAGAAGGACATGGAGCTGCTTGAGAGTCCAGTGCAGAGCCATGAAGAGAATGGAACATCTCTCTTACAAGGAGACACTGACGGGGCTGGGGCTCTGCTGCTTGGAGAAGAGGAACCTGAGGGGTGACCTCATTCATGTTTATAAATATGTAAAGGGTGAGTGCCAGGAGGCTGGAGCCAGGCACTGCTGGGGGATGCCCGATGACAGAGCAAGGGGCAATGGGTGGAAGTTGAGGCATAGGAAGGAGGAGGAATTTGTTTGTCGTGAGGGTGGCAGAACCCTGGAACAGGCTGCCCAGGGGGATTGTGGAGTCTCCCTCTCTAGGCATACTCAAAACCCGCCAGGACATGTTCCTGTGTGATCTGGTGTAGGAGATCCTGCTCTGACAGGGGGGTTGGACTGGATGAGCTTTTGAGGTCTCTTCCAAGCCCCTGATATTGTGTGATTCTGTACACTCAGAAGCAGAATAGAATAAAACACGTTGGAAGATACCTCCAAGATCATCCAGTCCAACCTATCACCTAGCCCTGTCCAATGGCATTAAGTGCCCCATTCAGTCTTCTCTTGAACACTTCCAGTGATGGTGACTCCACCACCTTCCAGTGCAGACCATTCCAGTGCCAATCACTCTCTCTGTGAAAAACTTCCTCCTAATATCCAGCCTATACCTCCCCTAGCACAACTTGAGACTGTGTCCGCTCATTCTGTGGCTGGTTGGGAGAAGAGACCAACCCCACCTGGCTACAGCCTCCCTTTAGGTAACTGTAGATAGCAATGAGGTTACCCCTGAGCCTCCTCCAGGCTGAACAACCCCAGCTCCGTAAGCCTCTCCTCACAGGGCAGTGCTCCAGGCCCTCACCAGCTTTGTTGCCCTTCTCCAGACACATTTCAGTACCTCGGAATCTTTATTGAATTGAGTGGACCAGAACTGGACACAGTACTCAAGGTGTGGCCTGACCAGTGCTGAGTACAGGGTCAGAATAACCTCCCTTGTCCTGCTGGCCACACTGTTCCTGATGCAGGCCAGGATGCCATTGGCTCTCCTGGCCACCTGGGCACACTGCTGGCTCATGTTCAGCTACTATCTACCAGCACCCCCAGGTCCCTCTCTGCCTGGCTGCTCTTCAGCCACTCTGTCCCCAGCCTGTAGCACTGCCTGGGGTTGTTGTGGCCAAATTGTAGAACCCTGCACTTAGCCTTGTTAAATCTCATCCCATTGGCCTCTGCCCACCCACCCAGCCTGTCCAGGTCCCTCTGCAGGGCCCTCCAACAGATCCACACCTGCTCCTTACTTGGTGTCATCTGCAAACTTATTGATGCTGGACTCAATTCCCTCATCCAGGTCATCAATAAAGATATTGAACAGGATGGGGCTCAGCACTGGTCCCTGGGGTACAGCACTAGTGACAGCTGCCAACTGGATGTGGCTCCATTCACCACCACTCTCTAGGCCCAGCCCTTCAGCCAGTTCTTGACCTGTTTCAGAGTGGATCTGTCCAAGCCATGAGCTGCCAGCTTTGCCAGGAGCTTGTTGTGGCAGACAGTGTGAAAGGCTTTGCTGAAGTCCAGCCAGAGCCTGCCCTGCGTTCACCAGGCAGGTAACCTGATTGTAAAAGGCAGTCAGGTAGGTCAGGCAGGACCTGCCCTTCCTAAACCCATGCTGGCCAGGCCTGATCCCAGCCCAGCTTTGGGCAGAGTTGGGATGTTTCATGTCATGAAAGAGTGGGTCAGTGTAGGAGCCATTTGGTTTGTCTGAGGGATGTGTTGGAGTGCTCGTGACCAGCATGCAGAGCAGGCTGGGCTGCAGATCTGTGTTGGGTCTTGGTCCAGGCAGGGCCCCAAGCCTGTCCTGGGCAATGCAGGCAGCCTCCTCAGCTGTGCCTCCACCCCCTTGCCTGGCAGCAGGCTCAGGGAGGCTGGGTCTGTGTAATGGAGAGCCTCCCCTCGTTTCATCTTTCATGGTCAGTCTAGCAAAGGAATATTGGTTGTTCCTGATGGAGGGAGGCAGGTGCAGATCTTTCAGTTCAGTTTTTGGTGTTATCTCAGGAGTTGTGTTACTGTTTGCATCATTTGTAGCTGGATGCAGTCACAGGTACTGAAAAAAACACCTCAGTGCTCACACTTGAAAATGATGTCTGACTGTGGTACAGTTTTGGGTGACTTGAACAATCTATCTTGTTTAAACCTTTGGGCATAGATATTTAGCCTAAAGATTTCCAGTATGTCCAGCAGACTTAGTCATACAAGTTCTAGCATTTCTGCTCTGGTTGGAAAATAGTCAATTTCTTCCAATTTCCTTCGAAATTGGAGCGTAAGAGCCTGAGTCACAGCAGGTACTTCTGAGAAGTTTTCCTCTGTACCACTGAATGTATGTAGGTCAGTGCAGTTCTTAAACATTCAGGACTTGGGCCAGAATAGAAGTGTGAGGGTGACAAGAAAAGTAGAAGCTAAATGGAACATGTGACTTTATTACTTTAAAAAAGGAGGAGGAGGGGAGAAAGTAGATTAGAAGATTGCTGTGTGGTGTTAGGCTACTGATACTCAAGGTCTTTAAATGACTAACTTTGTGTTCTTTGACTATACAAAACATTTGTGCCAAGATGAGAGTTAAATTTCTTCATTCCCGAGAAGCCTTAAACCTATCCAGTATGTGGATGGAATTCTCCATTCTCTTGCAGGGCAAGGGTGGAACTTACTGTTCCAAGACCTGGTTGTAGCAGTACTAGTGTAAGGATTGTTAATGCTTCAATTCCAAGTGTGGGCTCACAATATCCCTTACTTCTGTTAAGAGTTGCAGTCTGTCAGTTGAATTTGAAGTGGAAATACTTTCCGTAATTTTTAAAAGCAGCCTGTTCTTCTGATGGGTGATGATCACAGTATAGATGTCTTTGTGTCACACCTTCATGTTCTTAATCCTGATCTGAATGTTCTCATCCTGAAACAGTGGGTGTAGTTTTATCTAAGTAATCTCTAATCTCTCCTTATCTTTCTTACTCCTCCTTTTCTATTTTGTGGTTATTCTGGTGTAGTCTTTCTGATTTTTAACTTTATGCTGTGTGGGTGCCAGTGGTAACTTCCTAAATGCTTTTGCTGCCTTCTGTTTGATATTCCTGTGGCAGAATCTCAAGTCAATGTTTTTCTTGCAATTTTTGCTGTACTCAAGCTTGTGCAGTTTTTTTTTAGGAGACTTTCTCGTTCTCCTCAGTTCTAAACTTCTTTTGCAGAAGTTGAAATTTGAGAGTAGACCTGAATTTGGTTCCACCTAAAACGTATTGAGCTGTGAAAATGCTGATGAGGAGGATAAAAGTTTTGTTACCTTTGCATTTGAAAAACAAGTATTTGTAGTAGTTGAGGGATCTGTTGTGTCTTGAGAAACGAAGTGTTGGGAGCATGTTACCAGCAGTATACAGCTGTTTGCCCAGATGGCCACCACTCAGCTTTGTCCCACTGCTGGGACCAATGTGAAGGGATTTGGCTTCTAAATAGCTCTCACTTTGTGTGCAGCTTCTAATCTGCTGCTGTGAGAATGTTTGAAGCCCCCCCAGTGCCTCGTATTTTCATTACCTCTGAGTGAGGATGAGCTCAGGGACATGTGGATGGGCAGCTGGCATGGTTTGGTGGAGCTGAACCGGCAGTGATGTTCATGCTTGGTTTTGTTAAAGTGCTTTTTCCATGTTTACAGAGGAAACTGTTGGTCTCATGCTTTGAAAAATCTGTAGGATATTTGGGAGGATTGTACCAGTTGGTAGCTATTTCTCAGAGCTTTATCTCTTAGCGCTGTTGTCTTTGGGTAGGTGACTGTGTCAGATACCTACAGCGAGTTTTGATAAAGTCTTCCTTAAATCCTTCACAGGGTGCTTGAAGATCTGTATAGTGGTGCAGACTTACATCTTCCTAGTAATTCAGCTCTTGGCATCCCTCGCTTTGGCTGAGGATGGCACACCAGTATGTGCTAATGGGGTTATTCCTAACCAGTGCATCCATTCGGGAGCATCCCTGTACCTAGATTTGTGCTGTGGTCCAGAGTATGTCACCATGGGCTGCATGGTGGCTGATGTAGATCCTGCTCTCAGCTCCCTGAGCTGTGATAAGTAATGGCTACCAAGAATGAGTGGCAGAGCAAATTCCCCTTTCAGATACAAACAAGGGTTGAGATCCAGAGCAGCTGTGCAGTAAAGCAGAGACACATCCTTGTGCACCCACCAACAGGTAAAATCCAACAGCTCCTCTGATTTGCTGATGAGGGTGGAGCAGGAGTATCACAGGCAAGACAGAGGGCAAGGTTTTCTTTTAAGATGAAATTGTATGCTTTAAACTCTCGATTTTAAAAACAGTTTTGCTGCTTAGCAGGTATTTTTACCATTCTCTGAGCAAAAGAGTCTTTAGTCAGAAGCTTGTAGTGTTTAGCCTCCCTTAAGCAGGAAACTCAGAATATTGTAGACCATCTTTCTTCTGCTTTTGATTAAGTGTTATCATTAACAGCAAGAGCACATGTTTACTTGAGGAAGTAATAGTGGCACAATGCATGATGTAATTACAGTTTTCTGTTAATGTGGTTTCTAGCAGCTGGAGTAGAGTTAGCGTTTTGTAACCTGCTGGCTTTTCACAAATTGCCAGTGTATTGGTGTGGCAGTTTAAGGGGATTTAATTCCCCAAGTATTTGACTATGCAATAATGTAATGGGAGCAGGAGGCTCTAAGGAAGAAGGCTTTATGCATGAATTTGGTGTTACTTACTTGCATGTACGCTCACTTGAAGGTTAAAGGGCTTGTTGCTGTTTCCAAGGTCTGGTCATAAATTCTCTCAGCATTTAACTTCAGAGGGAGCTGCTCAGGGAACATCAATCAAGTCACAGGGTCACACAATTGCACAGAATCACAGAATGTTTAGGAAGGGACCTCCAAAGTCCAATTTCCCTGACAGAGTAGGATCAGCAGCTCACGCAGGAACACATGAAGGCAAATTTTGAATGTCTCCAATGAGGAAGACTCCACAACCTCTTTGGGCAGCCTGCTCCAGGGCTCTGTCACCCTTACCGTGAAAAAGTTGTTCTTTATGTTCACGTGGAACCTTCTCTGCTCCAGGTTGCACCTCATTGCCTCTTGTTCTGTCATTGGACATCACTGAGCAGAGCCTGGTTCTGTCCTCCTGACACTGCCCTTCACATCTTTATAATGAATGTGGCCATCCCCTCAGGCTCCAGCTCCTTCAGGCTGTCCTCAGCAGGAAGACGTTCCACTCTCTCCAGTGTCTTTGTGGCTCTGTGCTGAAGTCTTTCAAGCAGTTTCTTGAGGCCTTTCTAGAATTGAGTGGCCCAGAACTGGACACAATATTCCAGTGTGGCCTCACTAGGGCAGAGTAGAGGAGGAGACACTCAGATTTCAAGACCTCTCTATAAGACTAAGCTGTTTACTTTTTCCTTTTGAGTTACTCATTTTGTCATGCTGTAGAACTTCCACCCTGCAAACATATTTCCTCTTTTCCTCTCAAGCACTTTTTTTCCCTTGTGCTGTGTGTTCTTAGCTCCCACTGAAAGCTCTCCCCTTGTTCCTCATGGATTATTTAAAGTAAGCACAGTGCTCGTTAAAGTGCCCTTTTCATTTGCAGCTCTGCATGTTCCTCCAAGCTATGGAGAAGGTGAGTTTGGTTATCCTGAGCTGCTCAGATGCTGCAGGGACTGACTGCATGTGAGAGGGCTCTGATTTATGAATGCATGTCCTTGGGGTGTGCTGAGTGGTGAGCCTGTTAAAGACAGAGACAGGACAATGTACTTCCAGTGAAGCAACAGCCATGGTGCTACAGAGCTGCTCTATGTCAAGCGTTAACTTAGGCTTCAGGATATACTTGTGCTGCCTTTAATGCAATGAGCATCTTGCTCTCCACTGACAAAGTAATTCCACAAGTTTAAACTCAAAGCTGCTTCTCCACCTGGAGATCAGCCCCCATTCCTTGGACTCCATGTGAAAAGAGGAGATCAAGTGATTTAGCTGGTTTGGAAAACATCCCACCCAGAAGACCAGCCATTTTGGACCTCTGCCCCTGAGCTCTTACCATAGCTTGAAACACAAGGAAAAAAGCTGGCAGGCCTCAACTGCCATCCAGCAAGATCTGGAGAGGCTGGAGAGCTGTGCAAAGGTGAATAAGGTGCAAAGGTTCAATAAGGACAAGTATGGAGTCCTGCATCTGGGGAGGAACCACTCTAGGCACCAGTACAGACTATGGCTTGTCCTGCTGGAAAGCAGATCCATAGAAAAAGACCTTGGAGTCCTAGTGGACAGCAAGTGATCCATGAGACAGCATTGTGTCATTGCAGTCCAGGGGTGCAATTAAGAAAAGAGTGCCCAGCAGTCTAGGGAGGTTCTCCTTCCTCTCTAACTCTGCCCTGGTGAGACCATGCCTGCAATACTCTGTCCGGTTTTGAGTTCCTCAGTTTGAGAGATGGGGATCTGCTGGAGAGAGTCCAGTAGAGAGCTACAAGAGTGTCTAGGGGTATTGATCGTATCTTATGATGAAAGACTGAGGGACCTGGGGCTGTTTAGTCTTGAGAAGACTGAGAGGAGATCTTATGAATGTCTATAAATATCTGAAAGGTGGGTGTCAAGTGCCAGCCTCTTTTTGATGGTGTCCAGTGAAAGAAAAAGGAGCAGCAGGCACAAGCTTGAGCACAGGAGGCTCTGCCTCAACAGGAGGAGATACTGCTTTATGGTGAGGGTGATGGAGCACTGGAACAAGCTGCCCAGAGAGGTTGTGGTGTCTCCTTCTCTGTAGACTTTCAGAACCCACCTGGATGAATTTCCATGCAGCCTGCTATAGGTGATCCTGCTTTGGCAGAGGGATCAAACTTGATCTCTGGAGGTCCCTTGCAACCCCTAACGTTCTGTGATTCCATGATCTATGTTGACCTAGGCTAACACTTCCTTTGATATTTTCTAGCCATCTGTTTTTTCACTCATTTGGTAGAGAGCAGGAAGTGGCCACAGAAAAACAAGACTTTCTGCCTTTGGTGACTGTTTGAATGGCCTGGCCTAGAGTCATTCAGCATCCTTTTTGCATCTTTACTGTTGAAGGGGCTGAGAGTCTTCCTCAATGAAAGTTCAGGGAAATATGCTATTGCCTTGTGTGGAAAGGTCAGCTTAAACACAGTACCCATCAGACTGGGGAAGAGCGAGTCTTGAAAGTTAAGTATTTCTTTCACTGCCTTTTCTCAAATGGCATATGGTGGTTATTCAACACTTCTAGCAGTGTTTTCATTACTTGTGTGTAATTTTTAAATGTTAATGTACTGTTTGATCACTTTAATTTTTAGTACATGATGGCAAACAAAAGTGATCATTGCTTTTATATGCTGTCTTGAAGTCAGATATAATTGATTGTTTTCATTAATGTCTCCAAGTTGCCTGCATGAGTCAGTCAATGGTAGCAGAAAATACCTATGAAAGCTAAGAAAGTCATTTAAGAAAAACCTTGACAGCACTGAAAGCTTTCTTTCTCCTGGTATAGTTCATGCTGGTCCATACAGCTCTGAGATGTTGTGACTCTTGCTGATACCTAGAGATTTACCAAACTTTGGCTCATTTTAAGACCTGTGTGCTCTGAGAGCTGAAACTTTCGTTTCAGGTTGTGGTTTGTGATTGGAAGGATTTTTCTCTTCAGGTTTTGGTTTGTCTTAAGTAAAGCATCTTCTGGTCTTTTGCTGAAGCTTTTCCTATGCCACTGAACAGCCATCCTGCCTGCATTCCTTGCTGAACAGATGCTTTTAAATGCCCTGCTGTCCCAGCCTTCACTGCCTCTGCTTTCCTTGGCTTCATCGCAGTTTCTTTCCTAACATATTCAAACATTTAGGTGAGGAGAGGTTTTCTTGTGACTTGCAGTTGTAGCAGGAGTGGAAAGAAAATGTAAAGTGGAAAGAAGAGTAAAGTGGATTGAAAGGGAGTGGCATGGTGATAGTGGGGTGGTGTGGGATACAGCGGTGAGGTGAGCTGAGAAAGGGCATCTCTGTGAAGAGGCAGCACTACATGACAGCACAGGGTGATCTGGTGTTTCCCTTCCCTGCAGAACCGAGCACAAGAACAAGGGCTGAGGCACAGGAAGACCTCAGTTATGCTGCCAGAGCCTAGTTGTAAAACAGTTTAAAAAAGAATCTGGAGGTGCCTACTGTTTTGAAAGCCTGTCTGCTGCCTATCACTCCAGAAACGCTGGCATCATGGCACTTAATCACTGGGAGAAACCCACGTGTGCTCAGTCTTCAGAGAGGCAGAATTAAGGCATGCTAATTGGTAATGGTTTGCCCATGCACGAGCAGAAAGCCTTGTGCACTTTAGGGGTGTGGGAGTGAAGTGCACTGAAATGGGGTTGTTTGGGTGGTTTTCTTTGCAACACAAAATACCTGGTGTTAAATTAAGCACTGTTTTGGAACTGACAGAGCACTGGATTGCAGGGCTGCAGGTCACTGTATGGGGCAGCTGTATGGTAGAAGTTGGGGTTCAGTTTGTGTTCAGGCAAGTAGCGCGGGATCCCCTAGAAGATTTAGTGTCAAATTGCTGCCAAAGGCATTTGTTCATTTGGTGGCAGATTGCCACCAAAGGCTTGTGACAGGCTGCAGACATGGTGTTCTGGTTCTGCCTCTAAAAACTTGAGGATTTTAGAAAGTTATGAATTTCAAGATGGTAGGGTGGATAGCTGCTCCTCGGCTGGAGCAGGTTGTGTGATACTCCATTCTTAAAAGGCTGCGTGCTCAAGTTGAGTGAAAGCTGTCAGGGTAACCAGCTACAGTGTCATGGGTGAACCTCAGGGAGATGGCTCATTCTTTCCCTTCTGATTTGGGGAAGGAACCACGCACTGGCTTAAGCACAGCTTGCATGGGCTTGCCCTGCATTTTGTTGCTGGAGAACTTCCTGGCTAAACAAAGGCTTGATTAATACAAGCCATGTGTGCCTCCTGCTCAGAAAGAGGTTTTTTTGGTCTTGTGCAAGCCCAAATGAATGACATAAACAGCTCTTTAGATAGACTTCAGAAGCAAAAGACTACCTTTATTTACAGGTGTAAGTAAAAGCAGGGAGAGATGCTCTGTCTCAGTCTAGCTGCCTTCACCAGCAGGTTGCAGAGGAGCAGCCCATCACAGGCGTTGAGTGCCCAGGGAACACACCATGTCCCAAATGCCTTTGTACTGTGCACAGGTTGGAGCTGCCCCTACTTGTTCTCTCTTAGTTTTCCAGTTTCCACTGCATTCGTGAAAAGAACTTAGTTTTTCTTGCCCTTGAGCAATACCAGCAAGCCACTGGTCCCAGTGGGAAAAGCAAAGCTAGTCTTCCCATAGGAATGTCTGGGAGGTGCAGACTGTACTCCTGGCAGTGTTTATTTGTGCCAGTCAAATATGAAGAGAAGCTGGTCAAAAATCACTTGAGGAGATTTCTCCTCTGCTGAAGCACCACCAGCCAGCTTTAGCTGTATTTGAATCACCTCAGGATTCTTGTTTATTTAGGGACAGAATTACTGCTTTTCTTGGGCTAACTGGGCAGTGAAGGCCTCTATGTAATGTTAGGCAGACTTCTGCCATTGGATCCATCACTGCAGGAGATGTGTGCAGAGAAGGTTCTTTCTGACAGAAGTATTGGCTCTGTGCCCCAGATCTCACCATTTAAATTGGGTTTTAAAAGCAGCTATTCAAACTGAAAGTGTTGGTCTAGAATTCCTGTCATGCTTATTTGAGGGAAAAATGCAAGAACTTTTATTTATTTTTTAATTTTTGTCCTCAAGTGTTGCCAGGCACGTGAAGGAGTCAAGAACTGGGTGGAACAGTATGATAGGACCAGCCCACTCACTTCAGAGAACTGGATGTGACCCAAAAGTCCTCTGCTAGAGCAAGTTTGTTTTCCTGAACTGGTAGTGTTGTTTTTCTGGGCTGGAAGGACAGACCTTATCCGAGCTTGGCTCTCTGCAAGACTGTGAAGCCAGCTCTCATTTGTCTTGTGGGACAGCAGTTTGCAACACAAAGGAAGCAAAGCCCTTCCCCTTCAGCTACCCTTACCAAATATTAAAGTATTTGTGACTGATGACTGCCTTTTTACTTATCTCGGCAAACAATGACATTTAATGCCATTCAGGAAGAAATGGGACAGGAGGTGATGCCACGTGAGCTGATTTGTTCTCATAGGCTGTCAGGGCCATCATGGATCGAGTAAAGTGTGTGGAAAACTTGGGATGCTGGGTCGGTGAAGGCAGAGCTGTGCCAGCCAGGTGAAGGGATAGTTCTTCGACTAAGTAGATGGGATTTTGGGGCAAGGCTTGCTTGTTTCTGTTGTTCGAAAGGAAGATCTTTTTTCCAACAAGCTGGTGTTCCATTTGCAAGTGATTATTTCCCTCTTTTTGTATAATGAAAATCCCTGTGGAGTAGGTAAGGGTTTTCTGTGTGCTCCGCTCAGAGAGATGCAAGGAAAGTGAGTAAGGAAACCCATACTGGAAGGATGACAGTGTCCACTCGCACAGGTTGCCTGGGTAGGTTTCCAGCCTTCAAGGTACTCAAAAATCCTCTGGACGTAGTATTGTGCAGCTGACTTGGGGTGACCTTGCTTGAGCAGGGGATAGGACCAGGTGACCTCCAGAGGTCCCACCTGAGCTCAGCCAGCCCCTGACTCTATGCAGCCAGACACAGTGTGGTCTTCTTGGCATGTTCTTTGTTGTTGATGCCATTGCTTGTTGCTTTCCAGCACTTGCAAAAGACAGCTGCCTGCTTCTTACTTCATTTTTGTGGCAAGTCCTTTCCCTTTTTATCTGCTCCTCTGTTATGGATGTAGGGATGTGGACCGTTTCCAAATGCTTTGCAGAGTGGTTTTGGTCCAAGAGCTGGAACATGTACATCTGGAAATGGAGTTTGTTCTGCTGTCCTGAGAACTTGAGGAAGAACAGGCAGGGTGTCTGTCAGCTTACAGAATTTCTCTGAATCCTCTGACAGCTTCCTCGTGTGCTTTATGGGCGTGCTGAGACTGAAGCCTCCAAGTACAGCTTTCAGCTCAGATTGGGTTTGTTTGCTTGCTTTACTGCTGCCATTTCAGCAGCAAGTAAATAGGCTGTTCCTGATGGCATCAGAACCAGAGAGGTGGCAGAAGCACTGGAGCCAGGGGACATCTACGAATGTCTTGAGGTGTCAGCAGTGGGTCCTGAGAGCCTGATGGACAGGCTGTTTGCTCCAAAAGCAGTGATAGCAGAAGGGCTGCCTTTTTTGTGTCTCCCTTTTATCTCCCACTGCTTGCATGTATCACTAGAAGTGTGACTGGCTCAAAGAACCAATGGGTTGCACTTGAGAGGTGAGGAGAGATACAAAATGAAAAATAAAAGGAGTATTTCCCTCCTGTTGCTCAGTCAGCTGGTACCACAGGGCAGGCTGCTGTGCTGCTTGGACCTGCAGTGTTTCTCTGGCACAGTCAGAGTGTAAAGAGTGAGGCTCTGCCAGTGCTGAAAGCTCTGAGTGGCTTTGAGAAGGGGGTGTTGGCTCTGCCTGACAAGTTATGTGGGGGTGCTGGTCCTGAGCTGGAAAGGCACATGATAGAGGTTGGCTGGGCTTGCTCGTGATGTGCAGCAGGACCAGGCTCGCCTGGCATGGTGAAGCCGCCCGGTGTTGCCTCTGGCAGCAGGGCAGGTTCAGACCCTTCCCTCTGCAGAGAACAATTCCACTCCAGATCTCTCATCTGACTGCTGCAGGACTTAACCATGCCACTGCCATCTCCTTCCTTTTTTTCTGATGCATGGAGTTGCCATGAGCTGGGTGCAGGTACTCATCAGGGAGCAGGGTGGCTGAGGGGTATGCAGGCTCCTGGGGAGGGCACAGCGAGTGCCAGAGCAGTGTCATGGCTATGTTGGGTCACAGCCAGTTCCTTAGGGAGGGAGTTGCTCTGTGGGAGCTGGGGACATGCAGGCAGATGTGGTGGTTTGGAGGGTGCTCTGGGTCATGGAGGAAGGCAAGATGATGCCGGTGGAGTCTCCTGAGGCCGTGGATGTTTACAGGACTTCTCCATCTTCCATTCCTTCTCTGAGCACAATACTTGAATCTCAGCCATTCTGCAGGTTTTGGAACTTCTGACAGCCTGCCCCAGCCACCCTGGCAAGTGTCCTGGCTGCTGCAGAGGGAAGGAGGGAGAGAAGGCAAAATCCTTGAGCAGTCCTTGAGAGTGGGGCTTTCTGCTGCTGTCAGAGGTAAAGGCTGCTGGTGGTGTGAGGAGTTTTCCAGGACAGCAGAAGGCCTAAGTGCTGCAGAGAGGAGAGGTGTAAGGAATGGGATGGTCAGGGTGTGGGGGCTGATCCTGTCCTGCTTTGAGGGGTTCATGTAGTGCTCCATTGCTCCCAGTCTGTTGCTCCGTGGGGCTTCTGCTTCGCCTCTCCCTTGTTCCTCTCTGCAAACAGGCTGTTCCCAAGTCAGTGAAGGAGTCCTTTATGGGATCAGCAGAGGCTGGAGAAGACAGTGCAGCCTCACTGCACATACAGACTTGCAGTAGCAACAATCACGAGGTAGGATGTGCTGAAGGCAGATGGGAAGTCTCAGACTTCAGATGTGATTCTGAAGCCTGTGGGTGTTTCATAGGAGAAGGTGTTCCCAAAACCTTCTGTTTTCTGTAGTAGTGGTCACCCTCCAAGTGAGCCTGTTTTCAGCCTGCAAGCATGCTGGTTTCCACAGCTGTGTGAATCCCTAGTTGGAGCAGTCCCTGACTTGCTGCTAATTGAGGTTGGCAGATGTGGTTTTGTCCTGAAGACTGCAGAGCTGTGTCCTGAAAGCATCAGCAACAGGAGCACCCTGTTGTACTATGCACCACAGGTGCATGGCAAGCTGCTCTGTTTCGAATAGTTTGTGGCTTCTGGCCTCAGCTTCTGCATGGGATCCAGAAGCAGGGGCAAGCACCTGGAGCAGAGGAGGATGGACCATGTTCCTACTTCGAATCACAAGCGTTTCGCTGGGGTGTCACACAAATGCAGAAAACTTTATCCTGGGTAAGAAACATATGTTTAAATGAAAGCAAAAACCACTGCCAAAACCCTCAAATCCACAAACGCTTAAAAGTTAATGTTTCATAGCCTCATATTTGGAAGGCATTTTGTTATTGTTCTTTCTCCCAAATACGAAAATACAAACCTGTGGTGGATTTGCAGCAGTGTCAGTGAAAAGCTCACTTTGCTGAAGCGTCTGCAAATGCTTGGATCGCTCAAATGTGTTCTTCAGAGCTTGTGCTGAAAAGTGGAAAATGTGTGAGATAGCACTTGAGCTATGTTTGCTCGCAGTGCAGAGACACTGACGTTTCCTTGCGTGATATCATCCTGGAGGGAAATTCTCCCAGCCCTCTGGATTTTCGGAAGGTTCAGTGGTGTTTTAATTAGTTGGAAGTTGTGAAGATGTTAGCCGAGGATCTCGGCAGAACTAAAGGTCTTTCTTTGCCTTCACAACGCTGCTTCCAAAATCTCTTACATTAAATCTTTAAGCTTAAAAGCTCCAAGAAAATGGAAGTAGAATCATAGGATGGCTTAAATTGTAAGGAATCTTAGAGATTGTCTACTCCAACATCCATGTCGTGAGCTGGGAAACCTTTCAAGCGGACTTGGCTGCTCAAGGCCTCTTTCAATCTCATTGTGAACATCCCCAGAGAGGAGGCATCCACAGTCTCCCTTGGCAACCTGTTCCAGAGTCTCACCACTCTTGTACTGAAGAACTTCCCAAGATTCAATCCAAACCTACTCTCCCTCAGCTTCAAACTGTTAGCCCTTGTCCTTTTGCTAGAAAACCTTATGAAAAGTCCCTCTCCAGCCTTCCTGTAGGATCCCTTCAGGTATTGGGAAGCAGCTATGTTACCAGATCCTTCAGGAGAATGGTAGAAGCTGCATTCCTCCCGAAGTGCTGGTCTCTGTGCTTGAGAGAAGGCAAAGCTGTGAGTATTTTGTTTGGAGTACTTTGAAGAGCAGGTCTCTTCATAGCAGGCATGCTCTGGAGTGATTTGCCTTTCCAGAGAACTATGGCCCTTGCCTGTTCCTGGAAAGTTTGTTCACAGCCTCACTTCCTTCAGAAGTGGAAAGCAAGCTGAACGAATAGTAGGGAGAAAGGAAAGTATATCTGTTTTTCTGTTGTGACAGTGTCCTTGGCTGAGTGCTGACAGGCTGTAACACCTTCCCTCTGAGCACCAAACTGAGTCGTATACAGGCAAATCTAATGAAATCACCAAGTGTTAGGGGTTGGAAGGGACCTTAAAAGATCATTTAGTCCAACCCCCCTGCCAGAGCAGGACCACCTAGAATAGGTCACACAGGAACACATCCAGGTGGATTTTTAATGTCTCCAGTGAAGAAGGCACCACAGCCTCTATGGGCAGCCTCAGAGTAATAAACCAAGTAGGGAAGTAATGAGAAAAATAGCCAGAGAGGCTACCTGGCTTATATCTTAAGGTGACTGGGAGAGCTGTAGAAACACTTCCTTTCAGTCCAGAGAACTCCTGGAGTCGATTTTGGTGACTGTTCCAGTTGTCCTGAATGGTGCTGATAAGGTAAGGGTGTGGATGTGTGCTGCAGTGGTCTGAAAGAGATGTGGAGAACCAGTCTGAGAAGCAGTGCTGCTCCTTGCACTCACAGCCAGATGTTGTCTTCCATCACTCCTTGCTAAGTCTCTGCCAGCTTTGCGTATGTGCTCTGGCTGTACCACAGGGCTGGTACCAGAACTTCACGTTCCCTGGGATGTCATGACTGTATAAATCAGTGAGCAGGGTGGTGGCATTCAGGAGCGTGGTTTGGTCATGTGGGATTTTTTGGCTTTTTGTGGTGGCAGTGGTGATCTGGGAGGAAGTTGGTGGGGGAGTTGTTTCGTTTCAGAATATTAAAAAAAAGTTACTCCTGACAATGCCAAGAAAATCTGATTTGCACAGGCCTTATTGTCCTCAGCTGAGTTTGAAACAGGAGCCTGGACTTCATGGCAGTGTTTTCTTGGAGAAGTACTCTCATGTCTGTCTGTCTTGCACTTTTCACCTCCTTGTGTTGTTGCTTATGCCTCAAAGATGGAAAAAAGTGGCATTTTCTTCTTTGAAGCTGCACTGCATCCATATTTCTGAGGTCTGTTGTAAGATGTGCTAGCCCTTCAGGAGTCTGACTGGGGTGCAGCAGCTGGACTGAGCAAAGTTAGTGTGGCTGTTGAAGTTTGTGGCTCCTGGCAAGCCCAGTGACGTTTGCAGTACAGATGTGTTGCAAATGATAGCGCCTGCTGAGAAGACAAGGTCCCACTATGGGCAAACAGCATGTTGGAAAAATCTTCACAAAATTCAGTGCCTGCTAGAGAACCTGGAGCACAGTGAGTGTTTTACCCTGTGGAAAAATGCAAAGCAAATGCCAGCAGCTGTGACATTAGCAAAGCTCATTTAAATGTCCTGTGCTGCTGACAAGTGAGGAAGTGCTGTGTGCTTGGAGCTGGAGGCATCAGGTGCTTGGAACCCACCTGCTGCAGTTGAAGAGCCTGTGCCACAGCTTTGATCCTTTCTTTTTTTTTTTTTCCCCTAATAAAGTGCTAGGGTTTGCTTAATGTCACTGAGCATATAAGTGAGATTACTGCAGGGAATAGCTGCACCACCTATGGAGTGACCACACTCTTCACTAGTGCCTAAGCTCCCTGGTTAGTTCTCATGCCGTTTCGTTGTAGTTTTCCAACATAACACCTGTCTTCTACCTCAGTAGTAACAGAGGTGCTGTTAGTACTGAGCATGGTCTGAGGAAGAAATTCTAGAATGGTTTGGGTTGGAAGTGATCTTAAAGGTAATCTGTGAATCTAGTTTCACCTTCCCTGCCGTGGGCAGGGACACCTCCCACCAGTCCAGGTTGCTCAAGGCAATATGCAGCCTGGCTTTGAACACTTCCAGGCTTGGAGCATTCCCAGCTTCTCTGGGCAACTCGTGCCAGTGCCTCCCCACCCTCATGGGAATGAATTGGTTCCTCATGTGTCATCCCAGTCCAGCTTCTTTCCATTTGAAGCCATCATGGTTAGTCTTGTCTCACCCCATGCCTTTGTGAAAATCCAGAATACAGGTGGGTTTGAGTGTGAAAGCTAAGGTTGGTGAGTTCTTAGAGCCTGCCTTACTTGCAGGTCTCTGAAAATGGCCATTGTGCATGCCTCTGGTTATTGGCACTAACATCAGTTGTACTATTTGTTAGCAGTTCAAGAGCTCAGTAGACAAACTGATGAAAATTGAAATGCACAATAGTCTGAAATGACCCCTAATACTGCCTTGTTTCAGAGAGATTTACTCATCTCTGGTAAATTGCAGAGCATGACACCAAGGCAGGGGAGACCTGCCTGGTTTCATTGAGCAGGGCTCCAGATACTCACTGCAGCTGATCACTGCATCTTGTTTACATACGAGAGTGTTCCTGACAAACACTGGCAGCATCAGGCTCAAGCTTAAAAGATGAGGAAATGTGCTATTTTTGTTCTCCTTTGGCTTGTTTAATTGAATATTTTTAAAACTATGTCTGCCATCTTCTTTTGGCACAGTTCCTTCAGTCTCTAACAGTGAGAAGCACTACTTGCCATCTGGGAACCCAGAACTGGGTTTTTCTTTTTTTTTTCCTCTCTCTCTCTCTTTTTTTTTTTTTTTTTTTTTTTCCCCACTTCCCTGAAGTTACTGTTCTCTTTTTAAACTCAGCATAGACATTGCCAGCAGTTCTGGAAGAGTGATTTTGTTCCTGACAGCAACCATACAATGAAGCTTCTGCTAGCAGCTGCATGGAGCCTGGTTCCTGCTAACGCTCACTCTGCTCCCTCATGGAGATAATATGGAAATGAAAACATGCAGCTTTCTGGAGTTGGACCAAGGAACTGCTGGTTCTGGGTAGATCAGCAGCCTTTCAGACTGGTGTGTCTGCAAATAGACCTTTCTTTAATTTGAAACCAGAATAAGTCGCTTTTAAGACATAATCTAAAACAAGTTGGATACTCCACTAGTTATTAATCTTGGCAAGCAGAGGGAGTGCAGATGCTACAGGCAATCACTGCTGGTTCACTCCCTTCAGAATGGTCTCAGTAGTTGGGGTTCTGCAGCAGCGTTGTCTCCACGCTGATGTCAGCCCCTTCCTATCTGTGGACAAGGTGAACTCTGACACATCTTTTCAGTTAACGAGCAACAAGCTTCAGGTGCATTTAGCTTCTCCATTTGTGTCTTTTCATTGCATGTCGGTTTTGATCTTGTTCTGAAACTACTGAATTTCACCATCTTATACCAGTTTTGCCCAAAGGTTGGGGAACAGCCAAGAGAAGTGCATATCCCCTGTTTCTGGGCTGAATCATGCACGTGTTTGCACAATGGAGGGCACCATGACTCTGTAACAGGAGTTGTACTCAGAGAGGGTCTAGATTTTGGTTCAGTGATTTCCAGACATGGTCCCAGGTACTTGCTTATGCATTCATGGAAGTGGCCTTAAAGATCAACTAGTTCCGACCTCCTTGCCATTGGCAGAGATACCTTTCGCTTCACTGATTCCTGGTAGTAGTGTGGCTTGGTGATGCTTTAAATGTTAGGCATAAACTTGTAATGATAATCCAAAATGAAGATGATTAGAAATTGCTAACCTAAGATTGGGCTTTAACATAGCTGCTTCCATTTCTCACAGAATTTTCGATAAGTGTTGCAGTGACTTTGAGGCTGTGTACGAGGACAGGCTGGAATAGAAAGATAGCAGGATATGTGTGTGTGTGTATGTATATATATATATATATTTTTCCCCCCCACCTCTGTAACTTGAGTGATTAAAATGAGGCTGTTGTATCCAACACTACTTGGTCAATTTAAATTTGTTTTGCTGAGAGATTTCATAAGCTAAAGCCTTTTACCTATCTAAGTGGCTATAATGAACGCTCAAACCTTTCAGCGTGAGCAAGGCAAAACCAGGGTTTTCCACAAATACAAATAATGAACCAAAAATAGCTGTTTTCAAAGCCAAACAACTCAGAAATGGATTGGAGGACAAGAAGGTATGTGTTATTCAGGAAGGAAATAGGAAGCATTTGAGTGAAGTCCTGTGAATTCTCTCACCCTTTTGTGCAAGGACAACCACAAAGATGATGTTTCCCAATATCTGCAAATATTTATTGCATTAGATGGATTGGTGTTTTAAACAAAGCAAAGCTCTGGGTGAAACTTAGTGTAAGTTTCCATATGGAAACTATGTCAAACATAATCAAAGCAGACATGCATAGTACTAACAATTATGCTTAATAAATCCTTTAAGGTTTTGAGGAGACCTCAGTGTGTCAGGGATGAATATGGTGATTTTTTTCAGATATTCACTCAAATAGGATTTTCTTCTCAGAGTGTTAGTTACTTGAAAAGTGGTCTGTGAAAGTAGTCCCAAAGCATTACTGGTTGCTGGGAGGTCCTTTCCAACCTAAACCATTCTATGAGGTTGTAAAACTCTACTATTCCTTTCAAGCCTCTCACCATGTGCTGCATTCAGATAGGATTTTTGCTGTAAATGCAAATAAGCACAGAGTTGTGGAATGTTTAGTGAACTACAGGCCAGTCAGTCTCACCTCTGTGCCCAGTAAGATCATGGAGCAGATCCTCCTGGAGGCACTACTGAAACAGGAGAATAGTGAAGAGATGATTGGGTCCAACCAGCCTGACAAACCTGGTGGCCTTCTGTGAACAAGTCACAACATGAATAGATGAGGGGAGAGCAACTGATGTCATTTAACTGGACCTGAGCAAAGCCTTTGACACTGTCCTGCACCACATTCTGGTCTCCAAGCTGGTGAAACATGGGTTTGATGGGTAGAGCACCAGATGGATAAAGAACTGGCTTGATGGCCACAACCAAAGAGTGGCTATCAATGGGTCCGTGTCCAAGTGGAGGCCAGTGACAAGTGGAGTCCCTCAGGGATCAGTCCTGGGACCTGTCTTGTTCAACATCTTTGTGGGTGCCATGGACAGAGGCATTGAGTGCACCCTCAGCAAGTTTGCTGATGACACCAAGCTGTGTGGTGCAGCAGACATGCTGGAGGGCAGGGATGGCATCCAGAGGGACCTGGACAGGCTGCAGAGGTGGGCACAAGCCAACCTCAGGAGGTTCAACAAGGCCAAGTGCAAGGTCCTGCATGTGGGTGGAGGCAATCCCAAGCACAAATACAGGCTGGGCAGTGACTGGCTGGAGAGCAACCCTGAGGAGAGGGACTTCGGGGTGCTGGTGAACGAAAAGCTCATCATGAGCCAGCAGTGTGCACTTGCAGCCCAGAAAGCCAACCAGATCCTGGACTGCATCAGGAGAAGTGTGGCCAGCAGGTCCGCCTCTACTCTGCCCTGGTGAGACCCCACCTGGAGTACTGCATCCAGTTCTGGAGCTCCTATTACAAGAGGGATGTGGACATGCTGAAGGGTGTCCAGAGAAGGGCCACAAGGATGATCAGAGGGCTGCAGCACCTCTGCTATGAGGACAGACTGAAAGAGTTGGGGCTGTTCAGTCTGGAGAAGAGGAGGCTCTGAGGTGACCTTCTTGTGGCCTTCCAGTATCTGAAGGGGGCCTACAGAAAAGCTGGGGAGGGACTTTTTAGGCTATCAGGGAGTGACAGGACTAGGGGGAATGGAGCAAAGCTGGAGATGGGGAGATTTAGCTTGAATGTAAGGAGGAAATTGTTCAGCATGAGAGTGGTGAGGCCCTGGAATGGGTTGCCCAGGGAGGTGTTTGGGGCGACATCCCTGGAGGTGTTTAAGACCAGGCTGGGTGAGTCTGTGGGCAGCCTGATCTAGGGTAGGGTGTCCCTGCCTATGGCAGGGGGGTTGGAACTGGATGATCCTTGTGGTCCCTTCCAATCCTGACTGATTCTATGTTGAGCTTGACCTTGAACGTCTCCAGGGATGGGGCCTCAACTACCTCCCTGGGAACCTGTTCCAGTGTTCCACCACCCTCATGGTAAAGAACTTGTTCCTAACATTCAATGTAATTCTGCTCTTCTCTAATTCCAAACCACTGCTCTTAATCCTGTCACTGCAGGCCTTTGTGAACAGTCCCTCTGCAACCTTTTTGTAGCCCCCTCAGGTACTGGCAGGCTGCCATTAGGTCTCCGTGGAGCCTTCTCTTCTCCAGGCTGAACAGATTCAGCTCCCTTAGCCTTTCTTTGGCACAGAGGTGTTGCAGACCCCTCATTATTTTTGTGGCCCTTCTTTGGACTCTCTCCCTCAGGTCCATGCCCTTCCTGTATTGAGGGCTCCAGAGGTGGAGTCAGGTGAGGTATCAGCAGAGCAGAATGGCAGAATCACTCTCTTGACCTAGTGGCCGTGCTGCATTTGATGCTGCTGAGGCTGCCACTGGCCTTCTGGGCTGCAAATGCCCATGGCTGGCTCATGTCCAGCTTTTCTTCCACCACCACCCCTAAGTCCTTTTCTGCAGAGCTGCTTTCATCATCCCCAAGGTGGGATACCTAGCATTGCCCTCACCTAGGTGCAGGATCTTACACTTTGACTTACTGAACCTCATGAGATTCTCCTCAGCCCATCTCTCCAAGTCCCTCTGGATGGCATCCTGTCCTTCAGACTTAGCACCACAAATACGGATTTTCAGATGACCTTCAAGCAAAGATGTTGTGACTTAACAGCTACCTGTGAATATTACTGAATTTTCTTGTTTCCTGAGCCATCTTTTGTATTAATTTTACACACCCGGTACACCAAGATTTACACTAGTAGTGCAGTGTTGGTGCTGTATTTTGGTTGTCTTCATCAAGTATTGTGTGTGGATGTGTGTAGAAGGAATGCAAGTGTACCTTCAGGTCAGGGTTGTCATAATTTAACAAAGATATGGGAGCATGCTGGTTTTTAATAATCACTGCTGCACACCTGTGTGTGTGTCTTTGTATATAATGCTGCTCTTGTAGGTAAAAAAGATGCAAAGACTAACCAGAAAGTTGGATTTTAGGTGACAGGGTGCAGTAGTTTACTAACACTTACAGCAGAACCTTGTTTCCATGAACCTGTAAAATTAAATTGAAGGATTTTCAGTGCTGGTGGAAAAAAATAGCATCCTTGCTGAGGATGGGGGAGTGAAGATCCCCAGGAGAACGAACCTCAGCAGACAGACAGCCCCTCCTGCTGCTCACCAAAGTCCCTGAGTTGTGTTTGCAGCCAGGATTTTGTGCTTTTCCTGCTCAGGAAAATACAGGTTACAGGAGGTGATAAACTAGTATTTTAATAGTGGTAATAAATGTTCTTTTTTTAGTGCTAGCTTTGAAGTACTGTTGCTGTTAACTCAAAGGTGGAGGGATAGGGGAAAATGAGGTTTCTCGGTGTTCTCAGGAAATAGGGAGATTCAGACTCCACAAGCACCATCTCCTGAGGTTCTTTTCTCAAGTGCTTTCTCACGTGGGCTCTGAGAGTTCATTTTGAGTTAAAATACCAGCCCTAGACATCAACCTTTACCAGTTCCCCAGTCCTTCTAGGAGCAGGTTATTTTATGTTTGAATTTTCTTTGGCTTTAACCACATACCAGTGTGTTAACTTTGCTCATCTCCTGGTTTGCACTGAAAGTTGTTTGGGGTCTTCTTGTGGTGTTGGGGGTTTTTATTTTCCTTCCCGTTTGGCAGATCTTATTTTTTAACACCTTCTGCAAAGGCTGTTTTGTGCCAAAGTGATTGCTAAAATTCTTCTGAGAAATCCTTCTCTTTGGAGAGTGGTTTCAGCAGCAACTATCTGGGACATACAGCATCTCAATATGGAATCTTCAGTGAAATATTGCAAAGCAAAGTTCTACATAAAATCTCTGTGGCTAGGTGTACAGTTTTATTTTTGGACACACTTACTGTGATTTTTGTTGGCTGAGTGGAGTTTTTCCTCTCCAAAGTTTGTTTCTTCATCCCTCTAGTCTGGTGGTAACTCGATGCCTGCCTTTTTCTCCTCTAGCCCTCCTCCTCACTTCCCCCTCTGCCCACTATGTAGAGCTTTACAAACACAGGTTGAGGCTCTGCTTTGTGAGTTGGTTTGTGTCCTTTTTTCTTGAAGCTACATATTGTCAAAATAGAACAATTCAAGTGCCACAACTGACATTCACGTGGCAGTTTATCAAGGGTTTTTCTTCAGCTTCATCCAAAGATGCAGTGCTCCTTAAATACCTGTGATTGTAGAGGAGGTAACCTCAGAACCAGTTCTCCACAATCTTGAGAGGCAATGGATTGGTGATTTGGTTGCTCTGCAGTCAGGCAGACATGAAGACCTGAGAAGCCTGTCTTCTAACTGGCTCAGGGAGAAGCACGTTGGGCTTATCCTAAAGAACCTTCCCTGTTTGTTGGGTGCCTCACCAGCACGGGTTCTTTGTATTTGGGGTTATGCTCATTTTCAGATGTGCCAGGGACTGGCTTTGCAAAGCACTTGAGGGTTTTCTCCCTTTATCAGTAGCAGTGTGTGGATTGCTTTGTGTGTTCATCTTCACTCTTATCTCACCTTGATAATTCCCAGCCATCGCAAGGGCCCTTGGCAGTGATGAAACTTCCAGCTCTTCTAGCATCTGTTTTCTCTCTAGCAGTGTAATCTGCTGAGAATTATTTAATTTATTAATTCTTTTGCAGCTATTCCATGGGAACATGGGTAAAATTTACCATGGCTGTGATCTCCTCGTTCCTTTAGAACTTTGTGGAAGCTTTGTATGTACTGAGAGGAAGTGAGAAATGGTGTTTAAAACACAAAAAGGAAGAGAGCTGAACTGGCTGTTTAAAGTATTGAAGAGAATCTGCCAGAGCTGGTGGATCTTTAGAGTTTATAAGCCTCATGGCATCATATTTAAGCTTCTCATCCGTGAGGCCAAAGGCATCCTGAGGTGTATTAGAAGGGCTGTGGTCAGTAGGTAGAGAGAGGTTCTCTTCCCCTTTCTGCTCTGCCCTGGTGAGGCCACATCTGGAATGTTGTGTCCAGTTCTGGGCCCCTCAGTTCAAGAAAGACCTCAGGGAACCCCTGGAAAGAATCTAGCACAGAGCCACAAAGATGCTGAAGGGAGTGGAACATCTCCCTAGTCAGGAAAGCCTAGGGTAGCTGGGTCTCATTAGATTGGAGAAGAGGAGCCTGGTTGGTGACCTCATTAATGTTTGTAAATGTGTAAAGGTTGAGTGCCAAGAGGACAGAGCCAGGCTCTGCTTGGTGATGTCGGTGACTGAACAAGGGGCAATGGGTGGAAGCTGGAGCAGAGGAGGTTTCATGTGAACGTGAGGAAAAAACTTTTACACATGAGGGTGACAGAGCCCTGGAGCAGGCTGCCCAGAGAGGTTGTGGAGTCTCCTTCACTAGAGATACTCAAAACCCATCTGGATGTGTTCTTGTGTGACCAGCTGTAGGTGATCGTGCCCTGGCAGCAGAGTTGAGCTGGATGATCTTTTGAGGACCCTTCCAACACCTAACATTCTGCGATTCCAAATAACAGATTAGTTTGAAATTTTTCATCAAGTATGGATTTTAATGGATGTTTCTGGATGCTCAGGCTGAGACAACCTTGGCTTCTGCCTTTCAGGATGAGTGGTACTTGCTGTGGGTAATGTAAGTCATTTGGAAACGAAGCAAGGAAATCAGAGTTTAACTGCTCTTCCATGCAGACTGGACATATTTCAATGAATATACAAACAGACATGACCTGGCTTTAAAATGTCAAACTGATCTCCACCCTTGTCTTCAGTGTTTGCTAACATTGACTGTTTAAAGGCCAGGAAACACTCCTGCTCTGTTTGCTGTGTGCATACTAACCAGTCCTGTTAGCTGTGGGAATTCTTCATTATATATATATATTTTTTTTTCCCCTCCTGGTTCCTCTCTGGATGAGGAAATTCATACTGAGGTTTTTATGCTGGAAGAATCAGTTGAAATGATTGCCAGTTTTGTTACTGCTTACCACCTTAAAACTTGAGGGATGAAGTGGTCCTTGGGGAGCAATCTGCTCTAACCTTGCTACATTCCAATCAGAGGCTGTGAATCTGCGCACCTAAAAGTAATGATTTGCCTACAGAGATCTATCTGAGGGAGGCATGGGGGGCGGGGGTGGAGTGGGGGGTGTGGAGTGGGTGGGTTGCAGCTCTGTATTTAGCTGCTATGAAGAATTGAGTCCTTAAGGTGTGATTTTTTTCTTTTTGGCCTGGCATAGGTCTGAAGGACACTCATTGCTGTAATGGCAGATTAATTGCCCTGCTGTCAGAAGTTAGTTAAGCCTCTGGGCAAGGCTGGTTAAACACACCGGTGAGACAACTCCATACACAGCCTACACCACACTCCCAGTCTGAGTTCTGGGGCATCCTTTCACACCCTTGAAGAGGTTACGGGGAATAGTGGTGGAAGCATCAATTAAAATGATCACTGCCAAGTCTAAGGTAGAACCTCAAAGATTTGTAAAAGACAGGACACATTAATAGGGTTGGAAACTGGTTGAGTCTGTTTTACTTTCAATTATCTATCATTTCAGATTGGATTTTTATATGGTTAAAAGATGATCAGGAAAAGTCTAAGTGCATCATTCCATATTTACAAAAGGAAAATATGTTAATTTTAACTTAAAATAGTTAATTTATATTTTTAAAAGGTTGAGTTTCCTGGTAAACTTGGAGAACTGAAGATTACTTTTTAATGCTTCATTTACAGTTCACGTATAATCAGAGACAGATCTACTTCACTCAGTAGCCTGAAAAGCCAAATCCAAGGTTACTCTGGAAATACCCTCTAATTCCAGCAGAGGTGATCCTGGAAGCAGTCCTGTGCCTACAGAACAGAAGGACTTTGTTAAAGGCCAGGGCCTGCTATTCAGAGCTCTTCAGCAGAACTATTAAATACAGCAGTTATTACCAGCAAGGAGTAGTAAAGAATAAAAAACATCATTGTTCCCACACTGACCAAATCTTTCATATATTGTTAATAGGTTGGCAAATACTCAGCAACACAAGCAGCAAGAATTCACAGGCTTTGTGTCTTCTGGAGCCATGGAAATGTGACATTATGTTGTTCACTTTCAGAAGGCTCTTGCATACAAAAATAGACTGCTTCCTATCATTTTCTGTTGATAAAACAACAGCAAAAGCCTGATTATTTCCACTTATTGTTGGTAGGAGTGAACCTACTGATTTCTCTGAATGAAACCAAAAGGCAGGATGCGCTCTAGCCTTAAAACAGATATTTTGCTCACTAGATAAAAACTGGAACAAGTCTGGACATTGCCATTGTAGACAAATACAGCAATCAAAATAATCTTTAAAAATACTAATAGAGGGTTGAGGATTTAGGCTTCAAGTCTTTTCTGGGGCTTTGGAAGAGTTTTAGCTTGCATTGTACCTCTCTTTATCCAATATATATACTACTTTCCACAGAGACAAACAGCATTTCAGTTAGCACTTCATGGAATCCAAGGCTCAGCTAGAACAGACACTGAACTTAGAGGTTGGGCTTTGAACGGCTACGTGGGTATTTGCCATTTCCAAGCAAACATCCTTGTCGGGATGCCACGAGTGGGGGGTGCAGGAGAGTAGGAACGGGGGAATTCCAGCACGTTTCAAGAGAAACAGCAGCTATGCAAGATGCCTAGATTCTACTTCTGCTCTTCCTCAAACCCAAGCATATCCTTTAGATCTCATGAAACAATTTGTCAAATCTCATTGCACCACATGAGTAGATCTCACTCTTCCTGGAGGCAGACCCTCTGTGTTCTCCTGCTCTGTGCACTGTTTTCCAGGCTGGTCAGCACTGGTGTCCTGTTAACTGTGTTGTAACTCAGTTCAGGTGTGATGTGGGATCTTGGCTCCCAGCTGGTCCTTGCAGATGTCCCTGGAGCAGGAGGACTGCAGAGAAGCAGCCAAATAATTCCTGCAAACCTTCATTTTGCCTTCCCTGTAGCATGTTGGCTGTGCATTGCTTGCTGAGATGGCCTAGGCTTATGGTCTGCCACATACCACCAGTATGGCTTTTCATCTGGTTAGTGGGGACAAGACAGATCAAGGGTCACAGGCTGAAGAACCCTGCTTTGAAATTCTCCCTGCTTTATCCAGTGGCTTTCTTTAGAGCAAGCCCCATTTCTGTGATGGTACTTGAAACCAAATTATTTCTAGAATCATAGAATGGCTTAGCTTGGAAGGACCTTGTCTACTCCAACCTTCCTGCCATGACCAAGGACACCTGTCAGCTAGACTTGACTGCTCAAGGTTTCATGCAACCTGGCCTTGAACACCCCTAGGAAGGAGACATCCCCAACCTCCCTGGGCAGCCTGTTCCAGAATCTCACCACCCTTGTACTGAAGAACACCTTCCTAAGATCTGGTCCAAACCTACTCTCCTTCAGCTTAAGGGTGCTAGACACCCTTATGAAAAGTCCCTCTCCAGCCTTCCTGTAGGATCTCTTCAGATATTGGAAGACAGTTGTAAGATCCCCCTAGAGTCTTACCTTCTTCAGGCTGAACAACCCCAGCTCTCTCAGGCTATCCTCATAGCACACCCTTGGATCATCTTTGTGGCCCTTTTCTGGACTTGCTCCAACATCTCTGTGCCCTTATGATGGAGACACCAGAACTGGATGCAATATTTGAGGTGGGGTCTGAGCAGAGCAAAGGGGCAGAATCCTTTCTCTTGCCCTGCTGGCCACACTCCTCTTGATGCAGCCCAGGGCATGATTTGCCTTCTGTGCTGCATCAGGGCACTGCTGGCTCATGGTGAGGCAGCATCAACCAACACCACAAGCCTCTTTCTTTGGATCTACTCTCAACCTGCTCTGCACCTAGCCTGGATTTGTGTCTGGGATTGGCTCAGTCCAGATGCAGGACCTTGCATTTTGACTTGTTGAACCTTGTGCAGTTGGCACTGGCTCACTTATAAAGCCTGCCAGAGTCCTTCTGGATGGCATCCCTTTCCTGGCAAGTCTGACACCAGTGTGCTCAAATCATGGGCAGGTAGCTCAGGGAAATATTTTGGTGATACTGTCTTGGCCCCTTCACCATTCCAGCTGCTGCGACTCAGGGAAGCTAAAAATACTTGAGTTTCTAAAAGCTGCTTCTCCATTTAAGGAAGAGTTTCTGTTACCACAGAGCTGTTGCCACACCGTCACCACCACAGGAAACTGGCTATGTACCCATGACTGCATGGAGGGGCACTCAGATCACCTTTGTGAGGATGAGATGGTCACTGTGGCCAGGCTCACCTTCACAGCCCGTGTTACTGCCAGAGCCACTCCAAGAAGGACTGGTAACTGTCACCAGGGATTGTCTGCCCAGACAGCTGCCAGCATGGTGAGGAGGAGACACCCCATCAACAGCCAGAGGGATTCACTCTTCAGTGTTCCCACAGCCAGAGCTGGGTCCCTCTTCTCTCCCAACATGACAGTGTAGCCCACTCAGGATAGCTGCTAGGAACAGCAGCCATGGGGCAGAGCCCCCGGGGACTGAAGGAGAGGAGGAGCAGCCTCCAGAGGGACAGGTCTGTGAGGACAGTAGTACCCCCACTGCCACCTCAGCCGTGGCAGCACTGCCCAGCCCAGAAGGAACACACTGTTGCCACCATACAGAGTCATCAGGGACATCTGCAACCTGACCTACAATGGTTCCAGGGATGAGGCATCTGCCACCTCTCTGAGGAACCTGGGCCAGGCTTCCAGCACCCTCGGGGTCAAACATTTCTCCAGACTGAATCTCTGAGTTCAAACCATCACCCCTTTTCCTGTCATAGCAGGATCTGCTGAAAAGTCTGTCCCTAGCTTTCTCATCAGTCTCTTTAAGCACTGCAAAGCCACCAGGAGGTCTCCCTGGACCATTCTTTTCTCCAGGCTGAACAAGTCCCTCAGCCTTTCTTCTTTCTTATAAATAATTAATTCTGATGGATAAGACAAGCATCCAGAGTCCATTTCAGTTCCTGTTTTACTGTTAATCACAGTAATGCTCAAGAGCTGGTAAGGCTGCTGGAACACAGCCTTCTGGCAGTGTCAGACTGAGAGCAAATAGGACAGGCTCTGCTGGTCCTTGTGGCACTGAGCTGCCCCCCTCTGAAAATTTACAGAGTTGAAGAAGAAAATGTCATTGGTGTTTCTGGAAGATTTGTCCTATTTTAGTACAAGGGATTCAAAGTTACAGTTGTATTGCTCCACTGTTGTGTGAGCAGCGGGGAAAAATGAGGAGAGAAAGGATGTTGTAAGTGTAAAAATGAGGACACCTCCAATAAGAATATCCCTAGAGAGAAAAAAAAAAAATAAAGGGGGGGGGGGGAAGTACTGCATAAAAGACTTCCAAAAAGTAATCCAAAATCAATCTATTCCCCAGGCAGCCTCACAGAAACCTTGATATTCCAGTAAGAGATATCAAAACACTGCATCAGAAGTAGGTAATAGTATGGAAATCTGATACTTTTTCATTTCAGAACCAAAGTACATCATTGGTATGAAAAGCAAAAGAATACGAAGCCTTCTGTTCAAACCTGTGGCTCTCGGTGGCTCTATGCTGGATCCCTCTGCAGTTTCTTGTGAGACTAGGTGACAGAAAGGCATCCTTCCTCTGATCCCTGAGTTTTAGAGAAGGAAGAGCATTATCTCCCGTTACTGGGACTGGCTTTAACAGGCTCACTGATTTCCAGGGACTATTAATCCCTGTGGTCTGTGCTCTCTGAGGTCATAGAATGTCAGGGGCTGGAAGGGACCTTGAAAGCTCATCCAGTCCAACCCCTCTGCTAGAGCAGAGTCACCTATACCAGATCACACAGAAACACATCCAGACAGGTTTTCAATACCTTCAGAGAGAGAGACTCCACAATCCCACTGGGCAGCCTGTTCTAGGGTTCTGTCACCCTCACAGAGAAGAAAATCCTCCTCATGTTTACATGAAACTTCCTATGGCTCAGCTTCCACCCATTGCCCCTTGTCCTGTAATTGGGCATCAGTGAGCAGAGCCTGGCTCCAGCCTCCTGGCACTCACCCTTTACATCCTTATAAACATTGCTGAGGTCACTTCTCAGTCTCCTCCAAGCAGCAGAGCTCCAGCTCCCTCAGTCTCTTCTCATAAGAGAAATGTTCCACTCCCTTAATCATGTTTGTGGCTCTGTGCTGTACTCTCTCAAGCAGTTCTATGTCCCTCTTGAACTGGGGGGCCCAGAACTGGACACAGTAGTCCAGATGTGGCCTCACCAGGGCAGAGTAGAGGGTGGGGAGAACCTCTCTCGATCTACTAACCACAGCCCTTCTAATACACCCCAGAATGGCATTGCCCCTCCTGGCCACCAGAGCACATTTCTGGCTCATGGTCATACTCATCGTGTCCAGGGTACAGGATGGCTCTTGGAACAAAACAAAGACTACTTAAAGCAGGCTGCTTTAATGAAGTGGCCAGAAATAACCAAGTTACTTCTCTAAGGGGAAATTAATTGCTCTGTAATGATATCCTCATTCTCCCTGGCCTGGTGAGACTTTGTTGTCATCGTGCCCTAGTTTCTAGTTGGGATTTGCTGTTGCCGACTCTGAACTGGCACATTACAGCTTAATGGTAGTCACAGGTGAAGTTTCAAAAGCGTGGAGGGCTGCACTTCAGCCCTCAGGAGTGGGTACAACTTGGTCCCTCACTGTCTTTGCCCTTCGATCAGTATATACTGTGAAATGATCATTATGCTTCTATTGATCAAAGACTGGGAATTGGAGGATGGGAGAAAAATTCTGGCGTTCTGCTGTGGTTCGGAAGTTTGAAGTGTCTTAAGGATCTGTGGTAGGCAAGTTATGATTGAAAATGAGTAGGTCAGGTTTGGATATATTAGACTGTGCCGTCACAGGCATATTGGTGGTGCACAGCAATAAGACAAGTAATAACAGATGCAAACTTGAACATAGAAAGGTTCACCTCAACATGAGGAGAAACTTCTTTACAGTGAGGGTGATGGAGCACTGGAACAGGCTGCCCAGAGAGGCTGTGGAGTCTCCTTCTCTGGAAACTTTCAAAACCTGCCTGAGTGCATTCCTGTGTGGACTACCCTAAGGAATCCTGCTTTGGCAGTGGAGTTGGATTCAGTGATCTCTGGAGGTCTATTCCAGCCTCTAGCATTCTCGGATTCCCTGAACAGTAGCCTTGACTAACTACTCCGAGGGAGAAAGAAGATGAACTCATCTGAACTCCAGCATCTTCATGATGGACTTGTCATGCAAGGACACCTGGAGTGGCCAGGTGGGAGGAATATTGCTCTCCTAAACCCTAGAAAAGGCAATGTAAGAAAAATGGTGTTTTGCTATGGGATTTGGGAGAAAGCTTGATACTTACATTGTGACGTGAATGTGGCAACCTCAAAAGCATCCCAAGATAGATGTTGCTAATCCTGATGTAGCTAACCTGTTTAGTTTCAAATGAAGATATAAAATAGATGTATGGTAGCCTTTATATATCAGATCCTAACCGAGAGTTAGTTAATAAATAATTCCACTTTTATTAATCCCTAACTGCATCAAACAGTAACTCTTGTATGACTGTGGAAAATACTTCACGTGAAAAATGAAGAAGGGAGGAAAAGTCTGCTGGGCATGTGAGAAGGCTAAAAGAACTGAGTGGCAGAATCTTTTTCACTTGTTCAATTGTTTTTTAACAATACCAAGTATTGTGCCCTCTCTCCTGGCAGTCAAATACAGAGCTTATGTTGGGAGAGGGAATTTCATTTCTCCCATGGATCTGAAGTTTGGATTCAGGTCACTTGGTAAAGTGCCTCTCTGCTCCCAGTCCATTTCTCCTTCTGTTTAGGGGTGGTTGGTGGCTTTTTGAGAGGACAGCAGCAGGGTCATGCCCAATGCCCCAGTCCCATGCCAACAGGGGCATGCCCCAAGGCTGCTGAGGGTAGGCTTGCTGGGGGTGGGGGAGTGTTGATGAAATGTCAACTACTGGTCTGGTTGAGAAGGGCTCCAACTGGTGAGAGACACCAAGTTCTTACTGCTGAGCTTGCTCTGAGAATTGAAATCCTTCAATTTCAAGGGTGGGAAGACACATAAACTCAGTGTTGTTGCAGATGATTTGCTGTCAGATTGGGCAATATGTAAACTGCCCACTGCAGGGCAAGAGTTGTGTTGTGTTGGTGCATCACGGGATCCTGGTAGGTGAGGAGCAGTCTTTCAGCACGGGGAAGTGCTGTCCAGTGAAAATCTCAATACAGTGTGTCTGATTCTGCCAGTTTTCTAGGAGGGTGTTTTTATTCTAAGGAGGGTGCTGTAAAAACCCAGGTTTGCAGCTGCTGCGGAGATTCAGCAGAACTGAAATGCTGGTGTGGTTTTGTTTCAGGTCTGCCTTCCAGCTGTCTCTGCAGCTTTGAGCTGCTCATACTGGTTTGCAGGAATGTTTTCCCTGCAGAAAAGCAAAATTGTTCTTGATTATCCTGGGAGTGCATTCCCTGCCTCGCCAGTGCTGCTGAGCAGCTGGGCCCAGCATGGTGCTGTTCAAGGGTGAGATTTCTGCAGGTGCAGCCTCTGTTCTGCCCCCTCAGCCAAAGGGCAGACCTCCTCCCTGGGTTAACTGTTGGAAACATCAGGTTGAGCCTAAGGGACACGGGACAGTTTCTGTCTCAGCTGTGCCAGGGGAATGGTGGCCGTGTTCATAGCCTCGAATGATTCTCAATCCCAAACCTAATGACAGGTTTACTTTGCTTTCCTCCTAGCAATTCACATCTTGCAGCACAAATACACTTTCCAGAGCTTTCCAAGAGGAACAGTTAGAAAAACATTTGCAAGACCTTTACTACACATTTACAGCTGGCCTTTTCAGTGTCTTCTCATATATGCTGCAGCCTTGAATTGTGGGACCCAGGAAACAGATTTCACTTTAACCTCTATGAGTCAGAAGAATCCCAGTGTGGTGAGGTTGGAAGGGACCTCTGGAGATTATCTAGTCCAACCCCTCTGCTAAAGCAGGGGCACCTACAGCAGCTTGCCCAGGATCACAATGTCCAGGCAGGTTTGGAAGCTCTCCAGAGAAGGAGACTCCACAACCTCTCTAGGCAGCCTACTCCAGGGCTCCAGCACCCTCACACCAAACAAGTTTCTCCTCCTCTTCAGATGGAACCTCCTGGGTTGCAGTTTGTTCCTGTTGACCCTTATTTTATTACTGGGCACCACTGACAAGAGTCTGGCCCCATCCTCTTGCACCCCACAGGTCCTTTAGCTCTTTCTGAGCATTGATCAGATCCCCTCTCAGGCTGCTCTTCTCCAGGTTCAGCAACCCCAGGGCTCTCAGTCTCTCCTTGTAAAAGTGAAGCCGTATTCAATGTGAAAATTTGGAGTAACTCAAAGTGCTTTTTACCAGCATGGGCAGTCACACATTCAGAATGTTTGGAAATACGAAAGAAAAAAGAATCAGGAGGGAAAAAGTCAATGAAAGAAATCTTAACTTTTTGTCAGGGTCTGACTTGAGCCTGAAACCCATTTTTCCAAAACAGGAAAAGAGCCATTCCAGCTCCGCTCAGAAATGTTGATAGGAGGTGAAGTGCACTTCCTTGTGACAGAGAAAAATAAAGGTGTTACCTCACTGCAAACAGGATATCTCTTAATAGTTAGGTTTAAATATACAAAATTTTCCATAGTGGCTTTGAATTTCTGGAGCCACAGACACAGAATAGGTTTTGGCCGTAGCAGTGTTGTTTCTGGCCAGATGTCAGGAGATCTCCACTTGATACCTCATGATGCTGCTCCACTTGCCACTTGGGTTTTAGCATTGAAGCAAGTCTACTGCTTCTCCATGGGTGTCACAGAATGTTTGTGGAGGTTGGCTCTTGTCTATGTTTCTGTTACTTTATTATACTTTAGGTATGGTTGCCTGAAACCTTAGCTGGAGCAGTGTGAGCATACCAGCTCCAGACTGCTCTGGGGGAGTGCCAGAGCTGCTCATTGACATGGAGGTCCACCTCTCCTCCCTGGGCTTTGTGCCCTGCCTGGAGGTGAGGCCTTGTTTGTAGTTCTAGAAGAGTTTTTTATTTCAGATGGAAAATCAGTATTTAACTGAAGATGTTTTCTCCCTCAGAGAAAATCTGTCTTTTCAGCACCATCAGCTTAATTCTGTTCAACACTTAGAAAACAGAGTGATTTTTCTGTAAATCACATAGGACAAGCAGGACCTATGTGCATGTTCTTGTAGTACCTGTCCTGTTAAATGGTCAAGCATTGAGTTTATTCTAGCGTGCCAAGCTATGTAGGCACAGTGGGTCGAACTGAGTTCTGAGCACATGAGTGCAATGTCAGTTCTCCTGCTGCAGTCTTGTCTCTTACTAGAGAGAGAAAAATGTAGTTCTCCCTGCTGTAACACTCAGATGATGTAACTTCTACACAGAAAGTCTCTGTTCCTGCCTTTGTCTGGTGAATGTTTCTTAAAATGAGCATAGAAAGCAAATTGCTGTTTCATGAGTTAAGGGGGGGAAATTGGACCCTTCTTCCCTCTTACAGAAGTGGACTTTTGTTTGGCTCAATTTGTTGTGAGTGACAGCAGCCTGTGTTCTTCAGCTGCTGATTTTGCAGGTAAGAATCAGGAAATTGAGTAATCTGCCAGTGCTTTGGAAGTGTAACAGGAGGGCAAAGGGGAAGGTAACCCAAGGGTGAGCTGTCCTGCCAGGGCAGATCTGGATGTATGAGGGCAGGAGTTTGCTCTGACCCTACTGAATCTGGCCAGCACAACTCTGCTTCTCATACAGCCTGGGAGCTGGCTGCTGCTTTTCTGCCCTGCACATCTTTGCTCCAGTGCCTGTTTCTTGCCAAGGAAGCCTGGAAGAGTTGTAGTGGGATGTTGGGTCACCCTGTGATGCTGTGGCCATCCATTGGCTGGTGGCCAAGCAGCAAGAGGCTCCTCTGTATCCTGAGACCTGGCCTAGCATCTGCCATTTTTTGATGGGGGTTTTAATTCCACAGGAGCAGAGGCTGTTTTTGTTCTTAGCTTGTAGGTTTTTCAGCAGGTATTAACAAGTTTGGTCCTGCTCTGGCAGGGAGAGTGGACTCAATCTCCAGATACCCCTTCCACCTCTTGACATTGTGTGATCCTTTGAACTTCTGCAAAGACATGGAGTGACAGGATGAGGAGTGATGGCTTCAGACTGGAAGAAGTTGGATTTAGATGAGGCACAAGGAAGAAATTTATCCCCATGAGAATGGTGAGGCACTGGAACAGGTTGCTCAGAGATTCTGTGAGAGAGTCCAAGCCTGGAAGTGTTTGAAACCAGGTTGGATGAGGCCTTGAGCAACCTGGCTTGGTAGGAAGTGTCCCTGCCCATAGCAGGGGTTTGAAACTGGATAATCTTCAAGATCTCTTCCAGCCTAAGCTGTTCTATGATTCTATGAACTTCCCACCACTGCAAAAATCTTGCTGACCTCATAAGCCAACTTCATTGTGAAAGAGTTAATGAAGACACTGAGAGACAAAGCTGTTTCTTAGCCAGGTATTAGAAGAACCCAAACAGAACAGATATAGGAAATGCAGTTCTTTGCATTTTCTTTCTGACTTCCACAAGTATTCTTGTCTCAGAAATGCTTTGAGTTAACTTTCCCAGTTTCTTATTTCTGTGCTGCTGAATATTTAAAAAGCAGTGAGATTTAGCAGTTCCACTTTGCAAGTGGCTTACGGTGCTGGAAGTTAAAATATCTCATTCTTGTTTCATGTGCTTTAAGGACCAACTCTTGCAGTCAGCACAGAACTTTGTAGCCACCCACCCTAAGTCCCAGTGGTAAATTTGTGCTAAAAAAAAAGGGCTGTTGTAGGAATTTCATAGAATCACAGACTGATTTGGGTTGGAAGATCATCTAGTTCCAACTGGTCTGCTATGGGCAGGGACACCTCCTATTAGACCACATTGTTCAGGGCCTCACCAAACCTATCCTTGAACACTTCCACATCTTCTTCAGGCAACCTGTCCCAGTACCTCACCACCCTCAAGTGAAGAATTGGTGGTGAATTAGTGATCTTCAGCATGTTTCTGAAGCAGTGCTGGAACTGGAGCAGGGGGTATGGTAGTCTAGAAGACAAGGCACAGTGACTGCAGCACATCCTTTTGAAATCATTTTGGGAGGGGGGGGGGGGGTTGTTTTGTTCCCCCCCCTCCAAATCATTGTTTTAAGGCTGATGTTAGAGAAGCAGGTGGCAGGAGAGCCCCTGGCAGTGGGGAGTCACCCTGTTACTACAGTGTGTGCACCTCAGCAGAAATGGCAGTAACACAGCTGAAAGGAGCTTGGCAGAACCCTACGTGGGGTGAGAGTTCAGCAAGGGAAAGTATAACCTGAGCCCTCCTGCTTCATGTTCTCTGTGCTATAGACCTTTGGCTGAGTAAGTTTTGAGGTCACCTGAAGGCTACATTTATAGGGAGAAGGAAAATCATAGAATGGTTAGGTGGGAAGGGACCTCAAAGATCATCCAGTTCCAACCCCCTGCCATAGGCAGGGACACCTACCCACTAGATCAGGTCGTTCAAGGCCTCATCCAGCTTGGCCTTGAACACCTCCAGGGAGGGAGCATCTACAACCTCCCTGGGCAACCCATTCCAGTGTCTCACCCTCACTGTAAAGAACTTCCTCCTAACATCTAGTTTAAATCTCCCCTCTGCCAGTTTAAACCCATTACTCCTCATCCTGTCATTACAAGAGCTCGTGGATAGTCCCTCCCCAGCCTTCCTGTAGGCCCCCTTCAGATACTGGAAGGCTACTATAAGGTCTCCTCAAAGCCTTCTCTTCTCCAATCTGAAGAGCCCTGACTCTCGTAGCCTGTCCTTATAGCAGAGCTGCTCCAGCCGTCTGATCATCTTCGTGGTCCTCCTCTGGACTGGCTCCAGCAGTTCCATGTCCTTCTTGTGCTGGGGGCTCCAGAACTGCACACAGTACTCCCGGTGGGGTCTGACAAGAGCAGAGTAAAAGGGGAGAATCCCCTCCCTTGCCCTGCTGGCAGCACTGCTCTTGAATGCAGCCCAGGACACAGTTGCTGTCTGAGCTGCACTCACACACTGTTGGCTCATGTTGAGCTTTTCATCCACCCGGACCCCCAGGTCCTTTTCCTTAGGGCTGCTCTCCAGCCATTCCCCACCCAGTCTAGAGTTGTGCTTGGGATTGTGCCAACCCAGGCGTAGGACCTTACACTTGGCCTTGTTGAATTTCATGAGGTTAGCCTGGGCCCACCTCTCCAGCCTGTCCAGGTCCCTCTGGATGGCATCTCTGCCCTCTAGCAAGTTGACTGTGCCACACCTGCAAGAGTATGAACACAGGTCACAGAGCCCGGGAGGACCAAGGCTGGCAGCAGCCCAGAAGCCTCCCTGCCCAGGCTGGAGATCCCCCTTGACAGCCTGGCTCCCTGTTCACTTGTGCTGCTGGATGAGTGCAGTGAGGATGGTGAGAGGTTTGAACGATGTCAGGAAGTGAGGGCATTAGGAGATGAGTCCATGAGCACCCCTCTTGTAGTGGTGAGTCAGGGCTGGGGCAGCTCATACAGAAAGTCTGTTGGCTTAGACCTTTAATTCTGGCAAGTGTTTGGATCTGCCAGTAATGGTTGTAGGAGGATACAACTCTCTACAAAGGCAAGAAAATGTGGAATTTAGTACAGACTTTCTTGAAGGGTTGATTGTTGCTGATGTACTGTGAACCTGCTCTTGTCCAAGTGGATGCAGCAATATCTGAAGAGTTTCAGCTTGCTGTGATTTGGAAAACATTTCTCATTGCTTTTTGCATGGGTTTGGTTTTTGGTTGGTTGTGGTTGTTCGTTCTTCTACCTGTCAGTTTATACATAGCTAGACCAAACCTTTTTTTTTTAATTGTTCTCTTTATGTGTGTGGAGCTTTCTACCAGTAATGTCTTCCCCCAGGAGCTGGTAAATCCCTTCTAGAGTTCCACACCAGTATTTTTACCTACACTAATGCAGTGTTTTTCTGGCTCCTCAAGTTCCAGCTCAGTCATAGTCATGCCAGTGGTCATTCCTGCTGCCCAGCTCTTGTTGAGGTGCCTGGTTTGCATCCTGGTGCTTTCCCCACTTGTGATCCACGTGGTCTGGATTCCTTTAAAACTTTCAAGGAGCACTGTAAAAAATTGACAGGAGTTGAACAGCTTATGTATGGAAAAAACAACCTCCTTTGTTGGCTTCTAGCCTGCTGATCTCTCTGTAATCTTTTTAACAGCTAATACATCATCAAGCATATATTTGCATGTTTTTACTAAGTACATTGACATTTGCATCTACAGATTTACTTGGGGCATAGGCTGTCTTCTTACTCTCAGATGCCCAACACAACTGGGCTGCTGTTCTAGGTCTGGCACTCCTCGTAGCAGTGATTCAGGATTTCCCACCAAACGGCTGAGGTGAGGTAGATGTTATGTTGCTGGGTGAAACCTCTGATGGAAAATGAAGAAGGGAGGCGGAGCTGCCAAGTCTTCACCTGGGAAATGTGGCATGAGAAACTGACTCAAAATAGATGTGGGTGGAGGAGTGTGATCAGATGGGAAGCAGATCACAGAAGTCTTGAAGGGAGGTTGCCCCAGGCAGTGAATAGGGTAGCAGAACTTGCTCACCTTCTGCTTTAGTAGCTGAGCTCTTTGTTATCCCAGCCAGAGTACTGCTTTACATTTCTGCCTTAGTTTGTGTAGCTTCTGCTCCTTAACCAGCTGTCTGTTTTGCTTTACCATTTATGATTTCATTTGCATGAAGTTAGTGCTACTTAAGCATACGTCAAAAAGATGTTTTGATAAAGCATGGTAAATAAACTGATTTCCACTTTTACAAAAAAAAAAAAAGGCACTTTGAAAACGGGTTTTGCATCAGTAATACCCCTGAGCCCTGCAGAGCTTGTTCCAGCTGTGCAGCCTCTCAGATCCCTGCTCACAATGGGAAAACAGTTGGGTTTTTCACCTCCGGGGCTGGAATTAGAATCCGTGGCATGCAGTAGAAGGGGCCACCTTCTTGAGGCATCATTGAGGGGGAGCTACTGACCCTGGCCAACTGATTAAAGCCAGTGCTGGAACTGCTGCCACATGCTGAAAATTGGGAGATTTGAGGGCTTCTTATTTGCTTGCTGGTTGTTAGACTTCAAAGAGTACTTATGTCATGTTTGCCGGTTTCTTTCCTTATCCATTGGTGAGAAATTATATTTTCATAGCAGTAACAACCAAGGCACCCATCTGGCCTTTGGACTTTTCTTAAATTAAAAAAAAAAAAAAAAAAGGCCATAAATCACCAACAGAAAGCAAGCAGTGAGTGCTGAGATGGGCAGTGCAGGTGTAGGAGCCAGTGCTACCTGGTGCCTGGGAAGCGCTGGAAGTTGTTTACCAGCATGACATTGCGTGGGCTGCACAGCCCCAGCCGTAGCTGCCTGGGTAAGCTGCTGCTGCAAAGGGAGTACATCAGCTTGTGAAAATGTGATTTAACTTCTGCACTGTTTGCTGCTGGCTGGTGATGCTGCTTCCCTGTCACTTGGTTGAACTGTGCAGGAAGGCCACCGTGGACCCTGATTCAGCAAAACTGCAGAGATGGGAAGGCTTCAGCTGCATTTCCAGTTTCTAGTTTGCAGAGTTATAGTGAAACATAAATTATTTATTTTTCTATTACTACTCTTTATTAATGCCTGCCACTGGGTTAGGCCAGTTTCAGGCAAAATTGTCTCCTGTAGAGACAGACTGAGACAGTTGAGGCTGTTCAATCTGGAGAGGAGAAGGCTCTGAGGAGACTTTATTGTGGCCTTCCACTATCTCAAGAGGGCTACAAGAAAGCTGGGGAGGGACTTTTTAGGGTGTCATGTAGTGATAGGACAGGGAGAATGGAGCAAAACTAGAAGTGGGTAGATTCAGCCCATGGCATGGGGGTTTGAACTAGATGATCCTTGAGGTCCCTTTCAGCCTTGAAAATTCTATGATTCTGTGGTTCTAAGTTGATATCGAAAGTCCTGGGAAGAGCAGGAGCCCTGCTGAAGCATGCTTTGGGTTTTCTTTGTGAGGCACCAGTTTGGTCTTGGTAGCCCTTTTGCAGCCAGCAGGTTTTTTTGTGGGCACTGTGGATGTTAAAGGCGGCTTTATACCACTACCCGTTGGCCATGCTTGTTTGAAAAGAACTAAATTCATCGATTTATCTGTCCACATCTGCAAATACATAGTTAGCTTAATGGTTTTCTTTGAAAAAATGATGACTATTCTGTTAAAATGAAACTTTTATTTGGGTGGTGCTGAGAGAGTAATGACAGCTTTGCTGCTTCCCTCCAGTGGTGGTCAGAAGACTCTTGCCATAGCAAAATGTTTCTGAAATGCACCTGTGCTGCTAAACTCCAGTTGAAGGTAGCAGGTTTTGAATGGTTTTCTTGAGAGACAAATGGATAAATATGAATCAACACTTTATTTAAGAAAAGGAAAATAAAGCAACTCACTCTAAGGACAGAAAGAGCAGAATGTTGTGTTTAAGAGGGACAGGAATCTGCTGGAGAAGGTCTAGCGGAGGGCTACGAGCATCATTAGGGGACTGGAGCACTGCCTGATGAGGAGAGGCTGAGGGACCTGGGGCTTTTTAGTCTGGAGAAGAGAAGATTGAGAGGGGATTTAATCAATGTTTATAAATGTCTGAGGGCTGGGGGGTCAGGAGTGGGGCGACAGGCTCTGCTCACTTGCTCCCTTGGATAGGACAAGGAGCAATGGGTGTAAGCTGCAGCACAGGAGGTTCCATCTCAACACAAGGGGGAAATTCTTTACTCTGAGGGTCCTAGAGCACTGGAACAGGCTCCCCAGAGAGGCTGTGGAGTCTGCTTCTCTGGAGCCTTTCAGGGCCTGTCTGGATGTGTTCCTATGTGATCTGAGCTGGATTGCATGGTCCTGCTCTGGCAGGGGGGTTGGACTCAATGATCTCTTTGGGCCCTTTCCAACCCCTGCCATCCTGTGATCCTGTGAACACAACAGCATCAGAGCTGACAGCTTTGGGTGGAAGTAGCTGTGGTGAGGCTGCTGTAGGAGTGCTGACCTGGCTGGTTGTCACTGCTAGTGGTGTCCTATGGTGCTAATGAACTTCAAAAGTGTCTCATATTGACCAGGGAAAATTAAACTTCATTTTGTGACCTCTGGTTGTACTCTGATAACTTTTATTTTACTTCTTCAGATGAAAATAAAGACTACTGGACTGGATCCTGAATTTTAATTTAAGCAGGTGCTTATTTTACACAAGAAATGTATTTTTTTGGCTTTATTCCTCTTTTGGAGGGGTCTCTGGACATACTACTAGAGATGCAGGAGCTTGGGATGTGTCTGTGGGGATGAGTTTGAGGACCCTTGTGCAAGAGAGGGTGTCTCTGCAGTTGGAGAGAGGGCAGTCTGAGGAAGATGGTGGTGATGAGATCAGAAGCAGGACTAGCTGGGGTGTGAGGAGGTCTGCTGAGAAAGGGACTCCAGTGCATTGCGCAGTGCGTGGGATTCCCAAAAGTAAGAAAAAGTGCAGCCTTATGGACCATGGAAGGTTCAGGTTGGAAGTTAGGAAACATTTCATCATGTTCTCAAACGCTGGAATGGTCTGCCCAGGGCACTGGTGAAGGGGCCTGCCCAGGGCCTGGCCCTGGAGGTGTTCAAGCAGTGTGTAGACCTGGCACTTCGTGTTGACCCTTCGGTGCTGGGTCAAAGGGTTGAACCGGGTGGTCTTGGAGATCTCCTCCAACTGGAGGTATTCTGTGATTTTGTGTGCTTGAAAAATAAACTGCAGCAATCTTCCGTCCTGTACATAAAGACGAGCAGCCATTGTTTGAGACCAGGGTGCTGATTTATTTCCAACCTGTGTACACTTTTATTGCTCTGGGTGTCGCTAGCATTTATTTCCAGCTTCTTCTCAAATTCAGGAGAGAGGTTCTTGTCTCTGGTGTTCCTTGGTCTGCAGTTTCTGTGCGTTCACAGGGCGTGTGTCGTCAGAGTCGTGCCTGCTGGCGGAGCGCCTGCCCCATCCGACGCGGAGCAGGCTGCCGTTCCTGGCTTTGCCTGTGCCATGCTTCCTTCCCTGGCAATCTATATTTAGTGTGAGCGGCATTTGCTGGGGTGCAAGACTGCAGGCAGCTGCCTCGCAAGCAAGAGGAAGCTGTTCTCTGTAGGGATAAGAGGGAACGAAGGGCAGGATTTCCTGTGGAAACTCACCCACGGGGGAGTTGACTTTTACTTTGAACTTCGTGACGAAAAAGGCTAAGTGCAAAAAGCTGGACAACTTACACCAGCATAAAAGGGTTTTTGCTCCTCTTGGTGACTCTTCAGCATGCTTGCTGTAGAATTAAGCCTTCTCCTGGAAGGGGGGAACAGGACTATTTCAAAACCGTGTTTTGGAGCGTGCTTGTCCAGAACTGACAAGATAGCCTTGCTGCCTGTTTTTACGAGCAGCGTGTGGGACAAGTGCTGAGGGTATCAGTTCTAGTTCACACCACACACGTAGCTCTTCTGATGTGGCTTTGTGCCATGTAGTGCAGGGGACATGCTGTGGAGTGCCTCTGCTCTGAGGGGAACATTGGCTTTGTCTATGCAGAATGAGCTCTAAGAGCAGCAGCTGTGTTCCCTGCTGAATATGATCTGTTTTCCTCTCCCTCATTAATGGCTCTAAAAATAGCCTGTCCTCAGGATAGTCACTGAGAGACGGAGGCAATCCTGATGTGGGAGAATTCATGGTTCTGTTTCTTTCTCAAAAGCGCTGTCAAGGCCTGGCCTAGGTTGCTCAGGTCAGTCCCTGTCCACAGAGGGGTCTCAAAGTCATGTAGATGTAGAATCATAGAATCACAGAATCAGTCAGGGTTGGAAGGGACCACAAGGATCATCCAGTTCCAGCCCCCCTGCCATGGGCAAGGACACCCTACCCTAGATCAGGCTGCCCACAGCCTCTGCCAGCCTGGCTGCAAACACCTCCAGGGAAGTGGCCCCAACCACCTCCCTGGGCAACACATTTCTGGCTCTCACCACTCTCATGGCGAAGAACTTCCCACTCACATCCAGTCTGAATCTCCCCACCTCCAGCTTTGTTCCATTCCCCCTAGTCCTGTCACTCCCTGATAGCCTAAAAAGTCCCTCCCCAGCTTTTCTGTAGGCCCCCTTCAGATACTGGAAGGCCACAAGAAGGTCACCTCAGAGCCTCCTGTTCTCCAGACTGAACAGCCCCAACTCTTTCAGTTTGTCCTCATAGCAGAGGTGCTGCAACCCTCTGATCATCCTCGCGGCCCTTCTCTGGACACCTTTCAGCATGTCCACATCCCTCTTGTAATAGGAGCTCCAGAACTGGATGCAGTACTCCAGGTGGGGTTTCACCAGGGCAAAGTAGAGGGGGAGAATCACCTCCCTCCACCTGCTGGCCACACTCCTCCTGATGCAACCCAGGATCTGGTTGGCTTTCTGGGCTGCAAGTGCACACTGCTGGCTCATGTTGAGCTTTTGGTCCACCAGCACCCCCAATCCCTCTCCTCAGGGCTGCTCTCCAGCCAGATCACTGCCCAACCTGTATTTGTGCTTGGGATTGCCTCCACCCACATGCAGGACCTTGCACTTGGCCTTGTTGAACCTCCTGAGGTTGGCTTGTGCCCACCTCTGCAGCCTGTCCAGGTCCCTCTGGATGCCATCCCTGCCCTCCAGCCTGTCTGCTGCACCACACAGCTTGGTGTCATCAGCAAACTTGCTGAGGGTGCACTCAGTGCCTCTTTCCATGGCACCCACAAAGATGTTGAACAAGACTGGTCCCACTTGTCTCCACTTGGACAGGGAGCCATTGACAGCCACTCTTTCAGTGTGACCATCAAGCCAGTTCTTTATCCATCTGTTGGTCCACCCTTAAAACCCATGTTTCACCAGCTTGGAGACCAGGATGTGGTGCGGGACAGTGACAAAGGCTTTGCTCAGGTCCAGGTAAATGCCATCATTTGCTCTCCCCTCATCTATTCATGTTGTGACCTGTTCATAGAAGGTCACCAGGTTTGTCAGGCAGGATCTGCCCTTGGTGAAGCCATGCTGGTTGGACCCAATCACCTCTTCACTATTTTCCTGTCTCAGTAGTGCCTCCAGGAGGATCTGCTCCATGATCTTACCAGGCACAGAGGTGAGACTGACTGGCCTGTAGTTCCCTGGCTCCTCCTTCCTACCCTGTAAATGGGAGTTATGTTTCCCCTTTTCCAGTCCGTGGGGACTTCACCAGACTGTTAGGACTTCTGGAATATAACAGAGAGAGATGTAGCAACCTCATCTGCCAGTTCTCTCAGTACCCCTGGGTGTATCCCATTGGGACCCATGGGCTTGAAGACTTTCAGGTTCTTCAGGTGATCACGAACCTGATCTTCACTTATGATGGGCAGCTCTTTCTTCCAGTCCCTGCCATTATCTTCCATGACTCCAGGAGTGTGGCTGGAGGCCTTTGCAGTGGAGACTGAGGTAAAGAAGTCATTGAGAACCTCAGCCTTTTCTATGTCACTTGTGACCATTTCACCTGTTTCCTTTCTGAGGGGGCCCACATCTTCCCTAGTCTTCTTTTTACCATTGATATACCTGTAGAAATTCTTGGTGTTCCCTTGGACCTCCCTGGCTAGATTCAATTCAAACTGTGCCTTGGCTTTCCTAATCAGATCTCTGGCTGCTGGAGCAGCATCCTTATATCCCCCCATTCTATCTGTCCTTTCTTCCACTCCTTGTAGAGTTTCCTTTTGTGTGACAGTGTGTCCAGGAGCATCTTGCTCATCCAGGCAGGCCTCCTGGCATTCTTCCCTGCTTTCCTCTTTGTTGGTATACATTGCTCCTGGACACAGAGGAGGTGATCCTTGAATACTGTCCAGCTGTCCTGGGCCCCATCTTCCCTTTAGGACTTTGTCCCATGATACTTTGGCCAGCAGATCCCTGAAGCAATCAGAGTCTGCATGCCTAAAATCTGGGGTCGTAAGCTTAGAAAATGTCCTCCTATTTGCCCTGAGGATCTTAAATTCAACTATTTCATGGTTACTGCAGCCAAGGCTGTCCCTGAGCCTCACACTGGTCACCAGTCATTCCTTGTTGGTCAGAACAAGGTCCGGCATAGCACCTTTTCTTGTTGGTTCCTCTATCATTTGGAGGAGGAAGTTGTCATCTATGCAATCCAGGAATATCCTAGATTGCTGATGACTTGCTGTGTTATCCCTCCAGCAGACGTCAGGGTGGTTGAAATCCCCCTGAGGACCAGGGCTTGTGACCTGGAAGCCTCTTCTATTTGCCTGTGAAGGGCCTCATCTGTTTGGTTCTGTGGTGCTGATGGACATGGTTTGGTGACAACCTGGCAGTGCTGGGTTAACAGACAGCCTTGGATGTTGTTTCCAACCTCAATGATTGTATCGTTGGATGATTCTGTCTGGTCCCCTCCTTGCAAACTCTCCAACCCATGCCTCAGCTCAGGCCTGCTCTGCAGATCTGCTTTTACCACAGATGAGCATAAACACATCTGAAATGAGTTTCTGAGCTGGAGTCCTGCTCAGTAATAGCTCATGCAAACACTTTCTTCTTCCTATGGACTGTTTGTTTATTTTTCCAAATTGGTTAGCCACAAGCTAAGGGAGGAGTAACTCTTGCAGGGCTTTTCTGGTGTCATGCTGACCTTCTGCTGTGTGCAGCTCTTGGTGTTTGTTCCGAAGCTGTGTTGTTGCAATGGAGCGCAGGCTGCTTCTGCCTACCTGAAAGTTAGGAACGTGTGTTCTATGTGGTTCATGAACTTCTTCTTGAGATATCATTGTTTCTGTCGGTGATAGATTGCTTCCAGTCACAGGTCTAGATTTGTCCTTTAGGAAGTGTGAGCGTTGTTCATACTTGAATTAGGTGGCCAGTTCCAAGTTCGCTATGTCAACTTCATTGTTTCTGTTGGTAATAAGTGGCTTTCAGCATTTGGTTTGGTTTGGTGTTCTTTCCTTTTCTATTTGAATAGTACTCCTGACTTCACTTTTTATGCCCATGGAGTTCAGGAGAGTCTCCTGCATATCACAGAATCACAGAATGTTAGGGGTTGGAAGGGACCTCGAAAGATCATCTAGGCCAACCTTGCTGCCAGAGCAGGCTCACCTATACCAGATCACACAGGAACGCATCCAGGTTGACTTTGAATATCTCCAGAGAGGGAAACTCCACAATCCCCCTGGGCAGCCTGTTCCAGTGTTCTGTCAACCTCAAAGATGTTTCCTGATGTTACCATGGAACTTCCTATGCCTCAGCTTCCATTCGTTGCCCCTTGTCCTGTCATTGGGCATCACCCAGCAGAGCCTGGCTGCGTTGTCTTGGCACTCACCCTTTACATCTTTATACACATGAATGAAGTCACACCTCAGTCTCCTCTTGTCCAGGCTGAAGAAACTTAGGTCCCTCAGTCTCTCCTCATAAGAAAGATTTTTCCATCCCCTTAATAATTTTTATGTCTGTGCCCTGGACTCTTTAAAGCAGTTCCCTGAGGTCTTCCTTAAAGTGAGGGGTCCAGAGCTGGACACAATATTCCATATGTGGCTTCACCAGGGCAGGGCCCATTACACCCCAGAATGGCATTGGCTTTCTTGGCCACCAGAGCACATTGCTGGCTCATCATGCCCATCCATCTATCTACTAGAACCCCCAGCTCCTTTTTCCCATCGAGAACCTGAGACAGGGCTGCTCTTCAGGGCAGGTAGGAAAATTTCCAGTCCTCTTTAATGTGCAGCATGTTGATGATGTTCCCCCCATCACTGTCAACGCTCCTTGCAATCTGAAGGCTCATGTTGGTCCTCTGATGCATCCTCTGAGAGAGACTCAGCATTCCTCCAAGGTCTCTTTCTCACTTGGTGCTCTGGTGATGCCATTTCTGTGCTCTGCTGGGAGTGAGGATGCTCACTCGTGTGCAGGGCACTGTTCTCCAGAGAGCCTTTTTCAGGGGCCGACTCCCTGCCTGTCCTGCTGTGCCTTCCTACTTCTAAGGCCACCTCATTGTCTTGGTCGGTCAGAAGCTTATCAAAGCTATTTCTGAAGGGCAAAGTTGGTCTGAGTGGCACACGATGCAATTGCTGAAGTCTGCTGTTAGCAAGTGTTTCTTTTGCTTTTTAAAGCACACTTACTGCATCAGCCTCATCAGCTGAAGCTGCTGAAGAACTAGAGTCTGTTTAGCTGCTGATAGTGAAGTGTCCACTCCTGCTCTTGCTGTTGTGGGAATCTCTTTGATTTATTAAAAAACAAACAACAAAAAAAAAAGATTTAGGGGTTTCTCATAATATGTGAGGTTAGTTTCAAGGTCAGTGTGATCCTCAAGGTTTTGGAAGATCCTGTCCAGACTGCAGTCTTGACAGCACATGCTGCAATTATATTTTAGGAGTTGAAGACATGTGGCTTTTAACCCTTCCCTCTCTTGCGTTGTTAGAAGTGAGGCCAGTTCTGATCTTGCCATCAACTGTAATATAGATGTCTTTCTACCCAGCTCCTTCAAAGAACTAAGTACTTGACTTCATCATTTTGGGTTCAGTGGCATCGCTCCTGGTGTTTCTATAAAATGTGGCCAGTATCTGTCACCCTGTAGCAGGCTACCTGTTGCTTTCCCTGTTTTGGGCTGTTTATGATGCTTCAGAGAGTGCTTCTGGGTCACTGGCTGGGAAGGGTTGTCTCTTGGTATCTCTCATAGGCGAGGCACACATGGTTTCCGCTGTTTGAAGAGGTCTCGTGGTACAGGGTGGTTTGCAGGCAGTCTCAATTATTTGGAAACACAAAGCCTTTAAAACAGTAGGTGCTTAGTGTTTTTCTCTGAGCTTATGCTGTCTGTTGGTGGGAGCACAGGCTCTTGGTTCTCTTGATGTTTGTGCTGGAGATGTCTGCACAGCTCTGAGTCAGGGCTGATCTTTCTCAGGTTCTCTGGAACCGCTTCAGCAGTGTTCCCGCAGCATTTCTCCTTGCAGCATGTTTTCTGCATTACTCCACAGGAAGCCCAAAAGGCTTCGGTTTCTTTTTTGTATTCCCACCATGTATTGTGTCTTGATTTAGACCTAGTCACAGGAAAGGAGATCAACAGAGAGGAAGGTAAACAAAGTAGGGGTTTGCTGCATTTTTAGCAGACACTCAGCTGTCAGCAGTGTGGGCTGAACTGGACCAGTGAGACCGAGCTAGTTGCACGGTTGCACCAGGGACCTCAGTCCTCAGTTTTGGACCCCTCACTCCAAGAAAGACATTGAGGTGTCCTGTGCAGCCTGGTTGCCACCACACAGCCTCAGAAGTGGTGCCAGGGTACATGCCCTGTCTGTGCTGGGAGATGAGCTCCCTTGAAGGATACAGGTGATCTCTTTACAGAGCAGGAATTCAAAAAGCTTTCTGTAGGAAAGCTTTTTGAAAGAGACTAACAGGGCAGATTGGATGGGAATTTGAGCAATCTGGTCTTGGTGGATGGTCACAGAACAGATTTATTTTGGTTGACGGAGACCTTCAAAATCATCAACTCCAGCTGTTAAGCCAGCACTGCCAGAAACATGAACAGCAGTAAGGAGAGGATAAAAAACAAACCACTGAAAACTTGCTCTCTAGATCAAACAGAAAATAACTTATAAGTATCTCACTTGGTGCTTTGTTTGAAATAGGATGTAAACAACTTTCACATGGCCTCCTCTGCTATCTAATGCTTACAGTAGGTCACTCCATACTACTTTATTAGTGTGCTGAACTGCATTTGCGTTCAGCAAATTGCATCTTTCTGCGTCTGTCTAGTTCATGTGGAAGTTCCCTGACTTGCCTGCCTTGACAGGAAAAATCTCTGCTTGCTGAGCAACTCAGAGGTTAGCAGAGGTTGCTTGCAATGGGCAAATCTGGTGTTGACAGTGATGACCCATCAGTTGCTCACTACATGACCATGCTGGTTCTTATAGTGGGTCCATCCCCACCTCCCACTGTGGCTGGGAAATGAGAGTCAGGACTATGCTGCTTCCCTCCAAGTTGCACTGCAGAGTACCTGGAGCACAAAGGAAGCTAGTCAGGAAAGATCCTCAAAACCCACAGATGAGCAAATCCATTCTGGTTTCTGTGAAGCTGGATGTAGTGGTGGTGGGTTTTTACTTGTTGGCTCAGCAGTTTTTCTGGTGGGATGTGGGAAGAGGGGCAGTTGAGTACATTGCAGATTTAACTTTAGAAACAAATATTTTCATAGCATGTGCATTAAACCCCCCCAGTTGTTGCAGATAACAAGTCATTATCCCCACATCCAACCTGCAGGGAGTTTTTAAAGATCTCATTTTAAACAAACAAAACAAAGAAACCCCACAAGCGATGGAGATAGACCATGGTGGTAGTTGTGATTTTTCTTATTGCCAGAGCTCCATTTTCTCCGTATGCAAGAACAGATTGATTTTTATTTACACTCTCTTTCAGCATAATGTCTGTTTTCCCTATGCCATTCCAAAATCAGAATGCAAAGCAGTTGAAATCCTGAGTTATTAATCTGGCTAATCCATGCTATTTGTGAACAATTACGGTGTGTGTGGTGTTGTAAGTGCCGGGTGTTGGATTAGCTCCTGTTGTAATACTCTTAATGTGCTGGTTATCCAAATATCCAGGAGCCTTTAATCTTTCCATGAGATGTTGGTAACAGAAGTTCAAAGCACATTGGGAGTTTGCTGGAGCCAAGTGAGTTCAGATTCATGGCTGGTTTGATTCTGGGCTTTGCAGTTGTGCAGATCATAATTTGTTGGTAGCTTTTGCCCTGTGTTTGTGTCTGTCTGGATTTGTCTAACCTATGGGATGTAGACAGAGATCAACCCTTGAGGGCTGGGCACTCACGTCTCTTCTGCTGCAGCCAGTGCTCAGGCCACCTGTGGCACTGCCGAGGGTGCTCACAGTTACAGCAGAGGATAAGTGCTGTCCATATGCTGCAGTCCTTTGGAAAACCTCTTCTTTTTAAGTAGTGTCACTTAATTTTTTGGAAGGATATACCTGGATGTCTGTTAGACCTGTGTAAATCTGCTCTTTTTGCTACCAGATAGCACAGAATCTCAATCTCAGCATGGTTAGACTGGAAGGGACCTCCGGGGAATGATCCAGGCCACCTTTCCCCTAAAGCGGGGTCACCCACAACAGCTTGCCTGGGTGGATTTGGAACCTCTCCAGAGAAGGAGACTCCACAATCTCTCTGGACAGCCTGCTCCAGGGCTCCAGCACCCTCAGATAACATCCTGTCTTTTCTCCACAAACAGTTCTTCTAGGCAGGAGCTTGTATTGCTCCACCTCAGTGTAACGTAATCGATAAGAAAATTACCTGTTACTCAACTTGACTAAAAATAGTTCTGAAAGATTGTGTATCTTTAATTAATTACAGTGTGGGAGTTTAACGAAGCTCAGCTTTCAATTACAGTGTTGAGAGAAGGCTTCTGTTCTCTTGACACTGGACTGACTAAAAAAGCAGTGGACTTGGGGCAGATATTTTCCGTTTGTTTGGAATATTGATTGTGTATGTGAAGTACACTTCTTGTTCTCTCTCTCGCTGGCCAGTAGGTCCGGGAGGGTGATTCTGCCTCTCTGCTCTGCAAAGACCACCTGCAGTTCTGAGTCCAGCTCTGGAGTCCTCAGCACAGAAGAAACCTCTTGGAGTGGGGTCACAGCAATGATGGGAGGGCTGGAAGCCCTCTGCTGTGAGGCCAGGCTGAGGCAGTTGGGGTCGTTCAGTCTGGAGAAGAGAAGCCTGCAGGAGACCTTCTAATGTTCTTTCAGTGCTCTCAGGGGCTGATCAGAAAGCTGGGGACAGATCTGAGCAGGGCCTGTTATGACAGGGCAAGGGATGATGATTTGAACTCAGAGGGAGATTTGGAGTGGAGAGATGGAGTGGAGATGCCCATTGTGGCATTTCACTCCAGGAAGGACATTGAAGTGCAGGGTCTAAAGAACAGGTCTGGTGAGGAGCAGCTGGGAGAACTGGGATTGTTTAGTTTGGAGAAAAGGAGGCTGTGGAGAGACCTTCTGGCACTCTACAACTCCCCGAAAAGAGCTTGGAGCCAGGTGGGAGTTGGTCTCTTTGCCCAAGGAACAAGCAACAGGATAAGAGGATATGGCCTCAAGTTGTGCCAGGGGAGGTTTAGATTGGATATGAGGAACAATTTCTTTCTGTTGAGGGTTGTCAAGGCCTGGCCCAGGCTGTCCAGGGCAGTGGAATTCCCATCCCTGGAAGGGTTTTGAAGCAGTGGAGATGTGATGCTGAGGGCCATGGTTTAGCACTGGACTTGACAGTGCTGGGTTAAGGGTTTGCACTCACTCTTCTCCACCCTAAACAATTCTATAAGTGTAATTCTAACATTGCAGTGTGGCTCTGACCTATAGGAGATCAGTCCAGGACAATCTGTCTGTTAGTCTGTCCTGTTAACTGTCTGAATTCTGCCACTCTTCCCCATGTCAGGAAGAGGGTTTTGGCTGTGGAGGCTCCAGCCCTTCCTCTGCAGGTGCAGACTATCTTTGCTTTTCAGTGTGCAACCCTCACTGTTGTGCCTGTCTCTGATAGGCAATCCTGTGTCCTGTGGAATGGGAAGAGTGGGCAGCCGTCCCTTCCTGTCCTCTCACAGGGTGTTTACCCCAAGCACTACCTTCAGTTCTGTTGATTCAGTGTCCAATAAGCCACTGATTTGCTGATCCTGCAAGTAAATCTGCCTCGAAGGCTACAATGAAAGAGTTGTGTGTCAAAACCTTGGCTTTTCCCAACAGCTTAAATTGCTCCAATTACTTTTCCCATTCATCTGTTTCTTGAACTTGGTGTCTGTCACTCTCTGTGGTGTACAACAGCAGCAGGATAGGGATCTCTTCCGTTTTCTGCTGCTATTTGGGCAGGCTAAGAGCTTTTCAAAGCACTGAAGTGACGCTGCTTTTGTGCTTGGAAGCTGGTGGTGCAAATGTGCATCACAGAAACATTCTGTTTAAAAGTTCAGATTTTTAAGAGGCTGCACTGTTGCTTAGAAGTCTTCCTTAGACTCATGAGTAATTCTTGTTTTCTTTTTTGATCCTTGTTGGTTTGTGCACATTGACTATGGAATTTGGTAAACTTGGGGGCTGCTGATCTGTTGGAGGGCAGCTCTGGGGAAAAGGAGCTCGGAGTCCTGGTGGACAACTGGATGACTGCGAGCCACCAATGTGCCCTTGTGCCAAAGAAGGCCAATGACATCCTGGGGTGTATTAGAAGGGCTGTGGTTAGTGGGTTGAGAGAGGTCCTCCTCACCATCTACTCTGCCCTGGTGAGGCCACATCTGGAATATTGTGTCCAGTTCTGGGCCCCCCAGTTCAAGAAAGACCTCGGAGATCATCTTGAAACAGTTCAGGTCAGAATGACAAAGATGTTGAAGGCTGAGGGAGCTGGATCTCCTTAGCTGGGTACTGCCTGAGACAGCATCCTTGGAATCTGTGACACAAATAGGGCCACTATGTTGCTGTGAAGCACCAGGAAACCTCTGGAGCTCCTGGTTTCAGGGGACCTCTGACCCCACATGGGGCTTGAAGGTGTTTAAATCAAGCACTTAGAAAGCACAACCAGCCATGATTTCTGTTTGAGTTGGTGTGCAAAGTCCAACCAGCCAGTTCCCTCTGTGCTCATTTTGGAGCTCAGTGAATTCTCACAAAGGGAGTCAAGAGTATTTTTTTTTCCCTGTTAGCTTAAAAAATGAGCCTATTCTTTGCTAAAAATAAATGTCACAAAATAGAACCTGCTTTCTATAATTCATCTGCTTTCTTCCATTTCCCTCTGAATGAAACTAAAAAGACATTTTCCAGGCTGTTAATTTGACTTCGTTTAGTTCTTTCCTCTTTCCCCTCCCCCCCGCCCCCCTTTTGAATGTAAGGCTTCTTACCCTGTCTAAATACATATTTTTTTCTTTTTTTACTATTTTGAAAAGACTTCTTCCCTGTCTGAATATATTTTTGAAAGAGGCTTAAAGCTTTCCTTTGACTGTTGGGTGTAATTGCGTAGGAAATGGAAATGCTGGGGGGGGGGGAGGGAGAAAGACTGTTTGTATGTTCACTTGAAAAGCTGCTTGTTTTCAGGGTGTTACCACCTCATGCAGCATCCCTGTGTATGCAGGCTCTACTTCTTGTAAGCCTGACCAGTGCTGCCACCAGTATGACAGAAAAAGACTTCAGATGGAAACTCAGCATGAAAAAAGATGGGGTTAGTGGGATTTGGAATTCCAGGCAAAGGTCAAAATGGCATTGAATTGAAGGGAGAAGTGGCACATGATCTATGTGTCCTGTTGCTTGAAGGTGGAGCCCACGTGGGGCTGCAGTGCAGAAAGAAGCTGTGCTTGTTCTGGGGACGAGGTTGCTATTTGTGGCTCCGAGTTCCACTGTGTGCTGTTGGATGGCATGGCAGGATGAAACCAGAACTGTGCTCCCAGAGGCGCTGGGATGTTTACCGAGCTTGACTACAACAGCACACCCGCGGAGCAATGAGCTTCCCAAGCTGTTGGTGTTTGAGGAGGCAGCCTGTGCGTGTCTGCTGAGCTCACAGGCAGCGTTTAATGCAGGGCAGAACTCCTGGTGAAGCCATGCTGAGTGGGAGTGTGTCCCAGCACCTGGGGCCCTGAGCCAGGAGGCCAAGCAGATGGAGCAAGAGACAAGTTCCTGGTGCTCAGGAAGAGCCTCTTTCTGAAAGGATGCTCAAACCTTCTTGCATCTTTCTTCTGTCCTCAAGCTTGTTGTATTTCAGTGGATCTCTGAGGGCGTGAGCTAAGGCTGCCGTTTGGGTAGGATAGAGGGACACAGACTAAGCAGAGGTGATGCAAGGCTGGGGAGGGTGCAAGACAGAAACAAGGAGGCTTAGAAAATGGTGTTCAGATTAATGAATGGAGAGCAATTGGTTCATCAGTGAATGGGTATGAAAGGAGTTAGCTTTGAGGAGGACAAGAGAAAGATTAATTTCAGTTACTTTAGCAAAAGAATGAGGTAATTTAATGAAGGACAGAGTGTGGAGAGAAAGATGGGAGGAAGACCAAAGACTCTGGAAGACATGAAATATGATGTACCTATTTTTAGATGGAAAAATAAGAGGAAGATAAATTATCTTTCCACTTGATTGTTATCTCCAGTCCTTTGAGATCTAAGATTATTTCTTTTATTTAGAGGTAAGTAGGCAGGGGTTTCAGGCAGAGGGTTAGATTACAGAATTTTACCAAAGCATGGTAAAAACAGAAAGAAAAGATGTGGTCATACCATCAGAGGAGGGGCACGGCTGTCAGGAGTGTGGTAGGGTCCTTCTGTGGCTAAGGGGAGCAGAGTGGTCAGGTCCTACACAGCTGGCAAGGTGACTGAGCAGCAGCTCATGAAAAGCCCTGTCGCTGTTCAGAAGGGTCCTTGTTGGCAGTCCCAGCTACCTCATTAGCACCATCTCCTACAGCTACCTGCCAGGGGACTTGGCTGGCATCTTCTGGTGCTGCTTCTCCCGCACCAATTTGTGTGCTTGTGGGGTCCCAGAAGGAGTTAACCTGCAGGCCAGAGAGCCTTTCTCTGCACCCACTCATGTTATTTCTGTTAATTTTTGATTACTCTTAAAACTTCAGAGGTCTCCAGGACATCTTGTGACTGTCATTAAGTCAAATGAAGAGTGTGTGGGGTTTGTTTCCCAAAGGGACCTGCTACCTGCTCAGCAAGGCCACACTTCAGGCGTTGGAAGCAAACCGTTGGTGCTGCTGTCATCTGCCTGTGGCCAGAGGCAGGGCTGAATTATCTCCTCCTTATACCTACCAGACAGTTTTAATTAGAACCTTCACAATCCCCAAGATCTTGTTTTCTGCTAGTTTGGATCTGGCCTTTTGTTTTCCATCTTGCCCAGATCACTCCAAAGCTTGTTCCCACGCTTCTGGAGGGACTCGGTCATAGCCTGCCTGGCTGCCCTCGTGTTTGTGTCTGCAGCCTCCCTGCTCTGGCTTTGCCTTATGTTGCTGGGGCAAAGGGAAGGGCATGGGTGGCAGATGTGGATGTTTTGTTCTGTGCTTGCTAATTTAAGACATTCCCCAGCTTGGGCCAGGATTCCTCCATGCTGACAGCCCTGTGCGCCTGCCTCAGTGGCTCACCCTGAGCACAGTGCTAACTTCCTGTGAAGTAGTAAGAAAGTTCATTGCTGGAAAAATATAGTTGCTCTTAGGAGCAGAAATGTCACTTTAATGACCAGTAGTGCTGGAATTCAAGAATTGCCAACAAGTAATCAACATAGAGGAGGTGACAGATAACAAGGGACAAACATAGACTTTTTGCCCTTTCAAACAACTTTGTTGGACGTGTAGACTTCATAGCCTTACAGAATTGGATGACATATATAGACCCCAAAAAATGTAAAAGAAATCTCCCAACTCTTTATAGCCACCTATGGGCAAATCTCCATGCCACAAGCAGTCAGGATAAAGTGATAAGTATGTGGTCGGCTCTCATAAGCCCCATACTCACCCCACACAGATGGGAAGGAAAGTATCATAGAATCATAGAATGTCAGGGACTGGAAGGGACCTCGAAAGGTCATCTGGTCCAGCCCTCCTGCCAGAGCAGGATCACCTAGGAACACATCCAGACAGGCAGGTTTTCAATATCTCCAGAGGGGGAGACTCCACAACCTCCCTGGGCAGCTGGTTCCTGTGCTCTGTCACAGTGAAAACAAACATGGAACCTCCTATGCCTCAGCTTTCACCCATTGCCCCTTGTCCTGTCACTGGGCATCACTGGCTCCATCCTCCTGGCACTCACTCCTTACATATTTATAAACATTAATCAGGTTGCCCCTTAGTCTGCTCCTCTCCAAGCTAAAAAGCCCCAGCTCCCTCAGTCTCTTTTCATAAGGCAGATGTTAAACACAAAACCAAAACACCCCTGGGTTGAGATAGAGTTGAGCTGTAGGAGTTTTACTGTCAAAGGTTCAGTGCACAATTACCTTAGCCTGTTTGCAGAAAACTGCAGCAAAATGAAGAAGTCATCTGTCAAATGGTTCCCCCCCCCACCCAAGTACACAGCCCATCAGAAAAGACCAACACCCATACCTGGAAACAGGAAGCAGCAACTTTAGCAGGAAGGCTCTTGTGTTCCAATATGAGCTGTGAGTCCTGTGATAACCTTGCTTCAGCCAGCACTTTCATTTTGAAGCTGGCATAATGGCAGCAGGATGGTATTCAATATCAGCAGCACATTCAACTCAGCTCATGACAGTGTGAGAGCTGCATCCAGCTGTTCAGAAATAATGTATTTGATGGGAAACCAGGGCAGAACAGGAATCTCCTGCCTGTGTGTTTGCTTGCAAGCAGCTGATGTCATCACTGTTAGCAGCGGCAGGATGTTGAGGCATCTCTCTGGTTTTCAGTCCAATACCTTCTGCTGCCTCCCACAGATACTGCACATTGCTGCTACTGCTGTGAGAGAAAAGCCGCACTGGGGGCTTTATTGTCCACCATGATGCAAGAATTATCTGGAATGTCTGGCTGAAGACAAAACTCAACACGTGTCTCTTGTAGCTATATGTGTGATGTGAGAAAATAAGTTCTGTCCCTCCATAATCATAACTGGGGTGGGCTGTTTCAAAAAAACACAGACCTTTGGACTTCTTGTATTTTTGTTGCTTCAATGTTCTTGATTTCTGTAGCAGTCTCACAGAATCACAGAATGTTAGGGGTTGGAAGGGACCTCAAGAGGGTATTTAGTCTGACCCCCCTGCCAAAGCAGAATCACCTAGGGCAGGCCACACAGGAATGTAGCCAGGTGGGGTTTTGAAAGTCTCAAGAGAAGGAGACTCCAGTACCTCTCTGGGCAGCCTGTTACAGTGCTCCATTATTCTCACCATAAAGAAGTTTCTTCTCATGTTGAGGTGAAACCTCCTGTGTTCTAGCTTGAACCTGTTTTTCCTTGTCCTGTCACTGGGCACCACCAAAAAGAGCCTGGCACCTTCATTTTGACACCCACCCCTCAGATATTTATAGACATATTTATAGCCTTCTCAGGATTAAAGATGCCCAGCTCTCTCTCTCTTTCTTCACAGGAGAGATGTTCAAGTCCCATGATCATCCTTGTAGCTCTCTGTTGGACTCTCTCCAGCAGATCCCCATCTCTCTTGAACTGGGGAGCCCAAAAATGGATACAGTATCGCAGGTTGGCCTCACCAGGGCAGAGGAGAGGGAGGAGAACCTCCCTAGACCTGCTGGACGGACTTTTCTTAATGCACCCCAGGATGCCATTTGCCCTCTTGGCCACAAGGACACATTGCTGTCTCGAAACGCTTCTTGTAGTGTGTCCCTGAGAGGAACTCAATCATCCCACAAGAGCGTGGTCCTGCCTGTGAGCCAGTTTGTTAGAAGTCAGCCTGTGTAAGGCGAAGCTCAGGTTGCAGGAGGCAGGCATCGGCACGCGTGGGAAGCTGTTGGTGTCCAACCAGGGAATGTGCTCTTAACAGTGTATGTGGAAACGTACCAGCTCTGGCCATAATCTTGTGTGTTGCGTAGATGTACACAAAAGGTGCCTTCTCAGTGAAAATCTGAGAGGATTTTCACATCAGATACAAAAGGGAGAGGTCTGTTCATTGGTGTTTGTGGAGAAACATTCTCCTGCTTTTACATTTCCTTTAATTACGGCCAAAAAAGATGCCCCCCCCCCCCCCGCCCCTAGAATCCACTGAGGAAGGGAATGAATATGGGGATCTTAATGTAAAAATGCATTACTCTTGTTCTTAACTGATCTGTGTATTTTTGTTTTTCAGCCAGAAAATTTACAGAAGAATTGGCTTCGGGAATTTTATCAGGTAAGGTAAAACTTGGTTTCTTGTGGAGCTCTATGCACAATTTGCTTATTGGCTTAATGAATAATGTCAAGTTCTGTTGCTGTGTGAAGCTGAAGTCACTAACATTTTATAGTCACAACCAGCCCTAAAAAGTATGTGTCTCCTTCCGGAGTTCTATGCAGCAATTAGAAAAATTCAGCATACAAAAAGAGTTGGTTCTCACTCAGAATACCTTGCCTAAAAAAAAACCCAACTTGACATTCTATAAAAGTTACTTTAATTTGGCAGGAAATGGTTAAAAGTCACAAATTCTCAAAGTGACAATTATAGTTGAGTAATATTTGTAACAAAAAATCTCTTGGGAAGTCTAATTTATATTGAAATCGTAATAATTTCTGCTGTTGGGTTTGCAGTCGAGGAGTCTTGCTTGCTCTTCTTTGATAAAGCTTCTTGTTTAGGCAATGTGAAAGTACTCAAATGGAACCCATACAATAAAACATGTTGTAAATTTTGGGTGTGGGATTTCTAAAAGCACAAAAGCCACTCTTGCAGATTGTGGTGTTGTAGGGGAGACTTGTTTAACTTGCTGAGTTCATGCAGAAATGTGTAAATGAGCAGTAGGAAAGGAGTGCTGGTGGCACACCAAGGTGTCCTATGCAGCCTGCTTAAGGTGAACCTGCTCTGGCAGAGGGATTGGACTTGATCTCCAGAGGTCCTGGTTTCCAGCCTTATCATTCTGTGGTTCCCTGTCATCCCTGGGAAGTGGTGTGAGTGCTGCCAGAATAGTGTTGCACCTGCCAGAAGTTGGTAGAGTTCATAGAATGTCCTGAGTTGGATGGGACCTTTTAAAGCTCATCTAGTCCAACTCCTTGCAGTCAGCAGAAACATCTGTAACCAGAGGAGGTTGCTCACAGCCCCACTTAACCTGCAGTGGTTCCAGGGATGGGGCATCTCCCACTTCTTTAGGCAATGTGGGACAGGTTCTTACCACCCGTAGCATCAAATATCATTTCTTCCATCTCTCCAGTCTGAATCTCTCTGAGTTCAGACCATCACCCCTTGTCCTGTCATAACAGGCCCTGCTCAAAAGTCTGTCCCTACCTTTTCTGATCAGTGCCTTAAAGTGCTGAAAGGCCACCAGATTTAATTTTACTTCTCCCATATAGAAAGGATTAAAGCAGCAATATTCTGCTGTTCAGATTTTAAAATGTAACTATATTCAGAAAAAAAATATATATTAGCAGTATTTTATCTTTAGCTTATTTAGTAACTGAAAACCTCCTGTAATTATTTCTCTGCTCAGGTTTCTGGTGCAGCCTTTGACCTTTACTGTAAAATCCTGTACTTGGATTTTTCTGGCAAGTTTAATGCAAAAATCCCAGATGCAATAAACCACTCTTAAATTGTACACTATCTGCCAACTTCATAAAAGATTCATCTGTTTATTTTTCCTTCTTCCATCATGACTGACACTTGCTTTGTATACTCGATGCTCAAATGGTGCAGGCCTTCTCAGGTCATTCTGATCACCTGAGTCCAGAGAAAGGCCACAAACACCATCCAAGAGCTGGAACACTTTTGCTGTGAGGATAGGCTGAGGGACCTGGGGTTGTTTAGCTTGGAGAAGAGAAGACTCCAGGGGGACCTTATAGCTGCCTTCCAATCCCTTCCAAAATGAAGGGATCCTGCAGTAAGGCTGGAGAGGGACTTTTTGTAAGAGTGTCTAGCAATAGGACAAAGGGGAATGGTTTTAAGCTGAGGGAGAGTAGGTTTAGACTGGATCTTAGGAAGAAGCTCTTCTCTACAAGGGTGGTAAGACTCTGGAATAGGCTGCCCAGGGAGATTGTGGATGCCCTCTTCTTGGGGGTGTTCACAGCCATGTTGGATGAGGTCTTGAGCAGCTGTGTCTAGTTGAGAGGCGTGGTGGGAAGGTTGGAGTAGATGATCTTTGAGGCCCCTTCCAACCTAAGCCATTCTGTAATTTAAACCCACTCCACACCATCAGGAAAGGTTCTTCCTATGAAGAAAATATAATTAGAGAACACGTTGCTAATTTATGCATCTTTATCAAGGAGCTTCCTTATATGTTCATTTTTTTTTACTGAAATAGGATGAGCACTGCAGAAACATTCTGAACAGTTTGTGGAAAACAGGAAGAGGAGGAGAGAAGAGTTGAGCTGCTGCTATCTTAGTGTAGGGACCACTGAGATGTAACTGGGTGTGATCTGGCTTTGCTCTGGTCAATATTGTGTACACAAAGCTCAAAATGGAGAGAAATTAATTTGTTATCACTCCTGTGTGGCTGGTCAAGTTCAGGGTCAGGGCAAGTGAAAGTGCAGCTACAGTAGAGCTGAACCCATCCATCAGTAGTTTTGCTACTTCTACCTTCCCACTCTGTGCCTCTCCCCTCCCTATCTGTGATCCAAGAAAACTATATTTAAAAGAAAAAGGAGAAGAAAGGCAAAGGCTGCCAGTTCTGCTTGTGGCTGCTCCCCAGCAAGTTTGAGGACAGTGGCATGCGTAGCCTTGAACCCATCACTTCTTGTCATGTCGCAACAGGGTTGTTCAGTCTGGAGAAGAGGCGGCTCAGGGGAGACCTTACTGCTCTCTACAACTACCTGAAAGGAGGTTGTAGTCAGGTGGGAGTTGGTGTCTTCTCCCAGGCACTCAGTGACACAACAGGAGGACACAGTCTCAAGCTGTGCCAGGGCAGGTTTAGGCTGGATATTAGGAGGAAGTTCTTCACAGAAAGAGTGATTGGCACTGGAATGGGCTGCTTGGGAAGGTGGCGGAGTCCCCATCCCTGGAGGTGTTTAAGAGGAGGCTGGAAGAGGAGCTTAGTGCCATGGTTTAGTTAATTAGAAGGGTTAGGTAACAGGTTGGACTCGATGATCTCAAAAGTCTTTTCCAACTTGGTTAATTCTGTGATTCACACCATATTCACAGATGCCCTGAGAAGGGGAACAAAATTCACTCAGAAGCACCCTCATGTGCTTGGACCAAAAGCAGCACAGAGTGGTCATGACACAGGGCTGCATTGCAGCCTGGTGAATGGACAGCTTCAGGATTTTAGTTTATTTTTGAGTTGTGCATGCTTGGGTGAAGCCCTCGGCAGACTGGAAAATGACTCGTAATGCTTCTTGGTAAACTCGAAACCCAGAGAAACCGCAGACCACAGGCTTTTTCCATTCTTCTGAGGAATTCAATTTACATGCGTACTTGCGTAACTTCTGAGGATGCAGTCCTTTCGTAAGCAGCCAAAATCATCTCCGCAAAGAGGGAAGCACAAGCACCACTCCCAGTGTAAACTGTTTCTGGCAATGAAATAATAAAATGGTCTGAGTTGGAAGGGACCTCCAAAGGTCATCTAGTCCAAACCCCACCACTGCAGTCAGCAGGTGCATCCTCAACTAGATCATGTTGCCTAGAGCCCTCTCGAGCCTCACCTTGAATATCTTCAGGGATGGGGCCTCAGCCACTTCCCTGGGCAACCTGTTGCAGTATTCCACTACCCTCATGCTGAAGAACCTATTCCTAACATCCAATCTAAATCTGCCCTTCTCTAGTTTGAAGCCATAGTTCCCTGTCCTGTCACTGCAGACCTTTGTAAAGAATATCTCTCTATCCTTCTTTGTTAGGCCTCCTTCAGGTTCTGAAAGGCTGCTATTAGGTCTCCCTGGAGCGTTCTCTTCTCCAAGCTGAACAACTTCAGCTCCCCCAGGCTGCCCTTATAGCAGAGGAGCTCCAACCCCCTGATCATTTTCTTGGCCCTCCCCTGGACCTGCTGCATCAGGTCCAGGTCTTTCCTATATTGAGGGCTCCAGATCAATAATGGAAATGTGTCCTTGAGTTGATGTCAAAGAATGTAGCAATGAAGGAGCATTTATGTGGGGTTGTATTTAACTTCTGTTAAATAAAGAGATTTTAATTGCTCTAATAGGTAAATAGAAGTCGTTTAACTTATTTGTGATCACTGATTTGTATGCTGCATGCACTCCTGAGAACGTGGTGGCATATGGAGGACTAAAATAACACTCAAATGTCACATACTGAAATTTTTATACTTCGATTGATCTACAAATATCCTGCATTATCAACATGGAAAATATGGAAGATCTGGTGCTGTTATATCAAACAGTTTACCCAAGAAAAAATGGGAGAAAAAAATGTGTCAAGTGCACTTTCAGAGTTGTTTTAGTGACAGCTGACAAGACAGCAGCCCGTGAAGCAGTGTACTACTTGATTGTATTTGTTGACCACACAGTTGATGGGGCTGAGAGACACTGTTTTGTCTGGTTTGGTTTCCTTGCAGTCATCTTGTAGAAGTGGAGCCTGAATTTTGGGTCACATCTGACTTGGTAGTTTGAAATTCATTTAACTATCAGATACTGGGTGATTTTCTGCCAGTTTACTATTATTTGTGGCTTTTCTCCCAAGGAAGAGTTCAGCAGAGCTTAGTTCTGGGTATTTATAGTTATTGGCTCTTGGCATGCTCCCCAGAGAAGGAGGTGGAGAAGCCTTTCCCAGGCATGTCATGGAGCACTGGAGCAGATGGAACCCTTGACATGTCACTGACAACAGGCTGCTAGGAGGAAAGCATAGCCAGGACCTCAGAAACTTGTTGGTCTCTCATTGTTAAGTTCATGGTGAAGCTTTTCCTCCTCATTGCTCTGCTTTTTCCACTTGATTATAGAATGGGTTTGGGTTGGAAGGAACCTCCAAAGGTCATGCAGTTCAACTCTCAGAGCCTTGTTGAGTCTGATCTTGAATACTTAAAGGGAAGAGGCCTCAACACCTCCCTGGGCAACCTGTTCAGTGTTTCCTCTCTCTCATGGTAAAGAACTTGTTCTCAACTCCAGTCTAAATCTACTGTTCTCTAGTTTGAAGCCACTGCCCCTCATCCTGTCACTGCAGGCCTTTGTAAGCAGTCTTTCTGCAGGCTTCTTGCAGCCCTCTTCCAGGTACTGGAAGGCAGCTATTAGGTCTCCCTGGAGCCTTCTTTTCCCTAGGCTGAACAACCCCAGCTCTCGCAGCCTGTCCTCATAGCAGAAGTGTTGCAGCCTGCTAATCAATTTTGTGGTCCTCCTCTGGATCCACTCCTTCAGGTCCATGTTCTTTCTGTGCTGAGGGCTCCAGAGCTGGATGCACCACTCCAAGTGAGGTCTCACCAGAACTGCTGGCCATGCTGCTTTTGATGCAGCCTAGGATACCATCGGCCTTTTGGGCTGCAAGTACCCATTGCTGGCTGATGTTCAGCTTCTCATCCACCAGCACCCCCAAGTCCATTTCTGCAGGGCTGCTCTCAACATGACCCATCATCAGTTGATCCAATGGGTCAATTCATGGCATTCATTTGGAGACTTCACACTTTTCCTTGTAATACAAGCTGTACGTTTTGTGTTCTCAATGCCTGGAGATAAACAAGATGGCTGAAAGCCAGTAAGCTTTTGCAGAAAAGTAGTTATAGAAGAACATCAACATCTCTGGTAATACTCTAGTAGAAAGATGGCTTAGGAAGAAGGCAGGGCTTCTGAAAAATCCATCCACCTGTCCTTGGATGCTTAAACTGATCAAAGTACCTCACCTAATTAAAACACAGTGTCATCAGAGACGTTCACCAGGTGGCTGAGTAATGCCATGTTCCTTCTCTTCTGTGGATCATAATGTTTACTTGAAAGTTAAATTTCTAATAAAGCAGAAAGGAGTAAATGTTAGTTCTCTTTCATGTTCCTTCTTTTCTCCTGTGCTCCATCCCCAACTCAGAGGTAGTGTGTGAAGGATGCTCAGGTGATGACACCACAGAAGAGATAGTTGAGATTCAGAGTATCTGAATTTGTGATTTGCGAGCTGTAGCTCTGGAATTCTTCTTTCTTTTTTTTTTTTTTCCTCTTAGCTTTGTGATGTCAGAAACATGCCTGGCCCTGTAGGAAAGTGCAGATTTTTGATTCATCCTCAAAGGCTTCAGGAGCTTTCTGTCTTGAGATATGGCAGTTGGAGAATTGGCCAGGTGGATTTTTTTTTTTCTGTAATGATAATTAAATTTTAATCTTATTGCCTCTTGACAGCATCACTGAACTATTTCTTAATTAGTAAACACAAACAAAGCAGCCAGGAGCATCTGTCCTTTATCTGTAGTGGTTTGAAAGTCAGATCTCTCTATACAGCCGCTGGGCAGGGGCTTTCCATCCGACACCTGTTTCCAACCTTCTTCAGTTCTACCCCTCTCCTACCTGCACCATCCCTGCTTCTGCCATCCTTTCCTGAACCTGCTGCTCTGGGTACTGGATCTGGAACCCAGGGAGATGCAGGTGGGCACAATTATGGGCTGTAGGGCTGTCAGGACTGTAGGAAGCTTAACCTAGAGCTGTCACCTCCTTTGTGGCCTAATTCAGGACAGCAAAGCCTTGCAAGTTGAAGGACATCCTGCATGCTGAAGAGCTACTTTTTTTTTTTTTTGTGTAGAGTGGTATAGTGGTGCAAACAGGGCTGGCAAAGGCCAGTTGGTGTTCTTTTGCAGCTCTGTCTTGCCTCTGGAGTACAGAAGGTACAAACTGCTTTGCTTTTTACCTTGAGAGGAGGAGGAGTGCCTGATGAGCTGCCTGCCATCTGATAAAGAGAAAGTTGCTATCTGTTTGTGATCTGCACACAAAGCATTTTGATAGGTGCATTTAAGCTTAGCTTGTTCCAAGTGTGGTGATTCTCTCTGAGCTTTACTCCCAAGCTCCCTTTTCAGTTATTGGTCACAGCTGATGTTGAAAACATCTCTGCTTGAGAGATGTGCTTGTGTTTGGAAAGGCACCAGATCCTCTCCTGGAGTGAAATCTTGGGTGGTGTCTGTGACTTCTAAGCTAAAAATAGGCCAACTGCTTCACTTTGAGTGAAGTCAAAAGAAAAAAAAAATTACTTAGAGCCACACTTCAAAGTGTATAGATGGGAGTGATGTTCAAAGGCCAGTTCTCCGAGGTGGGATGCAGTTAGACCTCTAGGGGAATGGATGTCTGATTGGCGGCAGGCAGGCTGGCAGTGGGTGTCAGTGAAACAAATTCCCTTCAAACCACTGACCGCTCTGCCTGAGGAATTGCTAAACAATTAGCTGTTTTTTCTAGTATGCTTGGGTTTTTTAGTAAATAGTCATAAAATCTTTGAGTCTTCACTTTCATGAAACAAATTGATAATAACCTTTAAAAGCCTTGATAACCTTCCAGTTAGCACAGTCAGTGTAAGTGCTCTGGATTGGCAGGCCATGTTTTGGGTTGAGTTAGACCCTGGTAATGAGCCAGCCACACGTTGCAGATATGTACCGGATGAAGCTGCCAGCACTTGCTCAGTTGAATGCTCTTGGCAGCCCCTATAACTTGCTGGTCACTAAGATGTTTGGAAGGTGTAGGAGTTGTCTGAGTGGTTTTATAAGATAATACTTGAGGTTTTTTTGGTAGTTGAATAAAGAAATAACAGAAGCTATGATTGGAAGATAAGTGTTCCTAAAAACACAGAATACTGTAATGGGATAAAATATCTACGAGAAAAGATTTGTGGCTTAGTGGGCATTATGGTTAGCTAAGGAGAACAAACAACAAGCAACTGTTGTGCAAAAACCACCTCAATATCACGCAGGATGATGAGGAGGAGAGGACAGTTTGCCTGTCACAGGTGTCTTTACTGGGGAAGTTAGTTTCTTTAGTTCATGTAAGTGGTGGCACCATCAAAGGTTTCTGCTTTTCCCTTCCATCTCTTAGGTGCCAGCTGTCACCTAGGCTGGTGTTAATCATGTTGGGTACCAGGTGAAAAGGCACAAAGGTGTCAGTGTCGTCGAACAACTCAGCACATCACACACTGTGGTGGGTTTGCTGAAGAAATGTGTAGTAAGGGTTTTGCAAAGGTGAGAGGGGTTGTTACTGGGAGGATGTCCCAAGCCTGCTGTGCCAGCCCAGCTTTGCCAAGGCTTTGTAACTGGGATGCCCAGCAGAACTTGCCCATGGCTGAGGAAGCCTTTCCAGCTCTGTCACTTTCCCTGCCATCAGCCTGGCACCACAGAATGAACTGGGCAGTTTAGCACCATGCTGCCCTGTGCTCTGCATTCACAGAGTCCCAACGTGGTGTGGGTAGGAGGGGACGTCTCGGGTCTAATCCTGCTGCTAAAGCAGGGGCATCCACAGCAGCTTACCCGAGATCACAATGTTCAGGCAGGTTTGGAATCTCTCCAGAGGAGACTCCACAACATCTCTGGACAGCCTGTTCCAGTGCTCTGTAACCCTTACAGCAAAGAAATGTCTTCTCATGTTGAGGTAGAACCTCCCGTGGTCTAGCTTGTACCCATTGTTCCTTGTCCTGTCATTGGCACCACCAAAAAGAGTCTAGCACCTTCATCTTGACACCCACCCCTCAGATATTTACAGATGTTGATAAGATTGCCTCTGTCTTCTGCAGACTAAACAGCCCCAGCTCTCTCCATCTTTCTATATAGGAGAGATGTTCAAGTCCCACAATCATCCTCATAGTTCTCTGTTGGGCTCCCTCCAGCAGGTCCTTGTTTCTCTTGAATTGGGGAGCCCAAAACTGGACACAGTATTTCAGGTGTGCCCTCACCAGGGCAGAGGAGAGGGAGGAGAACCTCGCTAGACCTGCTGGATGCAATTTTCTTAATGCACCCCAGGATGCCATTTGCCCTCTTGGCCACCAAGGGCGCATTGCAGGTCATTGTGCCCCATCTTTGAACTATGAATAGTTACTGGTAATTTGGGTATTAAATATGTTTGGACTCCTGTCCTCTTGAGCAGAAATTCTCTTACCCTCAAAATATACCCAGAATCAAGAGGGGAAGAAGCTGCTGGGGAGAATGTGAAAACAGGCTGTGAGAATGGCAGTTTAGAGCATTTTGTGTGTCAAGGGGAAGAGTTTAGTGCTGAGTGAGAAACTGATTGGAGGAAGTAGCTGTGATGCAAATGACAGAGCATTCACAGAATATGCAGATTGGGTGATTGTCCCAATTGTGTCGAGTGCCCAGTCCCCAGGTTCACCCCCTGAGTATCACTTCACAGGGCAAAAATAAAAGTAAACAAGACATTTTAAAAGCAGCCCAGAAGCTGTTTGCAAGGAGGAGCCATAACGGCACAGGGATAGGACATTTTGTTGATGTGTTTATTTACTTTAGGGTTATTTTCCTTTTCTTTTACCCTCTTCAGCCCCATCCAGGCTTTGTACAAAACCCTGCAGTGACAGCATGAGGGGGAATGGTTTCAAACTGCAAGAAGCTGGATTGACATTGGTCATTAGAAAGAAATTCTTCTCCATGAGAAGGGTGGTGAGGCACTGCAGTAGGATTCCCAGAGAAGTTGTGGAGGCTCCAAGCCTGGCAGTGTTGAAAGGGAGTTTGGCTGGATCCTTGAGCAACCTGGTCTAATAGGAAGCACCTACTGGAACTAGATGATCTTTAAGGTCCCTTCCAACCCAACCCGCTCTGTGATTCTCTGTGATCCCTTGCACTTCCTCGGCAGTGCTGGGTTTAGTGTTTGGGGTGGGAGTTGTTCAGAAGCTGGAGCTATTGAAAATCTTCACTAATTCGTGTAACTATCTCTTTGTGTAGCATTGATGGCAGAGGGTGAGAATACAGAGGCAAAAGGTTTTTTTTTTTTCCCCCCTCTGTGCAGTTTTCTGTGTCGTTTAATGTGTTTGAGAGTATCTGGAGCCTTTATTTGCAGTCATACAGAAGTTAAAAGTTTACCTAAAGCTGAAGGTCATCTTGGTACTGTGGCATGGAAACTGTTTGTGTTACCCCTTGTAAAGAAAGGAAAAGAGAGGAAAATAAAATAAATAAAGCCAAAGCAAAACCACAACAAACCCAAAACCCAAGCAACCAAATCCCAGCCACTCAGAAAAGTGGTTGTTTAATTATTTTAGTGGCCTGATCCTGTTTATTAACTGGCAAGGGTGATTCCCCCGCTGCGCTGGTAGAGGCTCCAGCATCCGGTGCCGGTTGGGGTTCTTTTCCCTCCCAGGTGGGGTTGTTTGACTCCTCCGCCTGCAGGTGGTGTGGCAGGACCTGCCTGGCTGTAGGACGGACGTGTGCATGGGCTGTGGCCCTGACATCATGGAAACTTGTGGCATCCTGTGCCCGCCGCCAGCAAACGCAGGCCTGTGCTGCTCGCTGCCTTCCTCTGCTCTTTCCTCATGGCCGCCATCTCCTGCGCCTGGCAGTGCCAGTGCTGAGTCCCCGTGGAGCAGGACCCTCGTGTGTCGTGGTTGGCTGAGGTGGGAAGGTGGTGAAGAGCAGCATGCCCCCAAGTCTGCTCCCTGCCTGCACTGCTAGGGCGCTGTGGGGAGCAGAGGTGTGCTGAGTGTCCCTCAGGGGGAGGTTATTCAGGGATTTTATGCTTTACAGTGTACACTCCAAATAAATCCTTCTGCCTTATCAGCTTGTTTCCTTTTTATATCGTGTGTATTAGTGCTTATTAATTCAGAAATTTGGCATTTCTGTGCATTTAGAAATGTGTTTCCCCCTTAACTCTCAACCCTTCTTACTGTTTTGCCACATAAGCTTTCTTAAATGGAAAAAAAAAAATGTGGAAAATGTGCCATGTACGTACCTCATCTGGGTTTTGGAGGGAGCTTCCAGGAATTGCTGCATCCTCCCTCTATAAATGAAGCTTACAAAAATACTCATTTTTATGTTAAAAAACTTAAGTGTACAGAGGTGCCCGCGCCACTGCTGCTTTCTTTACAGAGCTGTGCCACCTGCAGGCTTCAGAGCAGCAACTCAGCAGCTCTGCTTTGGGCACTTGGGAGGGCTGTGTTTTATCTGTCCTTTGGAAGTGGCTGAGGCAGAGAGAAAGGTGTGCATTCACTGAGGAGGTCCACAGGAGACACCAGTCAAGCCAAGGAAGGAGTGGGATTCAAAGCCCAGCCAGTGCTGGGTCTGTAAACAGGGGCCAGGTGGATGGGCAGTGAAGCTTAGGTGTGTTGGAGCTGGGGGAGTCCCAGCCCAGGGCTGTGGGCAGGGTCTGGTAGCATCTCAGGGGTGCAGGGAGAATAGACGTCTGCAAGAATCCTTACTCTGGTGGCGTGACAGGGGAGATGTAAAGCTGCACACCCAGCTTTTTTTTATTGCTTTGTTCCTGCATCAGTTTGTAAGGGTTTAAGGAAAAAACACTTCATTAATTACTTGAGGATGACCCTTTAGGGTCATTTACAATAAAGAGCTTGAAATGCCAGTCATGGAGTTACTTTTGCTGTGTTTTCCTGATTGGTAACTGCAAAACTGTCTCCTCTTGTCCTCAGTTCCCTGCATACCATTAAGTTAAATGTGAGAAGCGATTGCTAGGCACTCACTTTCTTGTCTATGGCCATACTGCAGTATGGTGATGCAAGAGAGCTGATGTCCAGCTGTGGGTACTCAAACGTGCTTTCTGGTCACACAGCAGTGAATGCCTTCATACAAGTTTTCTCCCTTCAGACAAGGACTTTCTGCCCTTGTGCTGGTTTGAGGCTAATTCAAATATTTTAATGAGAAAAAAATAGATTATAGGCTGTGAAAAGAAAACAGTGGTGATATCTACTTCACTCATAGGTTTACTGAGATGTACTAAAGCAAGGACAGAAACGTGGATAAGACAGTGTATTGCTCTCTGTTTGTGGAGTCTGAGCTCTCTCTCCCTGGCTTCTAGCTGGATCTGTGGAACCCAACTAATCAGTTCTGCTTCTAACCACCCCTCATCAATCTCTCTGATTTACTTTGTGCCTAAGGCAGATTTTGGGGTAAGATGGGGAGGTGGGGAGAAGGTGGAAGGGTGGTTGAGAACCCCTCTTGGGGACTCTGATTTCTGAGAGGGGTATTGAGTTTTTGTATTACTTTTAACTTGTATATTTCTGTAAATATTTGTAATACATTGTAAATATCTGCTTGTGTATTGTGCTAAGCTGTGAATATAAAGCTTCATTGCTTAACTGCCAGCCAGCTGAGTCTAGTCTGGGTGAATTCAAATGTAGCAGAGGGCGGGTAACTCCCAAACCATCACAGCCCTCACAGCACAGCTCTGATGGCAGGCTCAAGGGACAGTGCTTCTTTCCACTGTAGGTCAGACACCAGGGGCTGCTTCACCTAAAAACTGCAGACCATGAGTAATGAGGGGTGAGGACAGACCCATCCTGGCCATGGCAGCACGAGCAGTCCCTTTCTCTGATCTCTGCCTCCTGTGCCTCACTAATCTCTGCTTCTCAGCAAGTCAGGCAGAGTTTGCTGCCAAACCTCTGCTATGAGGTCTTTGAATAAATTGGATCAAATCTATGGAGTTGTTCACACAGACAGGCTGTGGATAATGTAACAATCTTTTAAGGGATGGGAGTGTTGAATTCCAGTGCCATAGACAGCCATATTGGCAGCATTTCTTAATTGCAGAAAGAGCACTGTCAGCTGCTAACAATGTTTCTCTGTGGTACCTCAGGGTACTGTAATGACAAAACCTTATAAGCTATCACCAGTGTCACTTGAATCACCTTGTGTGAGCTAGAAGTTGGATCTGAAGTGCAGAAGCACAAGGAGTGGGCTTATCTGCTCTCCTGCTGCTTGGCTATGCACTTGCAAACATCAAAGTCTGAAAATGATGCCCTCACTCCTGTGCCCATATTGCCCTTTCTGAGGACAGGGCTGGCCAGCTGGACAGTGCAGGGCTGTGTCTTCTTCCAGCCTCTGCCAAAGCTCCAGCAGAACTCTGACGTGCTGAGCTCCAGATACCCTGACTGCACAGACATACTCATCTTCCATCCCTGTTCAACTGGACAAAGAGCTACAAGATTGGAAAGATATTAACTTTATATTTTTCACCACTTGATATTTGTATTTAGCTACATTTGAGCATCTTGCTCCATTCCCTGTATCCCCAAAAACAACTTCTTCTTGTGGCTTTCTTTTCACCATTGAGAATAATGCCCAACTTTGTAAAAAAACCTTTGTGCTTCTGTGGATGGAAAATCAGTGTTGACGTGATCTTGTATATGATCTTTAACCTCTGGCAGCTGTGTGTTTCCAGCTCTGAAGCATTCATTGCTCATTATTATGGACTGTGTGTTCTTTCATAACAGTAGCAAACTAGTAAAAGGTAATGAAGTGGAGCCAATTTGCTCTTAGGTGGAGGGCATTTATTATGTGAGAGGGTGTAGCTAATATTTAGGTATGGTTTTGTGGTTTAACCTGTGGGGAATGCCACCAAGGCATCTCACTACTGTTAAAGCCAATGCTGTTTCCTCATTTTAAAATGGCTTTTTTTTTTTTTGGTTGTTTTTTAATACCTGCTGTCATTTCAAGCTCCCGAGGATTTGAATACAAATAAAAACCTGTTTCTTGCACCTTAGTTCAGAGCCTGGGAATATTTCTGTGGCTGCTGCTGCAGCAGCACAGCAAAGCTGTTCTTAGCCTTTGCTCAAGGCTGGACTCCACGTTCAAGGCTCCCTGTTACTCATCCGTCATAAATGTGAAACAGATTATGCCTAGATCATACTTGGAACTGTTTATTTGACTGTTGTCACTTAATTCGTTTCACTAGATGTGTGAGGAGAGATCTTAGTGAAGCAACCTGTGGTAGCAGTTAAAATGAGCAGCACAAGGTGCCAGCCTGGCTCTGCTGCATGCAGTAAGCAGGGACTGGATATGGAACTTTGAAACACTGAGAGCTGGACCTGTTTGCTTCACGAGATGAATAGCTACAACTGTTCTCTAATTATGGTAATTTCATAGTGCTATCCAAGCAGATAAGATCAGGACTTGGAAGCCCAAACTGATCTGGAGCAATGAAGCACATGGAGAGTTGGCACTGCACCTTGTGTAGGGACCACAAATGAACTTGGTTATGAAGTTCAACTCATTTGGTTAATGTTTGTCTCCAAGACGGTGAAGAAAATGAGCCAACTAGCTAAATGTCATGAAGGTGCTCTGTTGTTAGTTGGGTGCTGATGTGATTGCAAGCTGTTGTCAGGTGGTCGCTTAAGACAGGGTCTCAGGAAGGAAGGAGCATCTCTAGGGGACACTTGTTTCTGTTTGGCTGTGTCATCCCCGTGCTGTGACTGTGAGCAAAACCTCCCCACACCATGGGCAGGGTGTGCATGGTGTCCTTCTGCATGCCCCTGACTCTTCTGCATGCCTGGGAAACCTGCCTGGTACTCGTTCAGCTTGTGGACTTCAATGTCTTTAAACAGAGCAGAGTTGGCCTTGGAATTTGGTTTCCACAGCTTGATGCAGCTTTGAAGTTTCTGTTTAGCAGTTTTCACTGAAAATTATAAACATTTAGACTTTTTGGAAACAGAAACCTCTCTCCTGAATGTTAGTTGTAGCCAAATCCTACTTTTTGTATTTTCAAAATCAGTTCATGCCCTGTCAAGTGCTGTGTTTGGTGTTGGACAAGATATTTAGCAAAAGTTTTCTCAGCAAAGTTTTCTCTCAATGGTGTGTAAAACTATCAAGTGATATCAATGTGAGCTTTCATAGTTATAGCAAATACATGTATACCAGTTGGGTATAATTTATCAGGTTCCAGCATTTTGTTGTTTTGTTTTTTCCAGTTGAACTTTCTCTTGGGTCCTGCTGTAGCCCACTCTCAGTCCTCACTGATGCTGGCCTGCACCTGAAGCAAGGTTGCTGCTTTTACAGTGAGGCAGAGCCCAGCATTAATGCGCTGCCTGCAGCGCCCCAGGACCCACAGACGAGTGTGGGAGGGAGTGTTTACTTTTCCCTTTATATAGTAACACTTGTCACTAGCTTATCTCCAACGCCTCGCCGAGCAGGCCGGTGTTGAGATGTGTTTCGATGATGGGGAAGCCGAGGTAGGGCTGAGGAAGTGACTTGTCTGAAATCACTCGGAAACCAGCGGACGTTATCTCCCTGCTGTGCGTCTGCCCCAGCTGAGGTCAGAAACGCTGCAGTTGACTGAACTTGGTGTGGTCCGTCAGCAGGAGCACAATGTATTCCCATCGGCTCTGCTGATGAGCTGCTGCCAGGCTTCCCCATGCCCAGGCTGGCACTGGGCTTATTGGCTCTCCATCTGTTGGCCCTGGGCTCCTTCCTGGGCGTGCTCCGGTGAACGGTGTCTGCCGTGCTGCCTGGGACACCTGCTCCCTGGGTGCTGACGAGAGTGGTGTCCCAAGGACATTCCTGGGAAGCCATGTGCCACCAGCCAGGGTAAGACCTTACTACTGACTTGTCCTGTGCCCGGGGCGTGTGTGCCCCGAGGATCCACTTAAGAGCACAGAAGGTGTCACCTGTGGTTGTGGACAGACTTGTGCCTGTCCCTCTGCTGCACTGCCCTGAGCTGAGCAGCTCTGCTGCCATCGTGAGAGGGTGGTAGTTTGTAACGAGGCAGCTTTGCTGTTTGCCTTTTGCTCAGCAGAAAGCAGCTGCAGTTGGGATTTGCTCATTTTCAGCTCATTGCCCCTGAGCTCAGTTTGCTAATGAGATTATTTGCGTGGTCAGGAATGAGGAATTTCACACTCTGTCATCGGATCAAATGACAATTTCTTTCCACCCTGATTTAAAAGAAACATTTTAAAAGACTTTTTAATAGTAACATTACTCACTATTGATATACATAATGAAAAGCAGACCTGCAAAGCTTCGTTTTGTCTGTCCCTTTGCAGAGTGACAGGGTACTGGCAGCAAAAAAAAAAAAAAAAAAAAAAAAAAAAAAA
>VWZI01010626.1:305236-355269 GCA_013396835.1 Psilopogon haemacephalus
AAAAAAAAAAATCATAGAAACAGAATTGTTTAGATTGAAAAAGGCCTCTGAGATCATCAAGTCTAACTGTTAGTGACCACCAGGTCACCACCAAACCATGTGTCTCAGCACCACATCTCCAAGCGTTTGAAACCTCTCTGGGCATGGGGAGACCACCACTGCCCTGGGCAGCCTGGGCCAGGCCTTGGCAACCCTCAAAGGAAAGAAATTGTTCCTCATGTCCAATCAAAACTACTTGTGGTCAAATGAGTACCAAAGCATAGCTATGCCTGGGGTTTTTTTTTCTGTTTTTCATCATAGTGATGTGTTGAACTTAGAACTCTTTCTGCACTCATGCCCATCTCTTGCCCATTTGTCTTTCATCCATCTCCAGCTGCAAAAAGGGAGAGGACGCTGTGCACCCAGCATGGCAGAGAGCCCCTCAGAGAGCTTACAGAGAAGAGTTAATTCATTACTGCACCAATACAGCCCATGGAAACCAGGCTGTGCTTCCTTGGAATGGCCATGCAGACAAGGTGGCAGTGGCACTGGCTAGGACTGCCAGGTGCCATCCAGTCAATTGTATTTCATATCTTTAATGTGATTACTTTTTTCACCTTGCAAGCTTGTGCCAATGCATTTTTATCAGGCTTTTAAAGAACAGAAATTACAGAATCACAGAATGTCAGGGGTTGGAAGGGATCTTCAAAGCTCATCCAGTCCAGTCCCCCTGTTGGATCACCTATACCATATCACATAGGAACAAGTTCAGGCATGTCTTGAATATCTCCAGATAGGGAGGCTCCACAACTCCCTGGGCAGCTGTTCCAGGGCTCTGTCACCCTCATAGTGAAAAAAGTCTTCCTCAAGTTTCCATGGAACTTCCTATGCTTTGGCTAACACCCATTGCCCCTTGTCCTGTCACTGGGCATCACCGAGCAGAGCCTGGCTTCATCCTCTTGGCATTTACCCTTTACATCTTTATAAACATAAATGAGGTCACCCCTCAGTCTCCTCCAAACAGCAGAGCCCCAGCTCACTCAGTCTCTCCTCGTAAGAGAGATGTTCTGCTCCCTTAATCATTTTTGTGGCCCTGCAGGTCTTTCTTAAGCTGAGTGGCCTGGAACTGGACACAGAGTAGAGGGGGAGGAGAACATCTCTTGAGTTATTAAGCGCAACCCTTCTAATAACACCCCAGAATGGCATTGGCCTTCTTGGGCACAAGGGCACATTGCTGGCTCATGGTCAACCTCCCATCCACCAGGACCACCATGTCCTTTTTCTCTTCGCTGTCCTCCAGCGAAGTATAGTTCTGTATCCTGTGTCCATTAATTCACCAGGTAACCAAACATGAACTACAAATTATGGAGATGTAATATCAACACAGAGACATCTGCAGAGGTGTAGTTTGCAATGCTGAATGCAGTCAAGGCAGGGAGAATTTATTAGGACAAAGTAAGGCTGAATGTGTGTTTAAAGTAGCAGCAGATTTGTTAGTGCCATATGTTTGGTTTGGTGCATGAGGTGTTATTAATATAGTGAGTGCAACCCAGTGCTGCTTCACGTTTGAGATACTTGCATTGCACAAGACTTGCACATGAAACCCTGGTGGGTTTCTGTGCCTCCCGTGCTAGGAATGTGTCTACATAGACACCAAAGTACTTGTGAGAGAATCTCCATAAATAAAAACACCTAATGCGACAGCTAATCAGCATTCTGTCACAAGGTAGTTGAGGTATTTTGTAGCAGTGGAAGAAAGCCACTTGAATTATTAATTGAAGTGTTTAAATTCTTCCAACTTGCAGACAAGGAGATGCTTTGATGACCTCAGTGGTGTTAGCTCCTACTTGGGGTGAGTTAGAAGAGGTTGTACTTTTGCATTGAATGCCTGGAAACTCATTCATGGTTCAATTAAAAAAAAAAAAAGAAATATAGCAGCTGGAAAGCATTTGAGATAATGATTGTGTATATTAAGTCTTTTTATGAAGCTCTCCTCAATTCGTTGCTAGTGTTCTGCCAGTTCCTTCTCAACTGCCAGCTGATTGCCCTCCCTGTGGAAGTAGCACATCTGTGTTTGCCTTGTGTGACAGAAGTTGTGGGTACAGCTTGGTCACGCTTGTGTGTCTGTTCATTGCAGGTTGTCCACGCACACAAGCCCCACTTCATGGCTTTGCACTGTCAAGAATTCGGAGGGAAAAACTACGAAGCTTCGATGTCTCACGTGGACAAGTTTGTGAAGTAAGTGTGGTGTCCTGTCACTGCCCTCCTCAGCTGGACAGGGGAGAGAGAACAGAGCAAAAGGGAGTTAAGGGCGAGGAGATCACTCAGCAGTTACCGTCACGGGCACTGCCCTCCTCAGGAGAGGGGAGAGAAAGGAGAGCAAAAGGGGGTCGTGAGAAGGGCACAACGGGCTTGACCTGGGGACATTGGTTTAATTTATTGCCAATCAAATCAGAGCAGGCTAATGAGAAATAAACTGAGGAGTGGCGGTCGGCTGCCTGGCGGTGCCCAAAGCAAGGGGCGGCACGGGGGGGGCTGCACCTGCCCCCATAGGCGGCTCCGCCCCGTGCGGCCTGCCTGCGCCCCCTGCTGGCTCGGCGGCTCTCGGGTGCCGGAGGCTGCGCTGCCGGGCTCAGCAGCAGGGCAACGGGCTCGCCGCACAGTTCACGCCTTTGTAGGTGTCTGTGGCCGGCAGGGACCTGGGTTCCTGCACAACTGTCCCCACGTGGCACTGAGCAGTTTCTTGAGCCGTGTCGGAAGTGTGGTGCTGTGTGCGGCTCTTGGTTACCACAGCAAACACTTCCTCATCTATCTTGCTACAGTTTCAAACCATTGCTCCTTGTCCTATTATCACAAGCCCTTCTAAACAGTCTCTACCTAGCTTTCCTGTAGGTCCCCTTCAGATACTGAAATGAAGCTCTAATATATCCCTGAAGCCTTCTCTTCTCTAGGCCAAAAAACCCTGTTCTTTCAGCTTCTCTTCATAGGGCACTGATCCCTGAAACACCAGAACAAGGTGACAGCCTGCACCTCCTCTGGATGACACTATGATGTTAGTAAGCAGAGAGCAATGCTAAAGCAATGTAGGTCTGTGCATCTCCCCTATGCTTTCAATCTCTTCTTTCTCCTCTAGAGAGCTGTTATCGAGCGATGCAATGAAAGACTACAACAGAGCTCGCGTGTACCTGGATGAGAACTACAAATCACAGGAGCATTTTACGGTAAACTTGCTCATTTCACAAGTTTAGTTCAGACAGTGCAATTCTTCTGCTAAAATGCTTGGGGCCATTTGATGTGGAAGCATGAGCTGTGTCCATCACAATGAAAACTGCACCTCTATTAAGCGTTTACTTTGTAGGACGTATAAGTGCTGACTTCCAAGAAGCGCACCTATTTAAAAATTAGTATAAGACTACACACAAAGTCTTGTATGTTGTTGAAAATGGTTGCCTAGTTTGCTTGGGTTTTTTTTTTATCTCTAATAACCAACCTTCTTGGTGGATCAAGTACGTTCCACTCCAGAAAGCCTGCTGCTGGGTGCCAGCTCTGCAGTGTGATGAGCTGGTGGCAGAGCTTGGCGAGCACTCAAGAGCTGTGTTATGAGTCCTCAGAGCTGACTCACAGGCTTGCATGTGGTGGGGTCCTGAGAAGAGCCAGAGCACAGGGTTTCCATAGCAGGAGAGCGGTGTTTAGGTAAAAGCGTGTGTGCAGAGCTGCCTTTTGTGCGGAGCAGGCGTGGCTGTATGTTTGTTGCTTGGAGTGTGCAGTGTGTGAGCAGCTCTGCTGTTTGTTTCCTGCTAGGTAATACAAAAGAGAAGAGTGCTTTCAAGGTGAATCAGTGACATCTTCCTTCTCTAGGACAGCAGCTTCCTTGTCCTGCAGAGAGCTGCTCAGTGGCAATTGGTGCTTCTGAGGAGTGTTTCACCAGGCTCCTGATGCCTCCTGGAGCTGTGCTCCCTCTGCATGTGCCACTCAGCAGCTCCATAAAGCAACAGGGACATGCAGTTCAAGCAAAGGAAAACCAGCATCCAGCACACACAGAAATTTCACCTTGGTAGCATATATTCCAGGGCAATAATAGTATGGAGGAAGAGGCTTATCTGTGTGTCACTGGGCAGTAGAGTGCACAAGCTCTGCAGCCAGACCCCAAGTAACAAAGTTACAGGTAATGCCATGGTACGCTCTAAGATGCTTCTAGCAGAGGTGGGACTCCCATTCTGAGGAAGTAGTTCTGCAGGGGATTTAAAAACTCTGTTGGACCGACCTGAAATGAGTTTTCCTTGCAATGCAATGCTTGAAGGCACAGATGGCAGAGAAGTGCAAGAAGCATGGTGGTTCTGTGTCTGTGTAGTGAAGGCCTAATCGTTGTTCTGACATCTTATGTCAGAGCTTTTAAAAGCATAGTGAAGTGAAAAGAGGGAGGCAACTCATAGAATTATGTTTCTGGACTTTGTCTGTCATTCTTTCTAACCTCTGAGAACCTTTTAGAGTTGAATCAGTTCAGTGTGGAAAAGGGGAAAAAACCCAAACAAATAAAGATGAGATTATTTAATTATGCTTTATATTGCTATCATCAAGAGAAAATGCTGTGTGCTAGAGGAGTGTTTTATATCTTCCTTGTTAGACTTCATCAGGGGTTAGGGCTGACAAGAGAGGCTTTTAGTAGCAGTGGCTTGGAACCAAAGTCAGAAAACCTAGAAAGGAGAGAGGATGCACTTTCATTTTGAGCTTTTTAGCCTCTTGACTTCTTGTAGCCTGTTTTTGGGCACTTAATGCTGACAGTTCTCATACGTAGTTCTTGAGACTGCTGCCGTGAATCAGAGACTTGTATAAATGGGTTTCTACATGTGTGACTTGAACTGGCAGTTCTTCAGCTCTGTCAGTCATGTGCTTGTAGCCTCTGACAGTCTGTGTGGGGTTTCACTGCTGTGGTGTCTCCATTTAGGGTAAAGTCTCAGTCTTATCTCCAGTGTGGCTTGGCTCACACCATGTCCTGCGTCTCCCCGTTTCCTCATTAGTTCTGTTTGATTGCAAAGCTCTTTAACTTCTGTGGGCTTTTTTCCATCCCTTCTAAGGCACAGAATTGGCAGCAGACAGTAGCCTCATGGTTACTATATGATTACCTCTCTTTCTTTGGAATATAAACATTCGTCACATACATTGTTGTATAAGACTGGTTTTGTTAGAAGTGGAGTAGCCCAAGTAGTTTCAGTTTGGATAACCTTTACCCCTGCTGCTCTCATATCCCCTTCTCTAGCTGTTTTGGCACCGCTTTTTCTGCAAGGCTTTCCTTGGCCTGGCTCCTGCGGAGCTAAACCAGATTTTGCTGGCCATGGTTCTTTGTCTTGGCTGTGTTGGATCTGACCATGAGGTCTGAGAAAACACTTTTGGTAGCTTGTCCCTGCAGTGTGGAGCTGTCTTTCTGGTTCAGTTCAAGGGATGTGTGTTTCGTATGGGTGTCAAGAGATAAAAACCCAGTGTGATAACAAGGTGTCTTTTGTGTTTTGCTTTTCAAAACTCTTAATAATTCACTTTGTATTAAAGATAAAATGGTTCATTTGGCATCATCCCAATGATGAGGTTTAATTCCAGGCATTTGTCATTTATGGTCACATATAGCAAATCTGGTATGAACCAGACTGGTTTTAGTTTTGGGATTTGTGGGGAGAGAAGGGGAGGTATCCATTGTGGTTAAGGAGAAGACTGCAGTTTGGTGGATTTGTTTTGTCTTGTCCTAGGGCACAGGGTGAAGCTGTGTGGGAATTGCTTCCACTCCAAACTTATTAAAAGACACAGAATAAACCCCCAGGCTGCAGGATGGGCAGCAGGTGTACAGCCAGGAGGGATGTGGTGGGTGCTGCTGACCTCTGATAGCTCATGGCCAGTCTCTGACCTGGTGGTGGGAGGTCACCTCACAGTGTCTGTGGAAAGGGCTGAGAGGGAGAGTCAGGTTTTGGCAGTGACTCTTGCCCTAAGGCTTTCCTTAAGGTTGCATTTCACAGACATGCACACGATGAAGCTGGTCACGCCGCACTTCAGAGATGCAGTGTTGTGAAGTTTGAAGTGCTCTGCAGATGAATCTCTCAGCAGAAAGCTGCTGTGTTGCAGCTGGAGCTCATCAGCTCTGGGAGGCTGATGGTGTCAGGGCAAAGGGCTCCCAGCAGCTATGGATGAGATTTGGGGGTGACAACCCCTAAAGCATAGTGGTGACTTTCTAGAAGGTTCAGATTAAGAGGATTCAGGCTGTGACTGGAAACACTGAAGCCAAACAAGTTTGGACAACCTGACTTGGGTGCTAGCCAGAAATTTCCAGGCACACTATAGCTTGACAGCACTGTGTGAAATTCAGCCTTCTGGAAATCTGTTAAAGCCATGATACCCCTTTTTGGTTGCATAAAACGTAACCTAGGAGGCAGATTATAATTTCTGTTAGAGAATGTGTAATTAGTGAAGAGAAAATGCAGATGAGAAGACTGAAATAGATAGAAGTCTGAGAAGCTGAGAAATTCAGTACTTCAGTTTTATTTCTGTGAGTACAACCAACGACCTTGCCCTTTAAAAAAGCTGATCTTGACAGTTGTGGGTTTCTTCCTCAACATCCTAGGATCTGCAATCTCTTAATTTTTACTTGGTATATTCCATGGGTATAAATCTTGATGCTTTTCTGTGTGAAGAGCAACTGGGTTTGATGACCTTCACTGTTGTGATTCGTCTCAAACAGGCTAATTGTGAAAGCAAGCACTTCTATTCTGGAACAGCAGCACTCATGCTGAAGCTAAAGAGCAGCCAGAAATAAGTTGATGTTTTCATCAAATCCATAATTATTTTAATATGAAAACACATCAGTATAATCAGTGACATTTTTTATTGTAATTAGATCAAAGCTGGTTTTGTTTAGAGCTCAGGATTTATTGATTTCTGGAATATTCAATTAAGGTTTTATATTGTTTAGCAAATGCTTTTTGCTTTTTCTTTTCTTTTTTTTTTTTTTTCTTTTCTTTTTTCCTTCCTTTTGTTATTTTTTTTCCTCTCNAGTATGTTGAGAGAGAATCTTTACTGCAGTTAAGTCAGATCCTGGGGTCTCCTGACACACCCAAACCTCTGCGAGGAACCTTGTCCTAGCTCACACCTCAAGGTTCAGGGAGTGTGTTCATAGTTGTGTGGTTGTTACAGCACTTGGCTGATTCACAGAAGCACCTGCACAGTAGGGTAGTTGCTTTTACTTCTCAGTACAGATTTCTTTTCTAAAATAAACTGAACCCTCACTCGCCTGTCTGCTTCCTCAGCCTGATAGATAACCTTAGAACGAAGAGAATGCTGCTGGCTGTCTGTCTTATGTACTGAATGAAGAGTCAGCCTGCTCCTCCTGAGCATGTGTTGCATTGTAGTTAGCTCATTATGTGGCACATTATTTATTTACTTTTATTGTCAAATTAAATTTAAAAAAACCCCATAATTTCTGAAAACAGCACTTCTGCCACAAGGAAGATGTGTTTTAAACAACATGAACACTACAAGCTGCAAATACTATTTTTGCACTGGCAATACAAATAAGTCAAGAGGAGGGAAGATGTGCTGCCGTGGTTGCCATCCTCCAGTCTTTGTAAGAGAGTTATCAAGATGAATCTTCCCTTCAACAACCCCTTAGAAAATGAACAAAGATCCGTGATGAATGAAGAATACAGCAGATTCCAGCCCATTGTTCCTGCCAGGGCTGTGGTTAGGTTATGGAGGCCAAGGTGTCTGCTCTGCTGCAGATTACAAAGGCATGGATCTTTGGGCCAGGGGCACGTGTGGGTCTCCTGGTGTGCAGTTCTCCACTTGGGGACTGCTATAGCACTATCCCCTTAATGGAACACATATCCTTGGTGCTCTGTGGGGGAAATATCTATTCCTCAGGCAGCCTGTCCAGCCCCTTAAACTCCCACATTTAGCCCCAGGCTCCCTTCTCCTTGCAATGAGGCAGAGGGTGCATCAGCATGGTGGTCTTGGACTGCACAATTCCCAGTGCTGGCTTCATTTGAGGGTGCACTACACCAGTAAGGCAGAAGCAGTAGAGATAAAGTGAGGATGAGCACTATAAAGGAATCACAGAATCACAATATGTTAGGGGCTGGAAGAGACCTCCAGAGATCAGAGTCCAAACACTCTGCCAAAGTAGGATCAGCCAAAGCAGGACACACGGGAACTCATTCAGGCAGGTCTTGAAAGTCTTCAAAGTGACTTCTTAACCTCTCCAGGCAGCGTGTCCCAGTGCTCTATCGCCCTCACCATGAAGAAGTGTTTCCTGTGTTCCAACTTGTACCCATTATTCCTTGTCGGGTCTCTAGGCATCACCAAAAAGAGCCTAGCATCATCTTGACGCCCACCCCTCAGTTATTTATAGCCATTGCTAAGATCCTCTCTTAGCCTTTTCCTCTCAAAACTGAGCAGCCCCAGTCTTTGTTCATAGGAGAGATCTTCCAGTCTCCCCAGTCTGCTGGACTCTCTCCAGCAGTTCCCCATTGCTCTTGAATTGGGGAGCCCAAAACTAGACAGATTAAACACTTCAGCTGTGCAGTAACAGACATTCTGGGTTAGGGAAATGACTGCTCACTTTGCCATAGTTGTGCTTTTTATTCCCCCAATTGTTTTCACTTGAGTCCATGCACTCGGTGCCAGATGTTAAACTATGGCAGATAAAGCACTGGGTGGCCTACAGTAGGGTCTAGGAGAGACCTTTGTTCAAGGCATTATCCATACCAGCAACATCCTGAGCTAGTGCAAGTGGGAGGACTCAGGTGGTGAATGTTGTCGTAGGTCTAAATGGGCCAAAGTAGGCTTACACATGTCCTAGCTTGGCCAGACACATTTTTCTGCTCTCCCTCTTTCTGCTGTGGGGAAAAGCAACTGCAGGAAAGAGGACAAAGAACCTGGAGCCACTGAGTCTAAGTGCCCTGGCTTGCTCAGACTTGTTTTACTTCTGTTTACATCCTGTGGTAAACAAGGTACACACACTTGGCTTGTGCATGCCTCGTGTTTTCCCATATTTGGGTAAAAGCAAGCCTATGGCTTCACCTAATATGGTCAGACTTGGCTAACTGCCATTCTGATTGGCTATTCTGTGTCTAAAGGCCCATTAGTCTTGGGCTGTATTGATAAAAAGAGATGAGCAGGTAACACAACATCCTCTGTCCTTGTATTTGTGCTTGCCTGCTGCTGCCTGCCACCATTGCTCTCTGCTTCTGGCAGTGTTCTGCCTCACTGCCTTATTGCATCCTGGACTGCCTGGAAACTGCCTGCTTCGAGTTTAGCAGGAACAGGCATAATTGCCTCTATGCGATAGACCTGCAAAGCCAGCATGCCATCCGTACTAAGACTGCACATCACAAGACATCCTGCCTACACCTGAAAGTCTACTAGCAAGACAGGAAGTCCTGGAGATACACAGATCATTCAGAGGAACCAGGATAAAGTCAGAGATCCTCTGTCTCCTTTCCCCAGAATGCTGTGAAGCCTGGGAAGAATCAGAAGCCTCAGTGGCTGACAAGACGCCAACAGAATTCTCTGAAAAGTGTTTGAGTACTGTCTGAAGCTGTAGCTAGCCCTGCAAGTCGTGAAATAATTTAAGTAAATACTTAAAGCCTCTTGTAATTTACCAGTTGCCTTCTGCCCTAAGCAGAAAGGAGCTTCCCAAGTCCATGTAGTGGGCAAGTGGTATACTGACTGCAAGAACCTTCTTTTCCAGTTCAATTGGGTTTAAATGTTTATATACTGCTAGTTCTTTGTTCTAGATCCAATTATTCATTTGTATAATGTTTCCATGACCGTTGCAAAAGAACCTGATTATTATTATTAAAATTAGTGGGGTGGCAAGAGTTCTGAATATCAAAATTAATAAAAAATATTAATTTTTTTTAAAATACCATCTCACATCAATTAATTACCCCTCTGTTACAGTGAGATTTGCTCCTAATGATACAGACATTTTATTCCAGCGTTACTTTACCTTAAAATTATATCTTGCTGCTCATTACTGTGAGAATAGTAAAGTTAATTTTTGTTAGATTAATGATATTTGAGTAATATTTTTTGTTAGGCTGAGTTCGAATAATTGGCCATTAATTGAAAAAGGAAATTGAATTGAATTTATCTTGTAGATACATCCTGTCAGAGTTATTAATGGGTCTCAGAAAATATCGGCCTGTTCCCAGAAATGGATGGTGTACACTGATTCTTCTCAGCTTATTAGCTGCAGCAATTTAGAGTTTTGTTAGAGATGATTTAGGAAGAGAGACATAATTGCATTGAATACTGGGGGGGATTCACATGCCCGATGAGCCTCTGGGCCCACCTCTCAATTAACAACAGCTGGAAGGAGTCTGCAGCTCTGGCGGCCAGGCAGCTTTTGCCCAGGAGGTGGAGCTGAAGCTCCAGCTCCAGCCTGCAGTGCTGGGAACCCGGACCTGCACCTCTGGGTGTGCTGCACACTGCGGCTTACCGCTCCGGCAGTTGGTGCCAGTCCACGATCTGCAGCTGTGCCCCTCTGTGCCAAGCAGGGCATTCTGGAGCAGGTTTGAGTTTTCTTCTGCTAATGTGAGCCTCTTTCCCCTTTCTCCTGTTTTCCCTTCCTCTCCTCTCCTTTCCATGGAATTTTATTGTGTATTTGAGTTTGTTTCTATAATGACATCTTTGAGGAATGTGCCAAGCCGGAGAAGGAGAACTTGGTTTCTGGTCTGGGAGGTGGCAGAAGCAGCATCTGGAAGAGATGCTGTACCTGGAGAGAGGAAGAGAGGGATGGGGTCAGGGCTGTTCACAGAATCTCAGAATGTTAGGGGTTGGAAGAGACCTCAAAAGATCATCCAATCCAACACCCCTGCCAGAGCAGGATCACCTAGAGTAGGTCACACAGGAACATGTCCAGGTAGGTTTTGAATGTCTCCAGGGAAAGTCATGCTGCAGGTATTGCTTGGCCCTGTGCACTGTCTCCTGAAATGAACTCTTTGGAATTTCATCCAGGGAATGATCTTCTGCAACAACAGAAAGTCTGCACACTCCTTTTGAAAGAAGCACATAGAAAAACCCTACAAGTATTTTGTGAGCCCCAGTCTCCACACATCACTTCTTCTCAAGCCTTGCCCTCTGCCCATCTGTTAGGTAATTTTCTTTGGTGCGATGTTGTTTGTTTATTTTTATTTGGGATTTTGGCTTGCGAGATTTATGTTTGTTTGTTTAAAGAGTTGGTGTAAAACATTTCAAAATAAGCAGCAACATTTTAAACACATCTTGTTATGCAAGTTCTGTAGGACTCTTTCCATGGTACTCAGGGGCACAGACATGTGCATGATGCTGGTGGGCTGTGAGAGGCTGCCTGGAGGGTCCTCCTGCAAAACATGAGGCACACATCTGCATGAGTAGCCTCTGAGGGACCTGAGGAGTGGGGCACTCCAATTGGTGTTGGTATTTGCTGCTTGGGACGCCTATGTAATTTTTACTTTATGCTAACTCCACTTCCTAGGTGAGAATAAAAGGAACTAAATCCTTAGAGAAATATGTTACTCTTCCATATAATTTGCCCTGAACTGCCTGCAGTGGGTCTCTAGCCATGCACAGAAGTGCCTTTGGGTGAGTTAGGTGTGACAGAGAAGGGACATGGGGAAACAGGATTTGAGCTGTATTGGCAGGGACACGGCAGTCCTGCAGAGGCAGCTGGAGCCTCGTGGTGGCAGTGCCCTTCAGCAGTTGGGTTTGCTGCCAGGCTCCTGCCTCATCTCCAGCAGCATCACAGGGAGTTTCTGCCCGTTCCTTGAGCCTGCTTTTTGAGCTTTCTTGATTAAATGCATAGTTGGGAGCATTCTGAAACCTGTGTCCCAAAGTCTGACCTCTCCATTAGCTCTTAGCTGGTTTTAATTGAAACAAATGGCTTGATGAAGGCAGCTTGTGAGTGTAAAGTGAATCCTGCACTTCTGACAAAGCCATGAAAAAGATAGTTGTGTGAGTATTGTCATTTGGTGACATGGTCATGTATTTACAGAGAACTGAAATGAAATCATTATTTCTCAGGGAGCCAAGTTGGCTGCCAGGTAATCACTTCCAGTCTTTCCTGGATGGGAAATAGGGTCTGTTGCCACAGTGGTTCCACCTCCTGTAGTTGACTTCTCTCTGCATGTTTAAAGCCATGCTGTAGACATCTGTAGACAGTTTCCAGAAATCTAAATATTCTTCTGGCTGTGAGGAGTTTCATGGCTTACCTTCCATCTGTTTTCTGACACTTCTGTGTAATTGGAAAGAGGAGGAATAGTTACAAAACAGTGAGAAATTTCACGAGTCAGTAGCCCAATAACACAGCCCTGGGTCATCTTCTGTTGAGGAATGTGCTAGTGCTAAGGAAATCAGTGATAGCACAGCTTCTTTATAAATAGATTCATGATGCTGTGTGTGTTAGTTATGGCTTCACAGTCTGTATGGAATTACATTAGCTATGGGCTGTGGATTTTATATTCAGGATTTCATGCAGCAGTATTTAGGAGAAAAGAGTCTAGTTTGGAAAAATGTGAGATTATTTGTGAAGAATCGCTGTAAGTTGTTTTAGTACAAGCACATCTAAAAACCAGATGAAATATTTGTAATTATATACTGTCCAAAGACAAAGGAAAATAAGCTACCTTTTAGGCTCTAAGAGCAAAAGAACTACAATCAAACCCACAACTAAACCATGTCCCTCAGCACCACATCTCCAGAGCTTTGAAACTCCTTCAGGGATGAGGACTCCACCACTGCCTTTGGCAGCCTGGGCCAAGCCCTGACAACCCTCAAGGGGAGGAAATTTTTCCTCATTTCGAACCTAAACCACCCCTGGGGCAATCTGAGTCCATTTCTTCTTGTCCTATTGCTTTTTCTTTGGGAACCTCCACCTCACTCCAACCTCATTTCAATTAGTTGTAGAGAGCCACAAGGTCTCCCCTCAGCCGTCTTTTGTCCAGGCTGAACACCCCCAGTTCCCTTAGCTGCTCTTCACCAGACCTGTTCTCCAGACCCTTCACAAGCTTCATTTGCCCTTATGTGAGACCCACTCCAGCCCTTCAATTTCCTTCTTGGAGTGAAGGGCCCAAAACTGAACGCAGTCCTCAAGATGTGGCCTCAGTCTGGCATGCACAGGCAGACTGGAGCGTATCGAGTGGGAGGCTTGAGGCTCAATCTTGTGGAAAAATGTCCTGCTGAACGGAAGTCCCTGCCTGTGCTGGAGGAAGCCAGCAGCTTGTGAGGACACTGATGACCTATGGCACTGGGTCTTTTCTGAACTGGTGAGGAGGGGAATGACCAATGGAGAAGAGCCACTCTCATTTCATTCTAGGAGTATGTTGCTTTTTTCGTTTGCCTTATTGCGTATTTAATTATTGTGTCTTCTTAAAGTAATTTGTCTGAAGATTTATGGAAAGAATTATTGGTTGGCTGACTGCATACCTCAAACAGTAAATCTTCTCAATCATAGCCCACTTGTTTGACAACGCTGCTTTTGACAGCTCAGTGGTAGTGTGGAGAGCTTTCTGAGGCTTTAACTCCAAGCGCTTTGCAGCTTTGTGTTTGCTGCCTTCTATTTGTGTCATGGTTCTCAAGTTTTATTTAGTTTTTTCCCCCTTTTTTATTGTACATGATACTTAGATTTTTTTCTTTTTCATCTTAATCCTGTCTTGAAGAGTGACTGTAATTCCATCCAACACATAGATTGGTCACATGCAGCTAGTATAGAATTTTGAGGGAGCATGTGGCTCATAGGGATTTGTCTCTTCCTGTGAACAGAATGCAAGCCCGGTTTTCAGGTCCTTCATTTTAGTAAAGTTTTGTTGAAGTTCAAGGGCACAGCAAATGTTGGGGTGCAGGGAAGCAGACCCCTCAGCGAAGGGGCTGAGAGCAGGCTCTGCAGAGCAAAGGCTATGCTGGTGCAGGTGCAAGGCTCGCAGCTTTGGCCATGATGGCATCCACCTATCCCACCCTTGTGCACAGGTGCACTTGATTCACAGCACTGCACCCCCTCTGCCTGTCCCTGAGCCCCCATGGCAACTGCTGGGTGGGTGGTGCTGGGTGCAGTGGACCAGAGACATGGCTGTCACCTCATTGCATGTGGTCTCCTTGCAGCCACTGTGGTTGGCTGGTCAGGCTCCCAGCTCAGCACTGGTAAGGTGAACACCTGGTGCCCTGCCTGTGTTCCCTGTCAGCACCTTCCTGGCTGGGCAGGTGGAGGGGTGAGGGAGCTGTTGGTGAAGCAGGACAGTCAGCAAAACACTGCCTGGTGTCCATCCTTAGTGCTTTGTGCCAAGACTGATGCCTGCTCATGTTGCTGACTTCAGTCAACTGCTTTCAGTAGGTGCTTTGGTGGGTGGCTGCATTCTGCACTTCTGCTGAGCACTTGCTGGTAAACACTCAAAAGCTACCAAGTGTGTACACTTGGACCTAAGCCTTTCCTCCTGAAACAGAAAACTCCATCCCACCTTCTGGGCCTGTGGAGACATCGCTCAGCAGCTTGCCCTTGTCCCTGGCACCTGATGGCTCCCTGTGGTCGGGGGCTGTGCCCACAGCAGGTCCCAACCCCTGGTCAGCAGCTGACTACCACATCTGCCTCTGCTGCTGCAAACAAGGACGGCAGTGTGTGAGGAGCACTGCTGGGGGCTGAAGGCTTGGCCATGACCTGCACGAAGAGTCACCAAGTGCTGCAGGTGATGTTGATCATTTAATGGAACAGGAAGAACAGCAGTGAAACCCAGTGTTGTCCACTGAAAGAACTGCAGATCTGGCACAAATGGTGAACACTTCAATTTGAAAGATTGCAAAGATTCACCTGGGTCCCCTCTAGAATTTTGGGGGCATAGTTGCCAGGTTTTGTCTTTTTACAGACAACCATTGTGGAAAAAAAAAAGATGAAGGAATGGGGCAATCAGGTACCTGGATTGCATTTCTAGGAGTGGGGCTAAGACGCTGCTCTGGCAGCTGCTTTGTGCCAGCTTTATGAGCAGCTCTTGTCAGTAATGTGTGTGAGGAATTTTGTTTGTGCAAGCAAAATGTTTGGTTTGGGCCAGCTCTGGCTTTCAAGAAAAGATGTGAGATTGGAAAATGGGAAAATAATTGCTGAAGAAATTATGAAACAGTGTTTAAGGAACCTGCTAATGTGTTTGTCTGAGGCACTAAATTAATTCTTAAATAAGAGCTGCGTGACACTGTAGAGAAATAATACCCTGCTATTTACTGATTTAAACTAATGGGGTTATTAGTGTTTGAAGCAGTGTTATAATGCAGCATTCATAGCCAGAGAGAAGCAAAACAGAAGGCTGCTGACTCCTTTTCAGCCCTGTGGCAGGCAGCTTTTGCTGCACAGCTTCCAGCAGCTCTATGCTTCCAAAGGCTTGGAAATGCTCTGGATTTTCACACTTAAATGGATAAGAGATAAAGGTTTTCATGTGTTACACTACCTGATTGTAGTCTCAAGATGCTACTCGTAGTGTGAAAAGGCAGTGTGCAGCCCAGCGTTCAAGGGAAAAAAGAGGAATAAAATCCTGCCCAAGTTAAGCTGGGCTGTAAGGCGCAGGCTGAGCGAGCAGGGTCTGATCAATCCAGGCACTGGAGAATTCACAGCAGGAACAGCCACCTGAAGAAGGTCTATACAGACAGTTAGGAGCAGAGTCTTCTGCCACTTGTGCTCACCACCACAATGGGCAGAGCATACCCAGTGTCATGCACTACTTCAAGAGGAGTCCTCATTGAGGGGCTGTGATGCTGGTGTTAAAATGCCACAGACACACTCAGTGCCTCTGTTAAATTTAACAGTGTTTGCAGTGTACAAACTCAAACCAGAACCCTTGACACTGAGGAAGTGTCTTCACTTAGTTTTAGAGAGCTTCCAAGTGTCTATTGATCAGTGTTCTCTAACAGCGCAGAAATAATGTGTCTAATTTAGCTGGCCACATGGAAGAGTATAGAAAAAACATTAGTTATCCCTTGAAAGGCTTGGAACATCGATAGGAGGACATAACATTAATGACTTTCCTATACACGAGCTTCAAAAATGGCTAAATGAGGAAGAAATTACAAATTTATTTTCCTATAATTTCAGCAGTTGTCTTGTTTTACTGCACCGGTAAAGCATTAAGCAAAGAAATGTCACACAAGGAGTATTTTCCTGATAATTTGTCTGACATGCAAAGCATATAAAACAAAAGAGGAAAAGATGGAAATGTGTGGTTTAGTCATTTTGACAAATTCAGTGATTTTTGCTCATGAAGCCTGGCTAAGAGTGGGTTGCTTCTCTCTGAACCATTTCAGATATCGCTGTTCTCAGAGTAGTTCACTGTATCAGAACATCTTTGTTGCCTCAGTTCTGTCTGTTGCCCTGAACTCAGATTGCCTGTTTTAGGGTGATTTAGTAACACAAATAGACATGGAGCAGAAATTATTTAGATCTCAAGCTTTATTTTTTTCACAATAAAAGGTATAAATGTCAGGCCTTCTGAGGTGAGTAGCAGAAGTTAGGAAATGGTATTTTATTATCAGCTTTCTTCCTTTGGTTGTGTTGAGTAAAGGAGTTTTGGGTTGATTACATTTTATCCCACCTTTCAGAATCTCATTTCTGAAAGAAATGCAGGAGTGTAGAAGTGAGTGCTGTTCCTGATTATAGAGTCACAGAATGTTAGGAGTTGGAAGGGATCTCCAGAGGTTATTGAGTCCAACCCCTTGCCAAAGCAGGATCACCTAGAGCAGGCCACACAGGAATGCATCTAGGAAAGTCTTCAAAGTCTCCAGAGAAGGAGACTCTGCAACTTCTCTGGGCAGCCCGTTCCAGTGTTCCATCTCCCTCACCATAAGGATGTATCTCGCTGTGTTGAGGTGGAACCTCCTGTGTTCTAGCTTGTTCCTTGTCCTATCACTGGGCACCACTGGCACCTTCATCTTGACATACACTCCTCAGATATTTATAGCCATTGATAACATCCCCTCTCAGTCTTCTCTTCTCAAGACTAAACAGCCCCAGGTCCCTCAGTCTTACCCATTGCACCTTTGCAGACCAAGGTTTCCTGCAGTCCTTCCAGGACTCAAATCCCACTCAACAGGGAGCGAAGCTGGAAGGTAGATGCCTATGGTTGTTGGCAAGAGTAGGCTGGTATATGGTGTTCAGCAGTGTGTGTCATGGACAGCCTTGCATTCTTCCGGTGAGACTGTTGAGGCTGTGTGGTGCTGCTGGCCTCCTTCAGGTGCTGCATGGCGACTCGAGGTGTCAGAGCCATTGGTGTTTTGTTGGCACAAATTTCACGCTGTGGTTCTGGAGTACAGCATGGACCCAATAAACCAGTATTGGGCAGGGGGACAGGGACAGCAGTCAGGTTCTTGGTCAGGAGTGTGGACCTGTGACGGGATTTGAGAGCACAGCAAAAGAGACTTGAGTTTCTTCTCAATAACAAGGGCAATAAAAGAAAAAGGCTTTGTCAGGAAGTGCATTGGAGTATCCAAGAGGGAGCATCCAACAGTATAAAGGTGACAGAAGGTGTAAATCTGTGTTGTACAGCATTAAATCTCATGCCTAACATAGTTATGAGAGTGAGTAAATGTGTGGCTCTTCCTGCCTGCTGCCAGAGAGCCAGGCTATGTCCCTAGAGCAGGATCAAGCTGCCAAGTGTTTGTAGGTGCTGCTTGTTGTCATGGAAGGCCAGGAACTGGGGTGAATATTTGGGTTGTCTTCATGTGAAAAGTTCATCATTGATGATTTGAACACTTACATTAAGACAGTTAGGGGTGTTAGACCACAGAGCATGGTGTAAGGAAAGAAAGTATGAAGGGATGGGTATGAAGGTATATAGGAATGTCAGAGACAAAGTACTAATGGTCAGGAACAGAGGGGCCTTGAGGGTGGGGGAAGACTGAGTGATAACTTTACCAAAAGAACAACATCAAACAAACCCCCCACAACCTTTTTGCAAGAATTTGTTTCTCTCAGCTTATTAAGCCCAGGCTCAGAAGGCTGCAGCCCAGTCTTGCTTCTATTCCTGAAAGGTGTCCAGAAAAGCTGGAGTATTTCTGTGTTGGCTTGTTCCCTTGTGGAAGCAGCTGCAATTACGAGTGCCACGGTTAAATGTCGCTGTTACTTACAATCCTCCTGCGGAAATAGTCCTTTAAATAACAGTTGCTGTAATATCACAGCTAATGTATTGTTAGATCATTGTAAACCTTCCTGCCTCCTTGACTCCCGGCTACCAGGTCAGGATTTGAAAACCACTGAGTGCCACAGAAGGAGCCAGCTGCAGCAGCCGTGACTCCTGGTGCCAATGATGTGTGTCTCTCACCAGAGAAAAATCTCTTTGGTGCTTCCTGGCTTTTTATTTCTCAAGCACAGCCTGCCTGTGGTTTGAGTCAGTTCTGCTTGAAGTTGGTGCTGGATGGGATCAGCACCCAAATCCTCAGCTGCAGCATGTGTGCACAGTTACCGTCAGGTTACAGGGGTGCCTCGTTCTGACACTTCAGTTCCCAAACGGCACTGCACTCTGATCCCCTGATTCATATAGTGGGTGGAAACTGATGGACTGGGGTTAAGGCACAGGGAAAGGAAAGCATGGAGTAAAGCATGGAGTAACATTTGGAGGGTATTCTAGATACATTGTTGACTATTTCTTACCTTGTAATGATACCTTCAGAATTGAAAAAAAAACTCTTTTCTACAAAACCTGTAGAAAAATCTTAGTGTAAAATAGAAATAAAGGCCAGGACTGGGAGAGGGGGAAGTGATGTACCTCTACTTCAGCTGTCGCTTTGCTGTATTTCCAGTTGGATAGCCCAAAACACATTGCTGGAGTGCCAATGGCTTTAGAACTATTCCTTAGCAGTGAGTGGGAGTAAAGGAGCAGTACTCAGCTCAGCCTTGCACTGAACTCCTGCGCTGCTCTCACCCACTGAGTGCCTTTCACAAGAATCATAGAATGATTTGAGTTGGAAGGGGATCTCCAAAGGTCATCTAGTCCCATCCCTCTGCAGCAAATAGAGACATCCTCCACTAGATCAGGTTGTTCCAGAGCCCTGTTGAGCCTGGCCTTGAATATCTCCAGGGAAGGGGCCTCAACCACCTTCCTGGGCAACCTGTTGCAGTGTTCCCCACCCTCATGGTAAAGAAGTTCTACCTAATGTCCAATCTAAATCTCTTCTGAGAAATTTCAATACATTGCCCCTCATCCTATCAATGCAGACCTTTATAAACAGTCCCTCTACAGCCTTTCTGTAGGCCCCTTTCAGGTACTGGGAAGCTGCTATTAGGTCTCCCCTCAGTCTCCAGGCTGAACGACCCCAGCTCGTTCAGCCTGTCCTTGTAGAAGAGATGTTCCAGCCTCCTGATCACTTTGCCTAGGCTCATCCTCTGGAGAGCAGCAAGGAACACTTGCTGGTGGTGTCTGTATTTACCCTTCTGACAGCAGATGGGAGAATGTTGTGCAAGTGTCAGATGCTTCAGAGGTATGTGGGGAAGGAAGGGATGAAAAACTTCATTTGGAGGAGGCTATTTTCCATTAAAGGGTTGAATGCAGAACAGCTGCTTTGCTGTAAATTAATTTTGAGTAATAATTTCTCTAATTAGACAAGGTTTAGTCTGGAAATTAGTTGGCATAGAGATTCAAGTTTCCAGGGAGAAATCTGCACCTGAGAATTCTCCATCATTTGAACAAAGCCACTCAGAGGTGATTGGGAGGAAGCCACAGGATACCTGGAGCACAGGAGACTCAAGGCTGTAAGTCAGGACTCTGCCCTTTTGCAATCTGAATAAATCCTGCTCCTGAACTTTAAAGTTTGCTATTGCATTCCAGTGCTTCCAGTACTTTTTCTATGTGAACAGAGCCAAACTGAGTCTGAACAAATCCTGAAGCAGGTTGAGGAGCTGGAGGCAGTGCCACTTGGCAAGCTTCCTTGTGAGTGGTGCTGCACTAGAGGTCTCCTTATTTTTTTTTGCCTTTAACTGTGAGCCAACAAAAATTCACTTGCAAAGTGTCTGTAAATCTTCAGGGATTGCAGTGGATTTTGACAAGTAAAAATGCCTCTTCTTGCTGCTGGTCCTCAGCAGCAGTAATGGGGTGGAGAAGTCTGGAGAGCACTGTCTACATTGTGTGTGGACATATCAAAACTTATCTGGTGGTTGATGCTTTCCAAGGGGACCTCGGAACTATCCTTGGTCTTCATCTCTTCTCACAGGCGAAATATACTAACTTAAAATCTTGTTCTCTGCAGCCTTTCTGCAGCGTTCCAAATAACCCATCAAAGCACCAGGATCCTGTGACTGGGTTCAGCCAGGTTTTAATGTATTTGTTTTCTGATCTGTAATTTCCTGAAAGTCTCATCTCTTGAGCTGGATTCAAAGCTGGGGGTTTTGTTAAGTGGTGCTTTGGTTTCTGGTGGACAGAGCTCAACAAACCAAGAAATTTTTTTACTGAACTGCTGCAGTTGAGTTGGAAATGGGGTGCTTTGCAGTGAGGTGCCAGGATTGTTCCTTCTAAGTGGTGTCCCAAAAGTGCTGTGCATTTGGACCATTTGCTAGTCAGCTGTGATCCTTCAGGAGAATTTAAAAGCAGGTACATCTCCATCGCAGTACAGAAGAAGCAGATCAGGAAGGCTGTGTCCTCATGAGTCCCAGGAAGTCTCCTTATCCTGACTTTGCAGTGCTGCTGTCATCAAGCCAGGAGCTGCTTGGCTTTCAGTTATTGCCATTACATAATGCTCCTTATATATGACCTTTAGCTTTGATACATAATTTGGAGAAATAGTCTTGCATTTACTTTTAAGTTAGTATTCTGGAGCATACCCCAGGAGGATGACTGCCCTTTGTTACTCTTCCGAGCATGGGACTTCACGGAGGCAATTTTTTAAAGAGTGTGAGCTGTTAATTGAACTAAGAATGTATCACTCTGAGCCCATCCACAGAGTTACATTTTCCCCCTCGTCTATACTGCTTGTTTTCTAGGACACATTAAGACATAACGGTGCAGTTTCCCCATAAATGCTTCTTACTTGGAATGGAATGGAATGGAATGGAATGGAATAGAATAGAATAGAATAGAATAGAATAGAATAGAATAGAATAGAATAGAATAGAATAGAATAGAATAGAATAGAATAGAATCATCCAGGTTGGAAGAGACCTCCAAGATCATCCAGTTCAACCCAGCCCTATCCAATCAACTAGACCATGGCACTAAGTGCTCCATCCAGTCCTTTCTTGAACATCTCCAGGGATGGTGACTCCACCACCTCCCTGGGCAGCCCATTCCAATGGTATAACACTCTCTCTGTGAGACTTGAGACTGTCCCCCCTCATTCTGTTGCTGACTGCCTGGGAGAAGAGACCAACCCCCACCTGGCTACAACCTCCCTTGTAGATGACTATCCCATTTTGAATGGGAAACTAGATGAAACTAGCTGGATACCCATTTTGGTATCCACCTAGTTTCATAGAATCACAGAACGGCTTAGATTGGAAGGGACCTTAGACGTCATCTGCTCCAACCTCCCCATCATGGGCAGGGATGCCTCTCAGCTAGACTTGGCTGCTCCCCCCACCCCAGGGAGGAGGCATCCACAGCCTGCCTAGGGAACCTATTTCAGAGCCTCACCACCCTCACACTGAAGAAAAACTTGACAGAAGCTGTCCTTCTGAGGAACTGTTCGCTGCACTAACTGGCGAATAACAGCTATTTTATGGTATTACCAACGCCTTCCTGGGGTAGACATAAACATATTGTTAAGAAGTCACTCAGAGGTGAGCAATTAGCCTTCTTGAGCTTTTGAGTTGTGGTTCCCTGATACTGCGAATGCTCGGTCTGTAATTGCTGCATAGCCTGCCTGAAACAGAGCTTGCATGCCCAGGGAAGCGTGAGCTTTCCAAGCCCTGCTGGCCGCCAGCCCCATGGACGTGCCCCACCTACACTCCATCCCTAACCTCCATGTCGCTGACTTGTGCGCAGTAAACGCAGCAGCTGACTCTCGTCTAAGCGTTTGAAGATGGTGGTGATACATTAATGTTTGCGTAGCTTTTCGATCATCCTGCCCTGAGGAATGGAGGCCGTGGAGCGAGGGGATGCTGAAGCCCAGGGGCTGCGCTCCGGAGTCGGCGTGTGACAGCGGAAAGGAGCGCAGGGATGGTGGCTGTGGTAGTGCAGGGCGCAGCTGCTGCTTATGTCGGCTCTGGGAGAGGCAGCACCCCCTCAGCCGCGGCGGTGACGGAGGCGGCAGGGCAGCGGTCCTCGGCCGGGCCCATCCTTCTCGCAGCTGCAGCAGCGGCGATCAGTGGGAACAGCGCGGCTCGGACCCGCTGTGAGCCCCCCGCCCGTGCTCTCTGCTGCGCTCGTCCCCTTTCAGCCACCAGAACAATATTTTGAAATGTATGGAAAATGAATTATCGATTACAGATGTGCCCTGGTGCAGGGGGGTAAAAACGAATGGCCGCGTTTACGGCGAGGGAGGTAATCCGCTTTGCCGAAGCGATCGTCTCTCGCTCCTGCCTGCCTCTTTCCCTCTGCTCTGCTCCTGCCCCCTCCCCCTTCCCGCAGGCCGGCTAAGAGACAGGCCTGATAAAGTGAGAGCAGCAAGATTGGTTTTCTGAGGGCAGCGGGCCCTTCAGGATCAGCTAAATCATGGGCTGTCTGGCTGGTGGCTGGGTGATGACCTGCTCCCCGCGCCGCGGCCCCGCACCCCCCTGCGGGGTGATGATGTGCACCCGGGCGGCGGCGGGGGGCTGCCGTGAAGGTGAAACTGTCATATCGATCTTTTTAGCACTAAAATATGAGCCACTTTACTCTGCTCCCCAATGCTGTGATGTGAAAAATAATAACTCGGATCCAAATTAAAAATATTGATCTCTGGAAGGTGTTGAAAGTAAATAAACACCTTCCGAAGTTTTCGGGTCAGCCGAGAAATGGTATTCAGCAATAAATGTGTCGGCGTGTCAGAATCCAGGGTTCTTGATCTGTTTTTCCTTTTGAATTGATTTTTCATTACTTACTTCCTAAAAGTGTTGGAATTTGGTTCCTCCGCCGTTAAATCCCACTGTTTGGGCAAATTATTTCTTTGGGGCTTATGAGGTGCTCCTAATCCACTCGCTCATTGATTGATTGATTTTTGACTCAATAAACTTGCATTACCCTTGCTTTATTTAAGGCTTCCATCATAATTTTTTGTACATTTAGGCTTGACTTTTTTATTTCCCTCTAACAGATGAGCTGACATTGGTCTATCAAACATGTGGGAAAACAATTGCCACAAGGTTAATTTTATTGCTAGCTCCATGCATTTTAAGTAGGTGCCAGGTATTTTCCACTACAGGCTGATAAATGGCAGCCGAGCTGCTAAAGCAGAGGAACGGAGAGGAGCCCTGTAACAACAGCAGGCATTCTTTATGAATACACCGTGTAGCACCAGCATTAAATGGATGATTTGGGCTTCACTGGTTGAACTCCATTTTACGCCCAGCCAGCAACAGGAGCTCAGTGATGTAATGAGCTCTTGAGCTGGTAGCCACTCAACACCAACACTGAGGGTGTCAGTGCATCTGAGCACAGGGGATATTGGAAAATGCAGCTACCTGCTCTTCCAGATGTTGTCTTCTCTTACCAACTGTACAGTTTATTTTTAGATGTTAAAACATTCTTCAGGGAGAGCTGCATGGCTGTTACTGTTTTCTGGCAGCTCTTAAGGACCTGCTTTTGAATGTTGTTAGGGGAGTGGCTGAGTGCCTTCTCTGCTCCTCAAGGTGGGAGAGAAAGAGAGGTTATGATGAGAATGACAGCATCTTCTTCCAGTAAGACAGAGAAGTTTGGGCATAAGAGTATGTTTAAAAAGCCCCTTAAACAAATGGCTCTTTACAGCAGACTCTTTGCTGTATGTCTGTTGCCAGAGTCAGGACAGCTGCCTTTGCAGATGTCTGTGCATGAGCAATCATGTTGTACAGTGGTCCTGTCCCAGATTTACTGCCCTGACAGTTCAGCTAGAGTAAGCTCATGTCTTTACGGTGTTTAATACAGGGAGATGTGACCAATTAAAAGGTATAAAACTGGAGCTCCATAAATGACTTCACTGAGTTGGTCACAGTTTAGTCATTGTTCACTTGCCTGCCTTAACTGCGTCTCACCAGCCAGTGTTTGCTTTCATTCATATATGATTTGCATCTTGGAAGAGACCTTGAGTTCAACAGGAGGTCACCCTGTGAGGCACTCAGGGCATGGCACTGGTTTCCATAAGGCCATGCTCTGCTTGGCTGCAGGGGGGATCCTGGGGATCCTGGCCAAGGGAGGGTGCTGCAGCATACCTGGGGTTTGGAGGCTGCTGCTGAGAAAGGAACAGCTGGAAGAGTGAAAAGAAGGTTCTTCAAGGGACATTGTGGAGGTGGATGTTTGGACTTTACTGCTGGATGCTTCCATGACTGTCATTTGTGTGACAACAGTATTTGTAACTAAGTGTTAAGAAGCTAATGTTTTGTGTTAGGCATGGAGCTTGGAATGCACAGAGCACTCCAGTGTCCTTGGGTGCAGTTTTGCCTCTCTCCATTCTCTGGTGTGGAACTGGGCTGAAGCACAGTGAGCCCAGGCTGTTGTGAAGCTCTGGCATAGCATGCTGGGGCAGGTGGGATTCGAGGCTGCCTTCAGAATGTTCTTTCATATGGATAGTGAGAGGTTTGCTTTGTGTCAGGAATCAGGGCAGTTGAGGTCTCAGCCTGGGCTTTAGCCAACTTCTATGGGGTGAGGTGTTTCACAGCTTTATATCACCTTAGGTCTTGTGGTCAGCATGACAGATCACATTAGCAGAGGACACCCACATGTTAATCAGCTGTGGCTGGCAAAGGGAACTGGGCAGTGGGTCTCACAGCTGATGTGGGTGTCCTCCTCTCTGACCTTGCTTTTCCATTTTTGCCTTTAGAATCTCCTCCCCTGAGTGCCACAGACTTGAATTCAAGTCACAGGATTGACTTTTAAAAGAATTTCTAAGTGCAGTGTCAGTCACTGTCACGCCCCAGAGCTTTAGAGCATGAGCTGTGGTTTTCCTCCTAGAAAGAGAAAAGGCAACGGGGGGAAGGAGGTAGGAAGCTTTTAGTATTGGTTCTGCTGTGCTGGGGTTCCTCTTGGCAGTTACAAGCCTTTGACATTTGGAGGGAGGTTTGTTTGTGTGTGCATACAGCAGTTGGGTCCCCTCCTGAATTAGTGGTGGCCGTTGCTATCCTGCATCTGGTGGTCTGGGAGCAGAAGCAGCAAATGAAGATGCAGGGCCTGCAGTATTGCTGGGCTCTGAGCTCTCACTTGGAGGCTGCTTGCTGGCCAGTAGCAGCTCAGTGAGAGTTTGCCAGGTCTGAAAAAAAGCCCTTTTGGAACCTGTAGTGTCTTTCATATGCCTTCAGACCACTTGTGATGAAGGGAATGTAAAAAAAACCAAGGATGTGTGTGGGTTACTAACATCATCCTTGTAAATGCAGTTTGTAGCCCTGGCATTCTTCTATTTGTACTTGCTAAATAGCTAAGACCCTGTGTGTTTTCTCAGGGACACCTTTTGACTATAGGTGAACTGATACTCTTAGAGATTGGCTATAGAAGGTCCATTTCAATGATCATGAAAGTGGCAAAGGAGCAGTTCCATAAGAATGTGGGACAAGAAAATAGCAGAAGGACAGGTTCAAAGGCTCTCTTAGCAATGTGGAGATGGAGAACAAGAAAGAACTAATAACAGCCCTCAAAACCTTTTTTGATGTCTGTTTAGTACATTTAGACTTTACTTCTTTTCTATTCAGAAGTATTTCCAAGTAGAAAAAAGCCCCAATCAGGTATTTTCTAACTTCTCAGATGAGTTCAGGAGTTGGTCACAGTATAACACCTGCTTACCAAGAATTGTTGACCTGGTGCCTGGAGGAAGACAGTATCCCACCTGGAACTGGATGTCCCTTTCAGCTTGTGCATTCACAGCTCATGCAGCAAAGTCAGTTCTGAAGAAGGTGGTATTATGGGGGTGGTGGTTCTCCTCTTGGGAAATTAGCTTTTTTTTTTTTTTTGGTCATCCATTAACGTGCAAAGCAGACTATGAATGATTTATTATCCAAGCCCCAGAGCAGTGAAATTCTATGATTTTATGATAGGTAAGCTCTTGGCAGGAACTTACCTGCTTTGTTATGTTTAGGCTCTGAGTAACTTCTGTGGGTCACCAGAACTTCTGCTGTCTATGTGTTGGTTCCTCCTCAGCTAAGCTGCCCTACAGAAAACTGGGATGTGAGCAGTGTGCATTGCAATAGTGCCAGCTCTTGAACACTGAAGAGAGTTTCACTTTGTATTTGAGTGTTTCTCTCTATAAAGATCTTTTTTTTTTTTTCACTGGTAAAAGAGACAACTTAGATTTTCATCATCCTGACACCTGATCATACTGATTCGTTGGTTAAAGGGATTGCAGTGCAAGAGCAGCAGCAGCAGCAGCTGTGATGCTGTGTCATTGCCTTCATCCCCTCCTATTAGTTTAAGCAACTCCTACTGGTTACAGTAACTTAAAAGAAAAAGTCAATAGCTGTTTAACTCTTACTGGTTGGGATGAATTTGTCCTTTCAAGCCAACATTAGAGTTTTAGCCAGAATATATTTTAATTCAATCACTTGTCACTAGACTTTGTTAAAGAGTAAGAATAATATGTAACTGACATCTTGGCAAAGGTTTGACCAGGCTGCTTTGTGGTTGAACCATATATCAAGGGAAAATATGATTGAATGCTGTGTCAGAGCACCACATGTGGGAAACAAATATTCTGCACGGAATCTATTGGTGAACAAACTGAAAAATTGTTAAGCTCTTAAAGAGCTTAAAGGCTTGTTAGCATTTTCTGACAGAAAACCACTGAAGCAGTGAACATAAAAAGAAAGAGTAAAGAAGTCGTAATGGCTAACACAGAATTGAGATCTGTGGTGCTTTGAGTGTCTCTGGATGGATCCTTACTCCCCACGATGGGGCTGGCAGGGAGCTATATTCTGACACCTGAGAGGTTTTTCACTCTCTCCTTTGGATCTACTTCAACCGAACCACTTCCAGTTGTGCTTAGAGAATTTATCCACCTAACTTTTTGTCTGAACTGTCTACAACTACCTGAAGGGAGGGGGGTAGCCCCTTCTCCTCAATGGCAAGCAATAGGACTAGAGGAACTGGTTACAAGCCCTGCCAGGGGAGGTTTAGGCTGGATGTTAGGAAATATTCCTTCACCGAATGGGTTCCCAAACATTGGAATGATCTACCCAGGGCTCTGGTGGTGTTACTGTCCCTAAGGGTATTCATGGGTGTATGGACCTGGCACTTAGGGACATGGTTTAGTGTTGATCCTTCAGTGCTGAGTTGAAGATTGGACGATTTTTGAGGTCTCTTCCAACCAGATATGTTCTGTGAAAGTCTGACCCCTATCCTTTTGAGGTTTGGATGGGTTTGCTAAAACATTTAGGTCTAAGCATGACCACCTGAAAAGTGTTTATTTGTCCAAGGCTGCTGTCTGATGTGAACATCCTCTTGTGTAGCTGCCATCTTAGAACAATGCCTGAATATTATCTATATGAAGCCCCCTTACTGTGTGTTCTAGGTGAAGTGAAGAGATAGCAGGTTTGAAGAGATTAATAATATGTCCATGCATTTTGGGTTTGTTTATTTTCTTACCAGTTAATAAAAGCCTAGTAGAAAAAAAAAAAAAGCTAGCAGATGGCATTGTATTTAAGAAAAGTTCCTTTCAAATAGAAAAATCCTAAGCACAGTTATCAATCTATTCCTGATAGCTGTTTTTTTTATTCCTACTGGCCAACGTTGTTTCTTTTAAAGCTTATAAAATGTATCTTTAAAAGCAACACGAACTGGGACACTTACCCTATCTTCAACAGCAAAGACATTTTTAATAACTTTGAAGAGTCTCTGGGTTTTGGTGCACTTTGTCAATGCTTTCTTCATTCTGAAAACACCAAGATCACTGATAATTAATAAGCTTTGTAAAGCAAACACAGGTCAACATGTGCATGATAAATGGAGCTATTACTGTACGTGGGAAAACAATTAATTTGTTACTCCATATGGTCTGATGTCCATTAACATGCCCTACTCGTAATGCACAACTGAAAAGCTGTAATAGAGTGTAGGCAGTGTTTGGGTTATAAACAGAAGAAAGCATTTTGATCATCTCTTCAGACATTAATTTGACAGTTGCATCTTTCTTTCTTTCCTTCTTTCCTTCTTTCCTTCTTTCCTTCTTTCCTTCTTTCCTTTCTTTCTTTTCTTTCTTCTCTTCCTCTGAGCAGGCAGGTTGGACAGCTGTCATCATCCTCACCCTGGCAGTCCTGGCTGCTGCTCTGCCTTGGAAAAGGCAGCCATGCTCTTTCTCTTCTGCAAATGCAGGAGATAAACAGTTCAACCTTACTCAGTTCTCCTCACCACACTGGTGTTTTTTACTGTATGCTCTGTTAGTTCACTGGAATGCCTGCAGTATCTTCTAGGCAGCACTCACCCCTGAGACCATTTGGTGCACTGTGACAGGGGAAGCATTTGGAGGTACCAGTGCTTGTACTGAGGAGTTGTCAACAGGGTTAGTTTCATTGAGCTGTGAGAACAATGTTACTTTGTATTTCTGAATTTCACTTGAAAAACCTCCCCAAATGTCTGTTTGATTCCCTCTTTAATGTTTGTTGGAGAACACACACAACCTAGGGTACTGCACTGTGGCAGTAGCCAGGTCTGTGCCTGTCCCTAACATAAGAAAGAATAAAGCAGTGTTTGGAAGTATCAGGGAAATCCCAAAGCCACAGTGGCATCACTGGTTTGATCTGCATCTTGATCACTTGTTAAAGGTGGCAGTTCGGTTCTGCTTTCACACAGCAGCTTTAGAAGTTCTCATAATGATGGGAACAAAATGTAACTCACAGTAACTCACACCCCAAACCTGCTGAGTCTCGTCTCCCACTTGTGAACATGGAATCTGTAGCTGTGCTTGCAGGAGAAGACTATTTTTCATTATAAAATCATAGAATCACAGATTGTTTCTGCTTGAAGGGGCCTTAAAAGACCATCTAGTTCCAACCCTCTGCCATAGGTTACTCAAGGCTCTGTGCAGGCTCACCACCCACCTTCACGGGGGAGAACTTCTTCCTCCTGTCTCATCTCAGTCCAGCTTCTTCCAGCTGGCAGCCATTAAAGCAAAGGGCAGCCAGGACTTCTGTTTGGCCTCTGCCACACCAGCAGATCCTGTGTGTAAGGAGTTATCAGTGAAATGTCAAGCATGTGGTACATGACTCGATGAGCTTTCCTTCAATTTAATTTCTGAAGTCTGCGCTACGATTAACTCATTTAACTTTAAAACTTGAATGTCTTTTCAAAATTCTGTTATCTCTTTTTACTTTCTTCATTGTTGTGTAGCATTCTTTGGCTACTCTTTTGGGGTCTTTTTGACAGTTCCTCAAAGCAAATCCATGACTTGATAGATTTTCTAATGGATCACTCGAGGGACAGTAGATGTTTTAATTGTCCTGAGATACATCTTTCTTAGGAGACTGTGGCAATCTGCAACCTGCTTTTCAGAAACGCTGATTGATGAATTCTGCTGTAATTTAAACTAAAAGTTAATAAGACAGGCCTACATGGAGCTGCTGCAGGTTATTAGACCTGTAAGGCACTTTAATATACGCCATTTATTATTCAAAGAGGTGCAAGCCAAAAATATTTCATGTGCACTAATAAAAATTCAATATAATTATTTCAGAGAAGTTCAGGAAATGCAAGCGGTCAGATAAAGGGGATTTATTAAAACAAAACCCAGGCAGAGGAATGCTGATTGCGCCGCTGAGGGCCTCCTTTGAGCTGCAGCAGAGATTTGCTACTGCCTGAGTTTCCTTTGCAGGAGATTTTCCACTCATCCTTGTTGCTGAGTTAAATCCTTAATGTTTAGCGGTTCGCTTTTGCTGTCTGCTGCAAAATAGCAAATATTGGGTGGTGCTGTCCAGTGTTTTCCTTAAATTGCAGTGATTTTCTGTATGCTGGGCTCCTTGAGATGAGCTCAGGTGCCTGTAGCTTGGCTGCGTTGTCAGCTGGTCAGGCCCACAATACAGAGAGGGTCCTCTGGCTGTCTTGTAAGGTTTCAGGTTTTCCATTATTAAAATCTCTCCCTGAAATAATAAATGACTACAGGCTGTCACGGCAGGGTCTAGAAAGGCCAGCACGTAGAATGGGCTGAGATTTCATCTGAGCCTAGTTGAGTTTTATAGATCTATTTATGAGATCCAATACTGTAATGATGTAATTTTACTTGTCTAATAAATGTAGCTGTACAAGCAAAGGATAGCAAACATTTCCATTGTGGCCAAAATCCTTTAAACTGCAGCCACTTTGATCTTAGAGCTCATGCTATTTAATAAATGCTGGCTATTCTTCTAACAATCACAATTATTTAAAGGGTTTTCAAAAGGGATAGAGGAAATCAAATAAAACAATTACTGTTGTATCTCATTCTGAAGTTAAGTGTATTTTTTATGTGGGTCTTGTTTAGTGTCTCCTCCCAGTTTTCATCCATTATCACAATAATTGAGTTTGTAGCTGGAATTAAATTTATCAAATTGTGTTATCCTCTTTTGAAATTGGATAGGTATCCTGGCAGTGGGAGCTAGAAGTTAATCTGCTTTGCTAAAGCCTCCAGTGGCACAGCGGCAACAGGATTGAGAAGGCTCAAACATTTTCCTGTCACCCTGGACACGATGTAATTTCTCCTCAATCCCTTGTGCAAATAATGACATTTGAATCGAGCATTAACAGGCTTAATTACTTTAAAATTGTCATTTTAATTTACACTGATATAGTATTGATCATACAAGCAGAGATTAAGCTGTTCACTGGAGCAGATGATGGGGAATTAAACATTAAAGGGTCCTCGTGGGGCTGAGAGGCCGCCCAGAGAGTGCCAGAAGAGGAATGATATTTCTCCGTAATGAACTGGCGGCATGCAGGGACATGAATCTTTGGCCTACTGGAAAAAGGGAAATAATGGGGTTTGGGAAGCATTTGCAGGTTATTCATTCGCTGCCATGCACCAATTCTCCAGTGATTCATCCACCCCACCAACATTTATTTATCTAGCAAATTCAGGAGCTCTGACCTTTCTGCTAAGTACATTTAACATAAGGCAGAGTGAAATATTTCAGGTGTAACTTTTTACAAATATTAGTTATTGTTTCCCATTTCTGACTCATATTAAACAGAGTTATTTAATCTGCCATACAGACTCGTGCCCATTTGTGTGGCTCCCAATGATCAAATGGACTTCATAAAGAGATCTGAGCGTTGTGGGATTAGATGAGGTCTTCCAAAGTCCTTGACCTCATTTAGTTACAGTCTGCTTTTCTTCTTTGGTAAACCCAAATTAAAGTTCATTTAGAGCAAGCTTGCATGAGTTGATGTGGAGTATGACGTGGCACAGCAAGGTGAGCATGGCCACTGGCCTTCCTAAAACCTCTGGCCTAAAAATATCATTGCTCCACATGCAGTGTGCTGTGGAAGCCCAAGTTGGCACATGAAGTAGTTTAAGGCCAAAATGTTCATTTCAGTGGTTTGGAGTCATCTACTAATGTGTTTGGAATGTGGTTAGGAAGCAAGCATCACTGTTGGATAGCTTACCCTTAAACAGGCTGCCCAGGGGGGTTGTGGAGTCTCCCTCTCTGGAGATACTCAAGAACCATCTGGATGTGTTCTAGTGTGATCTGCTCTAGGTGATCCTGCTCTGGCAGGGGGCTTGGACCAAATGATATTTCAGGGTCCCTTCTAGCCCCTAGTATCCTGTGTAAAAAGGCAGAATTAAACATGGATGGTTAAGTAACAGAAAGTGGCTGCTGGAATTGTGTTCTCAGCTGTATCTGTTTGATCATAGCAACTTATGTACAACATAAGCATGGCTTGACATGCCAGCTTTATGGCTTCCTGTTCTCCTACGCAGGTGTACGGTTTTTAATAACTGAGACCAAATTATAACACAGCCCAATATTTACTGTGTTTCAGACACATTTGGAGGATGTGTTTCTGGCCGCTCCTTGTTTTCCTGGGCTCTAGATAATGTCCTCATGTTCCTTGGGACTATAGGAGAGGTGTACTTTCCCACTATCCTCTTCCTGAGCATTCTGTTCTGGTTGTGCTTGGTGTCATGCTCAGTTATATGGAGTATCTGTAAGCAGTGGAGAAAGGAGTTCGTGGAGGTTATTTAAAACAGAATGCTGCAGTTTTGGTCTTTCTGAATATGTCAGTGTTTGGGTTTCTATGGTATTCTTGCAAGATGGTGTTTCTGTTTGGACAGATACATGGTACCACAAACTTCACTGTAGAGGTCGCCCAGCTAACCCACACAGTAAAAAGCAGCAGCCTTTGTACAGCCCTGCCCTGAACCAATCCTGTCTCCAGAAAAGCTCCAGCCCACTGCTGTGCAGCCAGGTCAAACATTTGGGCTCTGGCCACCGAAGCTGCGCAGAGCCTGAGCACTTCCAGGAAGGAGAGAGTCCTCACATCTCCTGCAAACGAGGGGTAGGAGGTGGCCCTGTGAGGTACCTGATGAGAGCTCACCTGCTTCTTCTGCCTTTAGTCCTGGCTCACTGCGATGCTGTCTGCCAAGCTGCTAGGGCCAGGTTTCTCTCTTGGTGGCTTGTGTTGCTGTTATGAGAAGGTAACAGTCCATCTCCAGTTCTTCAGTAGGCTAATGTATCATTGCAGACACTGATACAGACATCTGGAATATGATTAAATGGCAGGAATGCTCTATTTGTCTCAGCAAGACAAAGCATGGAATGGGTTCATTTGACTTGAAACATGTAATTAGCATAACCCTTCTGGATGCTTGTTTTATCATTTGCAATATAGCGAAAGATTGATTATCGTACTGTACCTTTTGAATTTCATTAATAGAATTGTTTTGTCCAGTTGATTAATATGTTGCCTCAACCTCGGAATAATCAGATTAAGCTAGGTTGCCTTATTTCTTTGGACTTAAAACATTCTTATTTCCATACACTAACTTTTCACTAGGGTCTAAGGAAGGCCCCATGTAAATTGGTCTTTGGTGCACTTTGTCATCTCCAGTCCATTTCAGCACGTGTCCATCCTTGAATCTCCTGATGCTGTGCAATGGATATTGCTGTTTGCTTGTCTTTTATGAGCTAATTAACTCCTATCCTCTAAATTTAAACAGTGGAGAATGGAAATAGGATGTTTTCACTGCAGTTCCTTTGACAAATCAAGTCTCTGCTATCCAATTAAGTTACAATCTTTCAGATGTTTTAGGTATTATTTCTCATGTTGGATCCAGGGATGTAACTCTGCCCTTGAAGTGCTTCTGGCACTGGTGAGGCCTCACCTCGAGTACTGTGTGCAGTTCTGGGCCTCTCACTTCAAGAAGGATATTGAGGTGCTGGTGTGGGTCCAGAGGAGAGTGACAAGACTGGTGAGAGGGCTGATGAGGAGAGGCTGAGGGAGCTGGGCTTGTTCAGCCTGGAGCAGAGGAGACTTAGAGGGGGGGACCTTACTACTCTCTACAACTACCTAAAAGGAAGTTGTAGTCAGGTGGGAGTCAGGCTCTTGTCCCAGGCAACTTGTGACAAAACAAGAGGGCATGGTCTGAAGCAGTGCCAGGGGAGGTTTAGGTTGGATGTTAGGAAGCACTTCCTCACAGAAGGATGATTAGGCACTGGAGTGGACTGCCCAGGGAGGTGGTGCAGTCACCATTCCTGGAGGTCTTTAAGAGAAGATTGGATGTGGCACTTGGTGGCATGGTTTAGCTGATGTCGTGGTGTTAGGTTATAGGCTGGGCTTGATGTTACAGTTTCAATGATGCTGTGATGCCCAGGTTTGAGTATGTGAGCCATAAGATTTGAAAGGTTTGGTTTAATTATTGTCTTATTTTGTAAAACAGACCAGATTACACAAAAGAGAAAGCCAAGCTCTTCTCGGGAGTTGTTATTAAAGATTTCAGTTGTACAATGATGTTTAACATGTGGGTGTTTGTCCATCACTTGTCAGCTGCTTTTCAGCGCTGGCATCCAAAGAGCTAAATGGGTTCTATTGCACTGATCTAAAATATCAAATCATCCTATTTAAAGAATTGTTCTTTTCGCTGAAAGCATGTTTTCAAAGATATTTAGGAGTGAAGCCTGTTCATAAAATCTTTCCTAAGTCCAGAAGAGCTAAAACAGGGATTGACAGGGAAAGGCATATGCAGAAGAAAGGGTTAGACCATGGGTAAAGATCATGCCCGGCCACTTGTACCTGGGGACACTGCATATCCTGATCTGGCACTGCCAGAGGAACACAAACCCTTCCTTTCAGGAGTTAGGGTTCTGGACACAGCTTGTGGAAATCTACGTGTGCAAACTACTGTTTCCGTTTTGAAGATCACATGTGCAGATGTCACCTGAAGATGCTATCACCTTTCTAACAAAACAAAAGCCTTCATGTGTGAAGGCTTTGTTGTTCTCTTGCCTTCCCTCACTTGCATTTCTTCCAGTGTTCTCAAGATAGGACAATTTGCTACTCAGTAGGTGAACCTAGACTTGGGGAAAAATAAGTGAGGCAGTAGACGCGAGTCAGGGTGCTACATGTCTTCCGTCCCTGTGACTGAGAATTAAATATGCTGCACTTTCTTGTTCCACAGATAAAGAAACAGCAGACACTGCTGTATGGAGGCTGATCAGTGGTGCATTTCTCTGACCTCCAAGAGGCACAGGTGGGAGCTGCTGCAATTGTGCTTGGTGTCCAGTAACTGCTGCAGCTCCACAGCCTGGCATGTCAATGTTTCCTTAGAAACCTGCAGAACCCAGCAGCTTTGCTGCCAAATGCATCAGCCAGCCCTAACATTGCACTGTCCGTGCTCCCCTTCTTGCCTGGGGCTGCCTTCAAGATTTCCATGCACAATGGAGCAGGGTGTTGGACCCTGCATTCCTTGGGAGGTTCAAATCTAAGTGGATATGTTTCATATCTAAGCAGACATTGCAGTGGTAGATGTGGGGGAAACAGTCACCAGCAGCTTCCTGCCTTCCTGAAAGCCTGTGGAGATAGGTAAGGCCTGAAGTTTTTGGACACAGCTACGGGATCTGAAGTCTGGAAATTCCTTAAAATGATGGCTCTCAGATGTTCCAGTATCTATGGCCATGCATATTAATTTTTCAGCTTTCAGCAATGCTGAAGTGGCTTTGTGGACTTGAGTGGATCAGTAAGAGAAGGGTGTTTTGTGGCAATAGGATTAAAAAATTGCTGTTAAATGTCAAGGCTCAAAGAAGATATTTGTGTTGAGTTTCATCTTTGGCACTCTGGTGAAAGTTGAATGTCAGAAGACAGACTTACAAAACATATATTCCTGAGGTCTTCATCCCCAGCTTTCCAAGGAGTGTTTGTTTTGGCCTGGTTTTGGCTTGGCAAGCACCCTGCTTACCAGGGCTGCTTTCAGGGTGGACTTGGATTGCCTTTTGCTGCTTCTTCCATCCGCCGTTCGTGAGCAACACACACAACCAGAGCTGGGAAAATCTCTGCACTCTCTGACATTCCCTTTGGCTTCTGCTTAGATTTTCTTTTAGTCATTAAGAATTAATATTTCAGCATGTTACACCTTGAAAAGATGTGCTGAATTTTGAGCTCTTCCAGCCTGCATGGAAGGAGAGCCAGAGGTCTGTGTAATTAGTCACTTTTGTGTTCGTGAATGTCCTTGTAGTCATAGGTCAGGGAGCCTTGTGCAACAGCCTGCCCCTGCGCTAGGCTTGGCAAGGACTGACCAGGATGCTGTGGCACAGAGTCAAGTTCCATCGTACTATTTTTTAATTTTTAATCACTGAGAAGGAATCGTCTTCAGATTTGGTCCAGAATCTCTTGGCAGCTTTTCCACTCTATAGTTGCAGGAGGGAGAATGCATTGTGATCAGAGGGGTGTGCTTGGGTTCTTCCCACAGAGCCCTTGCTGTATGAAAGCTGTGTGTGCTGGGTGTGGAGTTGATAGACATCCATGCAAGCATACAGAAACAGATGTATGAATTACATAAACACTCAGAATTTTTTTCCAGCAAAACGTGAATGATGCATAAACTTAGGTTCCAGGATGAAGATGGAAGTTTCTGTCTACCTGGGTCAGTGTTTGAGGCTACTGGAGTGTTTGAGTCATTGAACTTTAAGCCTGCATTCATCACAGCTTCCCAGACTAATATAAATTTCTTCCCATTAAGTCAATAAGTGTGGTTACATCAGGCAGCACTTCTGTCTAGAAACCAAGATTAATGTCCATCATAAAAGTGACATGAAGAGACAACTTGTTTGATTTATACAGACTATTTTTGTCTTCTCAGTTTTAAAATAAAATTCAAGTTATTACTTCTATCCATATAGAGGATTTCCTTCTCACTTCTGCTCTTACTTCAACATCATTTTCAAATGATGGCCTCTCCTTAGTTCAGGTATGAACCTGTAGGAAGAAAAACCCTTCCTGTAGCTGCACTGCTTTGAAAGGGCTTTTTTTCCCCAGCTTATTAATTTATCTGTTGCTGTTTCTTTACCATTTACTATCTCATAGCTAGAAAATAATTGTAATATGGTGGTGCTAGCAAGGCCAAAGCCAGAATTTGAGCAAGGCAGTGATGGCAGACTAGTAAATGAGGCAATCTTAATGTCACTTTTCATGTGCTTTGTGGAGACATTTGGTTTTAATTTTGTTGGGGTTTTTGTTGTTGTTGTTTTGTTGTTGTTTTTTTTTTTAAGTCTGGCATGAATATTCAGTTGCTGCCTTTTGAAGAAGAATCCCACAAACTGAGAGCACAATTGTATTGTTTGTAGCACAACACTATGAATTCCTTGGTGGCAGTTCAGTAGCTGGAGATTGATCTGAGACTTTGAAAGGTAAAGCTTTAGCAGGAGTTATGAATTACAGTTCCAAGCAGGACATGACAAATACTTTTGTAGCAGTTTCTTCCTAAGCTGTGTGTGATGTCTTTTTGAAACGAACATTTGTAGCAGGGAGAGTGGCATCCTTTTAGGCTCTTTCTACCATGTAGCTGCATTTCTGCTGCAGGATAAATCACAGAATCACAGAATGTTAGGGGTTGGAAGTGACTTCCAGAGATCATGCAGTCCAACAGCCCTGCCAGACTATGATCACCTAGAGTAGATCACACAGAAATGCATCCAGACAGCTTTTGAAAGTCTCCAGAGGACACTTCACAAATTCTCTGGGCAGCCTGTTCCAGTGCTGCATCACATTCACTGTAACAAAGTGTCTCCTCGTGTTGATACGGAACCTCTTATGATCCTACTTGTGCCCACCGTTCCTTGTCCTATCACTGAGCACCATTGAAAAGAGCCTCATCTTGACACCATCTTTCAAATACTGATAGACATTGATAAGATCCCCTCCCAGCCTTTTCAAGGCTAAAAAGTCCCAGGTCTCTCAGTCTTTCTGCACAGGAGAGATGTTCAAGTCCCATTATCATCCTCATAGCTCTCTGTTGGACTCTCTCCAGCAGATCCCTGCCTCTCTTGAATTGGGGAGCCCAAAACTGGACATAGTATTGCAGGTGTGGTCTCACCAGGGCAGAGTAGAAAGGAAGGAGAAGCTTCCTAGACTCCTGGACACACTTTTCTTGATGCATCCCAGGATGCCGTTGGCCCTCTAGGCCATAATTGCTGTCCCATGGATCATTTACCATCCACTAGGATTCCAGGGTCTTTCTCCATGGAGCTGCTTTCCATCAGGATGACTCCTAGTTTGTACTAGTGCCTGCTGTTATTCCTCTGCAGATGCAGGACTCTGCACTTGTCCTATTGAACTTCATGAGTTTCCTCTCCACCCAGTTCTCCAACCTGTCCAAGGCTCACTGGATGTCAGCACAGCCTGATGAGATGTCAGCCACCTCCCAGTTTTGTATCACCTGAGTTTGATGAGAGTGCATTCAATCCCCTCATCCAGGTCACTGAAATCAGGAGCTGGCTTGCTCAGGGCAGTGGCGGATGAAGGTGTGTTCATCCTCACACCTGGCTGGTCTCAAAGCTCTGACTAATCAGTGGAAATAGATCAGGCGTGAGTCAGCATTTTCTTTCTTCTGACTGTTTATATGATGTCCATCTGCTACAGAGTTAGCCTCACAAAATTAAGTACCTGCTTAGGGGTGGGACATCAGCAAGCCTCTTAGCTAGATTTGCAGAACTTTATTAGTGATGTCTTAGAGATTGCCATGCTGGGGAGATACCTTTACTGGATACCAAAGGCTTGGGCTTTGCTTCTGGTCACTAGTACTCTGAGACTCGTCGGATCTCTCAGTTTTCAACAAGGAGGAAGCAGTAGAAATAGGCCACAGTAATCTTCTTCAACAGACTTTTATAGGATGTTGAGACAAAAGAGCTGTAAAGAGTTGTGCTGGTTTCTGTGTCACCAGTGAGTTGGGAATGACAGGTCTTCATTATTCTTGAGTAGTTCAGTTTGTGCCATGTTTGCCAGAATTTAAAGAGAAAAATGTCCACATCTGTCACCAAAGCACTGGATGTAAGCATGTCTGGAAGAAACTTCAAGTACCTGTGCTAGTTATAATTAATCAGGAAGAAGTTACTTGAAGAATATGATTATGTTAAAGCAGCCTGCCACATAAGAGAGGTATCTGCACCATACCAGACGCAAACAGGGCTGTTTTGGGGTGCACCAGGAATGTCAGTGTTCGGTTGCTGCACACCGCACCAGGAGTTTGCACTGGTGGTCCCAACAGCCACTTTAGTTCTGAAAAGTTGGGTAGAAGAAGATTGCTTCTAAATGTACAAAACGTACCATTATTATTGAAATTTAAAAATCAATTAAAGCTTTTCTGTAATTGTCCACAGACGTTGCATGCTCCAGCTGAATGACAGTAGGTAATTTGTAAACTGGTTAGGTTCATTGTTGGCCATCTCTTGGAATTGATTGTCCCTTAATTAACTTATATCTATCATGCATGTAATGCGATTCCCAATAAAAATTACAGAACTTTAATTGAAATTGAAAAGTTCTGAAAGGTAGGAATATAAACAATATGTATTCTGTATGTGCATACTCCAGCTTAGGGGGACATTCTGAAGGGATTTTAATAATGAGGCAGGTTTTCCACTTGATTTAATTACCAAGTGACTTGACTGAGTATTTAGATTAGAGGAGTATAATTTGGTTTATTTCATAAAGAAGAGCTTTACATCTTTATATCCTCATTGATTTGCCAATGCTACTTAATGAGTTTCAGTTTAAGAAAGCTACATTAGTCAAAAGACATTATTTGGATTGGTCAGTGGAGCCTTGTTTTGGAAGCAGACCACTTGAAGAAAATGCTGAGCATACTTTAAAGTTGATTATCACAAAGTATTGCTCCTAAATATAGAAGAGGGAATGCAAAATGGCAGCAGGCATTCTGTCCTTTTGTGTATAGCTGCTGTTGTGGGAAATTGTTCTTTCCAGTAATCCTTATGCTTTCTGATGGTCACATTTCTGCTCTGGTTTAGTTTCATGGAGTCACAGACTAGTCTGAGTTGCAAGGGATCTTAAGAACCATCTAGTTCAAGCACCCTTCCATGGCCAGGGATATCTCCTACCAGAACAGGCTGCTCAAGGCCGCATCCATCCTGGCCTTAAACACCTCCAGGCTTGGAGCCTCCACAACTACTCTGGGCAACCTGTGCCAGTGCCTCACCACCCTCATGGAGAAGAATTTCTTCTTTGTGTGTAATCTAAACCCAGCTTCTTCCAGTATGAAGCCATCACCCCTTGTCCTGTGACCCCATGCCTTTATAACATGCCATAATAACTATGATGATATAAATAGGCACTGAAAACCTTACTCTTTTTTTTTTTTTTTGGCAGTGTTTTTAGAATCACAGAATGTTAGAGGTTGGAAATTACCTCCAGAGATCATCCAGTCCAACCCCCTTGCCAAAACAGGATCCCCTAGGGTAGTTCACACAGGAATGCACCCAGGCAGGTTTTGAAAGTCTGCAGAGAAGGAGACTCCACAACCTCTCTGGGCAGCCTGTTCCAGTGCTCAGTCACCCTCACTGTGCAGAAGTTTTTCCACATGTTGAGGCAAAACTTTCTATGTTCCAGTTTGTAGCCATTGCTCCTTGTCTTATTGCTGGGGACCACCCTTCAGATGTGTATAGACACTGGTAAGATCTCTCAGACAGAGATTACAGACTTTCCCCTGCATTTTATAGTGAAACCTGGGAATACAGAATTAGGGAAGGTGTGAAGAGAGCACTACAAGGGCATCTGCGCAGCCCTATCCTCATAGTCTGGGCTGAAGCTTCTGCTGCTGGTGCCAGGTTGCTCCAAGGCTGGGAAAAGATGCCTTTGGCAAGTCCATGTCTGCTTCAGTCCTCCTCCCAGCTGTGGTTGTCCTATGTGCATGACGCCAGTTAGGGAGGCTGAGGCAGGTCAGACCCTGTCTGCAGTGACTTCAGCCATGGAGGGCTACTTGCTGCTTGCAGAGTGTCTTGTAAGAGGATTTGTGTGCAGAGCACTGTTAAATGTTTTCATGAGCCAGCAGTGCCCTCATGCAGCCCAGAAGGCAAATTATATCCTAGGCTGCATCAAGAGGAATGTGGCCAATAGCACAAGAGAGGAGATTCTGCGCCTTTACTCTGCTCTCATGAGACCCCACCTCAAATACTGCATCGAGTTCTGCTGTGCCCATCATAAGAAGGACACAGAGCAGTTGGAGTGAGTCCAGAGGAGGGCTACAAGAATGATCCAAGGGCCAAATCATTTCTGCTATGAGGATAGGCTTGAGAGAGCTGAGATTGTTCAGTCTAGAGAAGACTCTGGGAGGACCTTATAGCTGCCTTCAAATACCTGAAGGGATCCTACTGGAAGGTGAGAGAGGAACTTTTCATAAGGGTCTCTAGTGACAGGACAAGGGGAAATGGTTTTAAGCTGAGATCTGAGGAAGAGGTTCTGGGTCTGAGGAAGAGATTCTTCAGTATGAGAGCAGTGAGACCCTGCCCAGGGAGGCTGTGGATGCCACCTGCCTTGGAATGTTGAAGGCCAGGTTCAGTGAGGCCTTGAGCAGCCAATTCTAGTTGAGAGGTGGTGGGGGGGTTGAAGCAGATGATCTCTAAGGTCCCTTCCATCCGTAGCCATTCTCTGAGCCACACGGTGATTTGATCTTACACAGCATGCAGGCTTTGTGCTTCATTCTAGCTTGGACTCGTGACTGCTTCAGTGCTGTCAGCAGCAGCTCCCCATGGCTATAGAAGTTCACTGCTAGCAGGTGCTTGATTTGTAGCTGCAGCACACTTGGTGGTTGTGTGGGTTCTTGGGAGGACTGTGACACAGGTACCAAGTTTGGTACCTAGGCCAGAAGCACAGGAGCAGTGCAGTTTGTCACTCCCATGTCTCCGCTGGCTCCAGCAGAGTGCTGTGTTCTTGTGCGTTCCTTCCTCTCCTCACACAAGAATGAGAATCGCAGTGTCCTCCATGTTGATGCCCTTGCAAGAAGCTTTTCTGTCCCTCAAACCTGCGTCCCTCTCCCAAGGCTGTCTTGTTACACCACAGTTCATCTTTGTTATGGTGATTTAAAAATTTAACAGGTTTATTAATCCTGCAGAATTTATTATAGTCAAACATGAGATATTATTAAGTTGCTATTGTATGAAGCATTTACCCTGGCTGTTGGAATGACTTGTCCTCTGCATTGGCAGATGTAGAAACGTTCATTTTGTTTCCTAATTAGGAGAGCTGCAATCAGGAACCATGACAGAGTTCAGCTCCTCAGTGTACAGCATGCCAGGTTCCATAGTGCAGGCTTTATAAAATTCTCTTTAATTCAGGAACAGAATATCATTAACTTTGTAAGTGGATGAATACAATGGACAAGCAATTTAATTAACTTCTAACATTGGATGTTGGACAGGAGACAAAATGAAATTATGCACATATTTCTTATGCAGGCAGTCAACCTTGAAAGGGGCTTGATTGTGATGGGTCAGACAGGGGGACAGCTTTGTCCAATTATTTGATGTTTAGGCCTAGAATATGAAATTTGAAATTTGGTACTTTGTAAATCAATCATCTCTTATTTTGAAGCAGTTACAAAGGTTCTTTGAGATACAAAACAACCGCCGGTGACGGTGACACGCTAAATACAACCTTTTACCACATGGTACTTCCCTCTTTGGAGAGATGACCTAAGTAATACTAAATGAAATGGGCATTAATGCCGTCTCGTCAAATTGAGTTTGCCATCTTGAGTGTATTGTGTAAGGATATCTCCATGAAATATTAAACTGATTTAAAGTTTCTAAAAGTAAAATTATTCAGAGTCAAAGAAATGTGGTAAGAGTCATCCAGTTTCCCAAGAAATGGAGCACTGCTTTGTTGTAGCAGAAGAAAAATATGGTAAGATGGTAAACTTAGAGCATTGTCTCCCATCTGATCAGAAGCCATCCAGGTTGCAGCCCCATTCCTGTGGCAGTGCCAAAGGCAAATCGCGTCTTGTATAACACAGTCGGGAGGGATCAGGCACTGGTTGTGAAAACACAGTGCAGATCCAGCACATGAGCATCTTCTTCTACCTGCTTGCCCCAGTGTCATGCAGAGCTCTCCTGGGTACCACGTCCTGATGGCCAGGGCAGTGTGCCAGGTTGGTAGCAGTGGGGCCACAGGACACAAAACTTGCCATGGTTTCCTAGCTGGGCTCACATTATGTCTGTCAAGTTTTGCTTCACAACCAGTTGGGGGTTTTGTCCTCACAACACTTCCTGTCTGCTCTCACAGAAGAGGGAAATGTTCTCAGAAGAATATTCCATGTAACTCTTGGAGCCTATTCATAGTTCTGAGATAACTAACTAGTCTAGAGTAATTTCTGATCAGTCTGGGTCTGCATGGCTCCACGTCAGCTCTTCAGTTTAACCAGTTTCCTACAGTCTTCAGTGCCACACCTCATCTGTGGTTTATTTGCCACTTTTCCTTTGTGTAGCTTTGATAGACTCAGCATCTTTCAGTCACTTCTGGTACCACAGCACCACCAGAACCATGCTTGTTGTCTTTATCACTGCTTCTCCAGCCACAGCTGCAGGCCAGGATCACCCCTGCCTTCTCCAGGGCTGCAGCATTGGGGCAGCTCATTTGGGACTCACACTTGGGTGGCTCTGGGAGAACAGAAGCACATGGGAATAAGGAACAAATTTCAGGAAAAGCTGAAGTGCTCCTTTGGTCTCTGTTGCTATTGGTTAACACACAAAAAATTATGACAAATCCCCATGTGAAATAGAATATAGATTACACCTTGTTTACTGAAAAACAATGTTCTGCACTTCTGTGCTCTCATCTGCAGTGTGGGCCTTGAGCTCAGTTCCTCCAAGTTTGCAAACTGCTACCAGTATCCGCTGGATGAGTCTGTCTCTTTGTGCATTGCTTTGAGCTCTGTTAGAAAAGACTTAGAACTGCCTGGGGAGTATTTTTGCCTCTCCATGAGATTTGACACTGAAGTAGTTGTTAGGTATTTAAGCATTAAACTGGTTTTAGATACACATATGCTTATTCTCTCTGCTCTGCTTACAGACAGAAATTGGATTTGATTTCTCTCTCCTCTTGTCCTTGAGAGCCAGGGGCTGTTCCTAGCAGTGTAGCAGAGGCTGTTTGGGTTTGAGGCTATGGCTGCAATCCTCAGCAGAGGTTTGGCCTGTGTGATCACACACACCCCTCCAGTGCAAAGTTTCTGGGGCAGGATTCAGAGCATGGTCCTGAATTATGGGTTTGACTCGTGAAGGCAGGCAACCTCCTTTTGTATTGGTGTGGAGCCAAGCTGTGTGCCTCTTACCCTGATTGGGTGCCTCCAGAGTGCCCATGTAATAGAAATATTAAATAATGGTGTGATTAATGACTTGGGAAGGATCTTCTTGGAGGTTCTGGAATACTGATAAATAGCTTTCTTTTTTTTTTTTTTTTTACTGTTCAGCATATGTACATTTCTCTTAACTCATGTTGGCTCTTTGTTCTGTCAGTAATCTTCATTTTAAGGAAAAGAACCTCTGTGTGAAGTTTTCTTGCTTAATTGAATTGATTTATAACTAAAATGTTACATCTTCCTGTGAAACACATCAGTATCAAAAGTGGTGTTAAATATTCTATGTCAATGCAATAGGTTACATATGGATAATTCATTTAAATATCAGACAAGTTTGTACACAGCTCAGATTTTTTTTTTCCTTTTCTTCCTAAATTAACTAATCCCAAAGAATATTTTAGAATGTAATATGATTTTTCATTTCTCCATTGAGGCAGTAAAGACATTTTAAAGATTCTTTCTTTAGCAGAGGTGGATCACATTGGCTGAAGGTCACTAATTTTGTTAGTCTTCACAATAGGACAATGAAAGCTCCTGAGACTTTTTCTCATTTCTTTTGAAAATGCTTTACTGATGGTTGTTGTTAACAGAGGAATCTCTCTAGGTATGTATAAAGACCAGGCCTGCAAACAAGTCATTTTTTAATGATGATCTCTTGCTTAAGCATCTAAATTACTTGGTGTTCAGATATCTTGGAATTCGTGAAACAGCTACTGAAGTCTGTCATATAGCCAGGTCACAATCACTTTAGAAACCTAAACAGATCAGGCCATTTGCAACATCTATATCTTGGTAGATACAACAGCTACAACTTGGTCATGGCTCTAGAAATAAATAGTACAAACTATAAAACCATGCATAAACACTCAGGGATCAGTTGCCTGCTGAATTACATTTAGTTTGACTATTATAAAAACAATTTTAAAAGTCAGGATTTTTTTATTACTATTATTTGGAATTTTTAGTGGTAAATTTATAATGACTGTTCCTCCTGAAGGTTTAGTCATTACTGGTCTCACTTAAAATAACAGTTTTGAAGAAGTGAGATGGAAGTGAGTAAGGATGCAGCACTAGATGTTAAAGGTGTGTCTGGTGCTGATAATGTACAGCTTACCAAGAAAGATGGCTAGAAATCAAAGGAGGTTCTCCTCCCCTTCTACTCTGCCCCAGTGAGAGCTCTCCTGGAGTATTGTGTTCAGTTATGGACTTCCCAGTTCAGGAGGGACAGGGATCTACTCAAAAGATTCTAGTGGAGGGCTATGAAGATGATTAAGGGGCTGGGGCACTGCCTGATGAGGAGAGACTGAGGGACTTGGGGCTTTTTGGTCTGATGAAGAGAAGACTTAGAGGGGATTTAATTGATGTTTATAAATACCTGAAGGCTGAGGGTCAAGACAGAGGGAACAAACTCTTCTCAGTTGCACCCTGTGATAGGACAAGTGGTAATGGGTATAAACTACAGCACAGGAAGTTCCATCTCAATGTGAGGAGGAGCTTCTTTACTGTAAGGGTCATGGAGCACTGGAACAGGCTTCCCAGAGAGGTTGTGGCATCTCCTTCTCTGGAGACTTTCAAGCCCTGTCTGGACATTTTCCTGTGTGATGTGCACTAGATTATATGGTGTGTGTCCCAAGCTGCGGGATTGGACTCAATGATCTCTGGAGGACCTTTCCAACCCCTAACATCCTGTGAAATCACAGGGCATGTTCTGAGAGCTCATTGAAGATGGAACGATAGAAAGTGTGCGGTTACACATCTGGCATAACTCATCTGAAGTGTAACATCACTGTAACAGTGCACCTGGAGAGTCAGTCTGAAAAATAGACAGGTCTGTAAAATAAAGATATTTCTAACAAATTAGAGGTTCTAAAGTCAAAACCAGCACGTGGAAATTAATCTAGAAATTCAGAAATCTTTGCAGATACGGGTCTAATATAATTATAGTAAAGAAATAACCAGGATTTGGATGTTCCTAATGCTATGTATCCATTGTTTTCCCCTTCAGGCTTCTGTTCTCAGAAGTCTCCACTGCTTCAGCACCTTCAGCTTAGTTGGGCAACGGTCACTGGGGAAACACTTCAGATACTAGCAGTTGTGCAAGCAAGCCGTGGTACTGCAAGCTGCCTCTTCACAATGTAGCTATTGTTTATATTATCATACACAACATTGGCTGGGTTTTTTTGGAGCAAGAGAGTCTTCTGTACCAGCCTTGCCAGTGGTTTTACTCCTCTCGAGTGAATTGCTCCATTTATTTCAACGAGAGTATCATACGCCACTAAGCAGGTAGTTTTGATATGGACCAAGTCACAGTATACACCAAGAGATCAGTTTGGTCGCCGAATATTTGGTGCCCACTCACTCTTACACTTTATTAAAGGTGTGATTATTCAAGTGCTATTGAAACGAGTCAGATAGCTGTGTTTGAGAAAGGGAGCTGCAAAAGCAGCGCGTCACGTTTGAATGGCTCTGCCGGGGCTCCGGCTGTCTGCGCGTCAGGTGGACGAGGCCTCTGCGGGTGGAAGCTCAACAGCACTTTAATTGTATGTACTTTAGCTGATAAGTCTAATTCAGGAAATGATAAATTGCTGGACACCTCATTTGTTTGCAAATAAAAAGTGATAGACTGTTTTATAATGATTTGATCTGTGTACCCAGCCTGGGTTTTTAACCTTGAATGCATAATAGGCATTAGCGTTAATTGGGCTCTGCCTGGGCACAGTCAACAGCCGCATTCTGTAACATGCTTTGCTGTTCGTGGCCGTTCGGATGTGCCAGAGCCAGGCAGGGAGCCGCTGCCAGCACCCTGGGCCTGTTGGGCCTCCGCCTGGGACCTCGAGGAGCTCGGAGCCTGCGCTGGTTCCCATCTCAGGTGGTTCTGTCCCCAGCCGCTTAAACTTCACCGCGCGGCGAAGGAGCCCAGATAAGGCATCGCCATATCACCGCCAACAGCCGCGCTTTACGTACCGATATTGCCTTCCTGTCTGGAGCTGCTGCAGCTCCTCCTTTGCCCTGTCTCCCCCTGACTGAAGTGTGGCAGCTAATAGACTCCGTCTTCCTGATGGGGAACTAATACCCGCTGCTGATGGTCAGGTTTATAAATATGTAAAATATTTTTTTTAATTGTTGTTAGCAAAGCAAGGCAGCTAATCAATAACCTCCGCTGTTGACATACAGCACGGCCAAAAAGACTGCTAGGAGATAAGAGTTTCCTGTCAGCAGTCCCCCGCTCTAATTAATATTCAGACATTGTCATGTTCGATGATAAATGAATTCCTTGAACTATATTGATACAGTAGGTTAAACATTGAAAAAGTTGGGTTGAACTTTGGCTTTGGATATTCATTAAAGCTAATTATGGATTTTATGACTCCATGAATTACAGTTTCTGTGTCATTATTGGCAATTTATTTTAAATTTATTTAAAGCAATCTTTATATATTAACTTTATCACATTGAGTGAGGTAATGCAGTAAATGTTTACTCTGTACAGTAATTAAACTTCTATTCAGGTATTTCCTTTATACATTAAATTTCCACGGTTGAAATTACGTACTTTAAAAAGGTAATTACGCCAACTAGCTGTTAAAAAAGTTCTGGCTGTTTAAATATTCAGGCTTTGTGGCATGAGTTCTGTGTAGCCAAAGGAATGGTGCTTTCAATAATGCACCCATCAGGACCAATCTGTTGATCTCTCCATCAGTACCAGTTTCCCAGATGAGTCTTTTGACATGGAATAACGAAAGAAATTCCCAGTATTGCAGTGAGTGCCACTGAAATCTCACCCAAAGCAGTGGATGTTTCACTTCTGCCCGATGACAGGGAGAGGAGATCACTGGGCTTTTGCCATCATCCGTAGTGGGAAGAGATGTAGAGCTTTTTGGATCCCTGCATACTTGCTGCAGGTGAAGCTGTGCTGCAGCTGTAGATGCAGGATGCGGCAGGGACAGCCAGGCTCATTGACCAGCCCTGGGCAAGGCCTGTTCTTAACAGCAGCGCTGTGTGAGATGGCCAACAGCTTCTCCCTATGTTCCCAGTCTTTCTCCAAGCTGGGATGTGTTTGTGTGCTCTGCAATCCCCATCATTGCTTAAGGGCCACACTCTCAAAGGCTGTCCAGCCTGGGATATATTTGTGTGCTCTGCATCCAGCCCCAATGACACTGCAACAGCTCCTAGGAGCTGCCCTAGGAAATGTGCCCTGCAATGCTCTGCCCACGGTGCTCCACTGACTTCAGGAATGTCAAAGGAGAGCAGATTAGATGTGTACAGAGCAGGTGTAAGAGAGCAGTTTGAATATATCTGTGCATTTCTGAGCTGCTTGGACACTAAAAGCTGCTATAGTTCATGGCTGTCCTGTGTGACCTTTGACTGGGATGCTTTCTGCTGTTTTAGTTAGGGGGGTGTATGCATTCCTGCCTGTTTACAGAAATTAAACTCCTCTACGAAGCAAAATGTGGACAAATATGAACAGAGCCAGCAGTAGTGACTGCATGGTGTTTCCTCGTGGCTGCAGGTATCATTCCAAATTGCATGCTGTGTAAATTCAACTTCAGCGACCCTCGCTGGGTATTATTTTTCAGGCATCTGCTGTAGAAAGACTATCCTAAAGAGGGCTTAAATAGCTGCATATTTGCTGGCTGGCTATTCTGCAGTCACTAACAGGTGTAGCAGAAACTGAGAAAGAAAGGTACCATACAATGATTTTGGAGTTCTTTTCCAGCCCAAAGAGCCAACCATGTCCTGAGCTGCATCAAGAGAAGTGTGACCAGCAGGTTAAGGGAAGTGATTCTCCCCCTCTACTCCACCCTGGTGAGACCCCACCTGGAGTACTGTGTACAGTTCTGAAGCCCGCAACACAAGAAGGACATGAAACTGCTGGAGAGAGTCCAGAGGAGGGCCACGAAGATGATCAGAGGGCTGGAGCACCTCTGCTATGAGGACAGGCTGAGAGAGTTGGGGCTTTTCAGCCTGGAGAAGAGAAGGCTTTGAGGAGACCTTGCAGTGGTCATCCAGTATCTGAAGACTGGGGAGAGACTATTTACAAGGTCTTGTAATGACAGGATGAGGAGTAATGGGTTTAAACTGGCAGAGGGGCAATTTAAATGGGATGTTATGAGGGTGATGAGATACTGGAAGAGCTTGACAAGGAAGTTGTGGCTGCTCTCTCCCTGGAGGCATTCATGACCAGGTTGGATGAGGCCTTGAGCCATCTGTTCTCATGGAAGGTGTCCCTGCCTATGGTGAGGTGTTGGAACTAGATGATCTTTGAGATCTAGATGATGATCTTCCAACATAAACCATTCTGTGATTCCATGATTCTATAATCAAAGGGCTGGAGCACCTCTGCTATGAAGACAGACTGAGAGAGTTGGGGCTGTTCAGCCTGGAGAGGAGAAGGCTCCGAGGAGACCTTATTGTGGCCTTCCAGTATCTGAAGGGGGCCTACAAGAAAGCTGAGGAGGGACTTTTTAGGGTGTCAGGTAATTATAGGACTAGAGGGCATGAAGCAAAACTAGAGGAGGGTAGACTCAGATTGGATGTTAGGAAGAAGTTCTTCACCATGAGAGGATGGTGAGACACTGGAACAGGTTGCCCAAGAAGGTGGTAGAAGCCCCATCCCTGGAACTTTTTAAGGCCAGGCAGGATGGTCTAACCAGATCTAGTGTGAAGTGTCCCTGTCCATGGCAGAGGGTTTGGAACTAGATGATTCTTGGAGTCCCTTCCAGTTCTATGATTCTATACATAATACGACTTCTGAGCTTGCATCATAGTGGAGACTCTTGCTTACTTGTGCTAGAACTTGTGCTAAAACTTGTGCTAACAGCAGAAGTCAATTTTAACATGCTTATGGTGGAACAGATAATAGTTTTGGGGGTTTTTTACATTTGAAGCTTTGAAAAGCTGAACTGTTTTGAGGTGGTTTGTAATTTGCAATGTGTTTCTGTATTATACTGCTTGAGAACTCTCGCTGCTGCTGCTGCTGTTTGGTATGCCATGATCTCCTTTTTCCAAAGCATATTAAAACTGGAAATCGGAAAATAAATCCAAGTGCTAGACTTTGAATTAATACAGTTCAACTTTACTGTTAAACTGTTATTTTATGGAAAAATAAATTTAATTTATATAATTTTGTGAAGGAATGGGCCCAGACTGTAAGCCCTGTAAGAAAGTTTCTTTTTTTTTTTTTTTTTTTTTTTTTTTTTTTTTTTTTTTTTTGGTTTTTGGTT
>VWZI01010626.1:355296-425501 GCA_013396835.1 Psilopogon haemacephalus
TTTTTTTTTTTTTTTTTGTGTTTCATGGTGTTTGGGCAGTGAATTATAACTGTGCTCCATCACTTTTACAAGTTAAGGTTATTTACATAAAGCTGATTAAGTCTCTGCCAATGCGGAAGACAGCGATAGCTGTAACTTCCATTCCATTATGGTTTTGCTTCTTTTCACTGCTATGTTTAGCATTAAACAGCCAAAGTCTATCTTAAATGTTGACAGTATCAGTTCCTGAAACTGTACAGTGTTATTTAATTCCTATCAGGGGCTCCATATGTACGATTGTTTGACATTCAGTGCTACAAATGGAGACTATCAAACCAAGCTTCCCAACTAATGCTTCAAAATTACTTTTAACTAGGAGATTAAAACCAGAGGAAGTCAAGCAGTGAGCTAATCAGGATGCTTCAGAAATAAAGTTGCAGCTTGGTACTACTTTTAGTAGAACTTTGGCATTTAAATAAAACAGGTTTGAGGGTATCTTGGTCCCTCTTGGTTTGCTTACTGGTGTGTTACATAGAGAAGCTTCAGAATTCATGATCCTGTCACCTAGATTTAAATAGTCACTTGTCTCTAAAACGGTTTGTGCTTGATAGATCACTATTTCCAAATACTGTTTTTCAGGTAGCCTTTTATTTCCATCTCAGCTGTGACAAGGGGAATTGCAATGAGAGTAAAGGGAGAACAGCTTGCCTTGGAGGTGGTCAAACACTACCATAGAGGCTTCAGAAGGGAAGACAGCCTCCAACCCTGGGGATTTTGTCATTATCTGGCAATGTCCTGAGAAACCCAGTGGTCAGCCCTGCTTTGAACAGGGATTGAACTGGAGATCCTGAAGGTCCCTCCCAGCCTTCATGATTCAGTTTTCCTGAGAAAAAGCAAAGCTCCCTTAAAACTGGTATTTAGATGGTATAGGTAGACTGGAACATGTCCAGAGAATGGCCACAAGGATGATCAAAGGGCTGGAGCATCTCTGATGTGGAGACAGACTGAGAGAGTTGGGGCTGTTCAGCCTGGAGAGGAGAAGGCTCCGAGGAGACCTTATTGTGGCCTTCCAGTATCTGAAGGGGACCTACAGGAAAGCTGAGGAGGGGCTTTTTAGAGTGTCAGGTTGATAGGACTCGGGGGAATGGATCCAACCTAGAGGAGGGGAGGAAGAAGCTCTTCACCATGAGAGTGGTGAGACACTGGAACAGGTTGCCCAGGGAGGTGGTGGAAGCCTCATCCCTGGATGCTTTTAAGGCTGGATGTAGCTCTGGGCTACTTGATCTAGTGTGAAATGTCTCTGCCCATGGCAGGAGGGTTGGAACTAGATGATCCTTGAGGTCCCTTTGAAGTCTGTCAATTCTGTGATTTTGTGACCTAGCCCAGGATTTCCCATTCCAGAATCCCTTGTTCATTTACTTTTAAATTGCTCTGACTTGAAGTATTCATGATGGTACTTTGCAGATGCTTGCTGAGGCTCATTTTCTTTCTTCTGAAGACTATGTAAGAAACTGAAATAAGTAGAAGTATCCTTATACTGAGTTCTTAAAGGCCAACAGTTTATGTATGTCAGATTTTGCCACGTGCATTGAAGAAAGTGATGGACCAGCTGGGAGGAATTCAGAAGGAGCAGGAGAGGGGAGAATGACTCAGGTCTAGTGAATAAGTCTTTAATGAACTCTGTTAAGCTGGTAAAACAATCATATTTAACTAGACTTTATAACTGAGAACTCATCCAGCTGTTTATACTGTCTTTTTTTTTAATGCATATATATGTATGCATCACATTCAAATTATTTAAACTTGATGTAATAGGCTGAAAGCTTTTATTTAAGGTCATCACTAAATGAGCAGGTAAGAGCTCATCTACAGTGTTCTTCTCAGAAGTGCTTTACTTCAGAACTGATTTTGGCAGGCTATAAACCCTGTGTGTGTGCATTCAGTGCACTAATGTTAAGAATGTAAGATGCTTATGAGTAAGAGGATGGTCTGTGACACAGACCCACATTGAGACTCACACTCACCCAAGCAGCATTTATGAACCCAGTCACTGTCAGAAGCTTCTCAAGTCTACCTGAAGCAAGAGTGCCACAGCTGAACCAGCCCCAAGGCCCTGCTTTTGATCTCACTGGCTGTGACTTAGTTTTACTAAGAATACTGAAAGTGGCTCTCTTCCACCTGTGCTTTCCCTTAGTGCTGCTATATCTCAGCAGTGCCTGTGTGCATCTGAAGCATCAGGCACTTCTAATACAGGAGCTGCTGCCTTCCCACAAAGTTTAACATTCCTGGCAGCATGTGCTTTTCTTTCTTTGTTGTAACCCAGTTAGGAAAGTTATCCTCAAGTACAACAATTGAATTTTACCTGTAGCTTGTGTAGGATTTTAAGATTTTTATCTAGTATTAGCTCCATGCGAGACAAAATAGAATCTTCTCTACCAAAAAATATTTCTGTAAACATATTGCTATTTGAGAATAATCTCCTTTCTCTTATTTTTTTTTCCTAATCCAAAGGCCAGAGAATTGTGCAAGCTTAGCTTCAGCCAGCAGCACTGTTGCTAATGGTGGCTTCTTCGCTTAGAAATTAAACATCAGGTGGCAATGTTTTTATCTGGTAGGAGGATTTATTTTGTTCCTGGCAGCATGTCCTTGTTGCAGGATGGTTAACCTTGAGTCCCCTGCCAGAGTGTCTCCTCTATGCTCTGATTTGCCTCCTCCACAGTATCAAAACGGAAAGCAGGGACCTAGGAGGAAGCCGGCTGGGTCGCAGGGAACCGTGCTCATCAATTAAATGCGTGACAGTGTTTTCTGTTGGATGGACTAATATGTCAAGGAGATGGGCAGGACCTCGTGTTTGTGCTTTTGACAAATCAGCAAATGTTTAATCTCTGGATGTGCAGCATCTCATAAATAATGAATGCAGCAGCCGTGGAGCCACAGCACTGCTTTGCAGTAGGGTCTCTGCCTGAAGGGAGGAAAAGACAACATGAAACTGTATCATCCTTTTTCTTTCGTTCCTTGCTTCTTGTACACTTTTCAGTGAAAGTTTTTCTAGCATCAGGATGCGTTTTCTTCCCTTCAGTTTTTGTTGAACACATCAGATGTATTCGAAGGTTCATCAGGTTCTCATCTAAAATGTGTACATTTTGTGTGTTCCACTCTAAAGTCTGCGTACACTGCTTTTTCCTTTCTCACCTGGTTTTCCTTTACTTCCTTCTAATAAGTAGTTTTCCTCACTAACTGGCGGAAAGCAGTGTATTGTATGGCTGTGAAGGAGGGAAAAGCAGCAAGCTCACAGCATATGTAGGTGAAACCTTGGCAAAGCTCCTGTGACAGTTAACAGTTACCCAGATGCAGTTCAGCAGGAGGAGCTACAAGTCCTGTCTGAGTTCCAGCTATGAACACAGAGTATTTTATTTTCATCAGTATTAAACATTTTTCATGGATTGTGGGCACTAAACTCTGCTTCTGCTTTTACTTAGAAGCACATCAGTTCCGCCAGTGTCAACAATTTCAGGTGTATCCACAGACCTGAGCCTCTGAGCTGTGCCTGTTCTCTCTCCTGGGGTCAGCACTCTGCCAGTCACTGCCTGGGTGGGCTCTACACCAGCACACCAGACAGTTGCTCTCCAGGTGTGGCCAGTGGGGATGGGCACACTCAGCTGCTTGGTCGTTGGCATTAGTGTCAAAGCACTGAGGAGCAGGGAAAGCTGTACAAGCGTATACAAATACTCCCAAAGGCCATCTTGGGTTTTGAGTGCTGCTCCTGCTCTGCAGCTGCAAAGCCATTCACTCCACACCACTCTGTAGGACACAGCTCTCAGAGATGTTGAATCTCTCAGCCCTTCTCTTGTTCCAGTGCTGCAGTCTCCCCCAGTGTTTGTTTCTGCTCCGAGAGTGAAGCTGAAGTTGTCAGGCTTTACAAAAGAGTCATGGGGAGGTACTGGGTGTTCAGAAGTGGTTGTCTGTGTCACTGACTGCCTCCACTGTCTCAGTATTTCTGACAGGGCACCTGGTACCTGTGCCCCTAGCATCCTGCTGGCTGTTGAGGAGCTTCTTTTAACGGCTTAGGAAACTGCAGAGAGGCAAGAAAGGAAATCAGCATTTTTATAGATCTTAGAGAATGTAAAAATGAGTTATTTTGTTTGTTAGTATTTAATGTCTTCTGATTATTTTTTTTTAAACTGGAAAGCATGCTTCCTTTTGTTTTTACTTAATCAAAGTAGATCCTTTTATAATTTCTTATTTTATTGTTATTTTTTGCAGGCTCTAGGAAGTTTTTACTTTCTTCATGAATCCTTGAAAAACATTTACCAGTTTGATTTTAAAGGTAAGCAAAGGAATTAAATATTGACAATTGCCTTTATAAGTCAGGGCATCTTTCCTCTCTTCTTCTCCAGCAGTGGTGCTCAGCAGCTCTTTCCATGCTCTGCAGAATTCTGTAATGCATGCAAGCCACTGATGAAAGACGTTACTTTTCTTACCTTTTATAGACCTCTTAGAAGAAGTCAATGGACTGGTCATGAGTTGAAAGCTGGTGCATTAATCATTCCCATGCAGATGGACCTTGGGATCTATAGAGATGATTGCAAAAGAACTCTGAATGGTCACAAGGTTCTTCCATGTAGATCAGATATAGGACCAAGATCTTAAATGTCCAACATTGATGGTCATTTTGCACAGTAGCTGCAGTAGATTTATGGCTTAAATTACTTGGGAGCAGTGCAGGTCAGCAGGAAGGTGCCATTGTTTTTAACCCACATTGATTCATCAGGTTGGAGGTCTTGCTAAATCTCAGAAGTTTAGAAGTAATGTAGACTATGTGCATTAAATATTAGAAGTATCACAGAAAATTATTGAATGCTTCCTGAAGTGCATATAGAAAAGATTATATAAAATTTATGTTATTTCAGTAGAGAACTCTCTGTATATTAGGTACAAAAGCCTTCTGGGCTTCACTTGGCTTACAGAGCTGAATCCCATTAGCACTACATCTAGCATCCCATTAATTTGAGACACTGCTGAAATGGTGGTAACTATAGAGTGAACTAATTGTCTTAATTATATAGATTCATTATTTTTGTTCTCAGTGGAGACAGATCCTTTATACTCATGTAATTGAGGGTACATGAGCTTTCTTCCCTGAAATATCTGAGCTGTAGTTCTACATATAGAGACATGATAAGTTGTCCTGTCATCACTGGTTTCTATACTGAAGGAGCATTTTATCTGTAATACCCCAGGCTCTTCAGAGTAGATTTTAGTTTTGAGAGAACATACTGGGAAGTTCTGCAGTGATGTAGAGACTTCTGATGAGAGGTCATACCTAGTCTTCCTCTCAGAAGAGAGAAGCTTTGCAGGCACTAGGCGATGATGGCGTTATCAGACGGGCAGTGTGCAAGATAGGAATACTAGAGGAGACTGGCACTGCTGGGTTACTCCAGCCCATAGGCTGAACAGCTGGTGGTCCCGTTAGCCACTGCTCAACCATACTGACACATGCATGCTTTTGTGTGGCAGTGATATGTGAACTGTGTTTGCATATCTAACTCCTGAACACACAGCCTCATCGCACCAGTGCTGGAGGACCAGCTCTGAATTCCATCTAAAGTTCCCACCTGCTGCTCACAGGTGAGAGGTGTTCTGCTCTAGCAACTTCTCACAAAGTGAAATGACAATTAGTTTAAAAGACAAGCTTTCTGTGTCTGTGAATTGTTGTTTCACAGCTTACTTGCTACTGTATGGCTTTTCAAAGAAAATCATAGAATCATTCAGTTTGGAAAAGACCATTGGGATCAAGTTCAACCATTAATCCTATTCTACAAAGGTCACCTCTTAACCATATCCCCAAGCACCACATCTAAATGACCTTTAAATACATCCAGCTTTGGTGACTCAACCACCTCTATGGGCAGCCCATTCNTAGAGGAAAATAACATAAATAAGCAGTTACTTGTCTTAGACAATAACTGTTTTAAGAGGTTTTTTTCTGCTTGGCAAAACCTTCTCAAAGCCCAGTGAAGGGTGAACCATGAACATACCAATGTGGCTGGCCCAGTCATGATTGGGGAAGAAGAAACTCTTAATAAAAATCAAGGTGCTGCACTGGCTGGGAGCTGTAAGTCACCCACTCTTTTCCTAATGTAGAGCAGAACCAAGCTCCCTGTGCAGTGTTTGTTAAATATGGTCCCAAAGGCTCTCATCTTTCAGAGGAAATGTAAAACTTGCCTCTTCTCTCACCACTATTGACATTTTCACAGTCTATTAAGCTCTTAAATCAGAGGAGAAATCCAAATGGATACAAACATTCTCGGTGCAGAAATCATTATGAAATTCTGGTTCTACTCAAAAGCATGCAAAAAATAGCTGTTTATGTACAATTCAATATTCCTGGAACATCGCTGTGTCTTTTAAAAATTCGCTGCACAGGGGAATGTGACTGAATACAGTCATACAGTCTGTGGGGGAAAAAAAGTGTCACTGTTTTTCAGATCTCAGGAAGACATTTGAGTTTCATAACAAGGGCAGTTTTCTCCTCAGCCTCATGTATTACCTGCTGCAGGCTGGAAGGTGTTGGTTGGGTTGCTTTTGCATTAATCAGAGGCCTGAAGGTTTGCTTGCAATGCAGCTTGCTGGCAAGTTGTGTGTCCTAAAAGACCATCACTCCACAGAAGACTGTGCTGGCTGCAGTGCGTGGATTTACAAGAAGAACAAGTTTTCTCTGATGTGAAATCAGAAGAAGTATAGAAGTGTTTTTCCTTGCATATACATGAGAAAGGTTGCTTGTTTGTCCTGCTTGCCCTTCTCAGCAGCCATGTCAGCGAGTGTCTGGCTCACATGAGCATCGATGTGATCCTAAGTTGAGGGTAAAGTGCCTCCTTTCTGCCAAGTGCTACCTTTTGTTTAGGTTCCCACAGCAGAAACCCTTAGTCCTAACAGTTTCTGCCAAATGCTTTATGTATCCCAAATGACATGGGGGTCTTTCTGCTGACACTGTTAAACTTACTGAAAGAGGCACATCCATCCGTGATCTACTTAGAATGAAGCCACATTAGTTTATCAGGATATTTGTTTAGTCTTCCTCTGGGAGCCAGACCTCAAAGTGATTGGCACATAAAGAATGTACCAGTTTTTTTCCCCCGATGATATATTGCTACATTACTGTAAATGCTTCCTCAGATTATATAAAATACTTTATCTAGACAACTTAAAGTGACAAGTTTTGTCTTGCTCATTATTTTCAGAAGATATTCAGTAGAATTAGGCAGTTCTTGGCTTCCTGTGGTAGTTGTTTTGAAGTTTTTCTCCTCTGCATTCCTAGTCAAAATCCATTCAGATAGGTCCAATTTATTGGTAGCTGTAAAACAGCTGCCACAGTTGCTGTGTTGGAGGAGTTTGGTAGATTCAAGTTCTCATCTTCAGAGATGCCAATACTTTGGCCTGATCAGGAGAGAGACTGCATGTGACAAGGCTCCAGAAGCAGAACCTGTTGTTCATGAGCTGTATAGATCCACAGATTGATTGGCTAGGGCTGCAAAGCTCTCTGTCTGTGATGAAATCATCCCAGAAAGACTGGGCAGTGAGGTGTTCTGCTGCAAACACAACACCCACTGCAGCTTTCAATCCACTGGTAACCTCATGTGCTGAGAGCCAGAGATGGATCATCTGAAATCACAGAATCATTCTGGTTGGAAAAGATGTTTAGGATCATGGAGTCGAACCATTACCTAACTCCACCAAGTCTAGTGCTGAAAAATGTCCCTCAGCACCACAAGGAGGAGGTGAGTGGCTGCAGATTGACAGAGAAACTAATAGAAACAAGTGTGTCTAAAGACACTTGGTTTGGTGGTCTCTGGTTTTCCCCAGAACAGCTCAGTGCATGTCTTCGCTGAGACCATTCCACTGATTTTGCAGATGCCACTGCTTTGCCAACAAGTCCTCAAGGTTGCTTATAAATATATGTGTGGTAATTTTTGGTTTTGGCTTTTGTCTCTTCCTAGCCAAGAAATATAAAAAGGTCACTGGGAAAGAAATCTACTCAGACACTTTAGAAAGCACGCCCATGCTGGAAAAAGAGAAGTTCCCACAGGATTATTTCCCTGAGGTATGTATGGTTTACAGAGCATTCCCAGTTACTGGTTATGAGTCTGATTTGCTCTGATTGCTTGAGCAGCTGAGAGCAGAGGTCAGCTGAGGACAGAATGGAGTCTTGGCATTTTGTTTGTTGGTTGGCTCTTGACACCTATAATGCGTACCTTAAGACATTGCATGGATTTACCAAATTCAAGCGGAGTCCTTTGTAGAGTAGGGAGTCGTCGTGAAGAATGGGGATGATGATGAAAAGGCTTGTTTGTGCATCTAAACCCAAAGAAACAGCAGAGTGCCAGCAGAAAGTCTGGCAGGGTGAGACACCACTTTGAATGAATCTCATTGGTATTCTGGGGCAGCAGCTCTGTCCTCCTGGTCTCTGCTCAGCACAGTCAGGTGCTGCTGCAGGCACTGCAAGTACAGAGGGAAAGGTAGTTTCTTACTGGGGCAAGAATACTCCTCTAACTGGGGAACACACTGGTGTTTTCGTCTGAGGCTGCCCTTGAACCCCTGAGATTTGTGTTTCTGTTAAGAAGTGGGGAGTGCTGCTTGTTGGGAGGTGAAGGTCTTGTCAAAGCCAGACACACAAGCAAGCTGGGGGCTCTCTTCCACTGCACCTACAAATGTAACTGCAAACCCAGACTTTGTTTGCAATTCTCTTCTGCGATGGTTAATTTGCTCATTTTAAACTTCTGAAGAACATCTAGAACATGAGTGTTTAATGGTTACTGTTTGTTGCAAGCCAAGTGAATAAATCTGTTGAATGCCTGTAACATTTGTGGATCAAACAGGCATCCTACTATTTTAATATTAATATTAAATATCCCTAAATGAGTATCTTAGAAATATTTACATAGTGCCTGAGTGCTTGGGAGAGTGATGCACGAATCATTAGGAGGTTGTGGGATTAGGTTATTCTGCTTCTTGACTTGGACACTAAATTATTTATGTTCTGTGTTTCCATACTGGAAGGGAAACTGCCTTTGACATAATTTGACTGGCTTTTATATCCTGTGAATAAACACCCTAAGTACCTCTTTGCAGCCAGGTCCTCTATCATGCTGAAGGAAGCTCAGGCAATGCTCAGTTGTTTGTCCTTCTCCATCAGCAGGAAGCTGCAGCAGTGAGGGTGATTGACAGCATGAGCAAGGAATGAGCATCGCGTTCTGCTGAGTGATGTGATTGCAGTGCTAAGAGCAGGAGCAGCAGCCTCTGAGAGCTGTCACCTTTTCTGGACTATCAGTAGCTCCATTTTGGAGGGGATTTTGTTCATTTGTTTGGAGTATTTTAGGGTTGGAAGGGACTTTTGGTCCAGTCCTCCTGCTAAAGCAAGGCCAGGCTGGATGAGGCCTTGAGCAAGCTGAGCTAGTGAAGGTGTCCCTGCCCATGGCAGGGACCTTGTACTTAGGTGACATTCCAGGTCATTTCCAACCTGAACCATTCCATGACTCTCTGCAATGAAATAAAATTGTTTCACGACAAGAACTGCTGCACATCAAATTCACCTTCTTTGTGAAGCCTCCAAAAAATTGAATTAACTTTTGCTGGCAAGGCAAAGGAGACACAACTTCAAGCACTGGTATCAAGTCACAAACCTGAACATACTCCATCTTTTCCAAGATGTCTCCACAGTGAGCCCAAATTACAGGCTGCTCACTGATACCTAGAAAGAGTTCTCTCCAGCTTTACTTCACTGCTCTTGTTTCATCATGGGACTGGTGAATTTGTAACTTCTTCAGTGTTCTTTGTTACCTCCTCTTACATGGATAATTCTTCAGTCTCTTGGAGAAATGGTGGCGTCCAGTGGCTTTCTTGCACTGTTTCTGAAGCAGGGATTGTGTCATTCGCTGGTGCTCAGGGATCAGTTGTGCCCATATCTGGCTTTGGAGGAACATCTTTACCCAGCACCCCCTCCAAGACTTCTGGGTCTAGAACCCAAGCAACAGCTAAATAGCTGCACACTGTTCCCATTCCTTACGTCAACTTAAGTAGCTTTTCTCAGGAGAGAGCGCCATGTTCTGGTGTTGCCATGGGTTCTGTTCACCTGGATAAATAGGGATACAGTTTAAAAGGAAAACTGAAAAAAAAACCCCACTTCTCACAGTTATGCTGTGAACAAACCCCTGGAGCAGCTTGGAAGTTTAGTTCTGTTCCTGCATGCATCACAATCCTTTGTGATAATGCTGGGCAAGACCTGCAGACCAGGCAGGGGTATTTACATGCTTTATTGTACAGTGGGAGATGAAAGGAATACCCAGGACTGCAATAATGCAGCTAATAACACCATGTGGATATTTACAGTACTGTAACTTTCCTATTTGTTGGCCTGGCATAGACGAAAGCAGACTGTTGTTCATGTGGCTTGAAAAGGGAGACAAAATTACTGTGATGATTTTTGCGCTACACTGTTTTCCAGTTTGGACGGAGGTCCAAAGAGTCTCCCGAGCACACAGAAGTGCTGCAGCTTGAAAAACCCAATAGTGACATGGTTTGGGTTCCCACAGACATGTTTCTCTCTTTAAAGCTGAATTAATCTTGTTGCCACCTATTTTCTTCCTCTACAAGTGTTGGTAATGGCACTGCTGATTAAAGGACCACAGAACAATGTATGCTGTGAAGATGTGAGTTGACACAGCAGGATGCATGAGCAGCCTCTGTCCAAACATTACATTTTACATGCCCTTGTGTGTTTTAGCCAGGCTTCTCATATCACAGTTACAATGTTTTCTGTGAGAAATGCTTTCAGACTCATTTCTTTTCTTTTTATTACTGCTGCTTAAAGATGATCTAAAAGTAATTACAATGATTGAGGCATAATGCAATTCAAAATAATTACAGCCCACTGCATATAAAACTAACAAAACTTTCTGTCATGATTTATAGCTCCTCTTGGCTGGGCATAAGACTCAAACGATACCTCTGGGAGCAACACTCCAGATAATGTTAGGCCATTTAAAAAAAAGCAGATTTGTGTAGTCTATCAGGGCTGAGTAATTTTTTTTCCCCATAGTGAGAAATTGGTTGTTATCATAGATCACAGATACTGCTCAAAGCTCTTATGAAAGATGAATTAATTTCACTAATGCTTTAATGCAAACCTTTCATGGAGAAGGCTGTATGGTGATAACCTTACTGCAGTCTCTCCTTTCTCAATGATGATTTATGTTGTCTTTTAGTAGATGAAACTGCCTGTATTCACAATCCATCTGCTGGCTAAAGGAATCCTATTAACAGAGGATCTGAGAAGAGACTTAATGCCATAAGGTGAAAGATGTGGTATCCCCTTTCTGCAATAGGGACATGCAATAGGGATTCTTTTTCTTATTTTAAAATGTAGATACTTATCTGAGTGTGTAAGGATGATCTATATCATCTCTACCTGGTTTTCTGCTGGCTTACAGATAGTGGATCAGCTAGTGACTGTCTGTTAAAGTCAGAATACAGATTGTTGCTTCGCAACCTGCACTAAAAAACTATTTTCTCTTTCCTTCTTCCCAAGGTGCAGTAATTCTTTAAATTCTGTTTCTGCAAGTTTCTTCTTTCTGAATGCTGTATTTGGAGATACCACAGCACCTCAGTGAAAGGCTTCTTGTTCAGCTGCAGTGTATGTCTGAGGTGAAGGATGACAGCTTTATATTGGAAGGTGTTACACAGTGGTTCAGCTATGGGCTTAGATGCAAAGTTAATAATCTTTGTGTTCATAATGTTAAATAGACACAGTATTGGTAACAGACATATTATTAATAATAATCATAGAATTGTAGAGTTGTCGGGGCTGGAAGAGACCTCAAGAATCATCTAGCTCCAACCCCCCTGCCATGGGCAGGGACACCTCACACTAGATCAAGTTGCTCAGAGAACCATCCAGCCTGGTCTTAAAGATTTCTAAGTTGTTATTTATTGAAGTTAAAGGAATTAAGTAGCTGTGTTGAAGTTATGAGTATCTAAAGGTAATTTACAGATTGGGAATGCAGAACAAGTTTCACAGGTGTCCTTGTTTTTACTCAGCCCAGGCTGAGTAACCTCCTTCCGCAGGAGCTGAAGTACCTCCCCAGCCTCCTTTTGCTGGCTTTTATTTGGGCCAAGGAAAAGGCCAAACCATCATATTTCCTCCACCACTGTTTCTTTGCAATTAAGTGATATGTTCCAACAATAATATAATTTGGCTATATAGATGAGTCCTAAGGAAAATCTTAGCTGGAAGAATGGAGTCAAATGCTGGGTCAGGCTCATCCTGAGCATGGCAGCAGATATGCTGCAAGATACAAGTTCTGATCTGGTCATTTCATGCAGCCTTGCTTTGGCAGCTCTGTGTCATGTTGTCACTGTGCTGCTATTGCCATGGTAGTGTCAGTGTCATTTTGTAGAATAAGTTGTGCAGTGACTCTGCATTCTTGGGAAAACCAAAATGAGCTTCAGAATTGCCATAAAATGTTGGGTTGTGCCTCTAAGGTGTAGGTCCATTCTTTATACTCCTGTCAGCTCTGAATTCTTCTGTTCCAGAGAAAGGGATTCTCACAGGCATAAATGCTCTTTGGAGAGCACAGTGAAGTGCAGAAGGGGAAAAGAAGGTGCACTGTAAACCCCAGGAAATACTGCGCCTCTTGCAGTGGATGTAAAGAGTGAGGACAGGCTGGCAGCCCCTCTTGTGCTTTCAAACACATCCCATTATTTTCAGCTGGTTCTGACAATGACCTACCCTGGAGTGTGCCACTTCAGCTGCTTCTAGAGTATGCCCTCTTTGACATCACCTCCTGTCTTCCCTGTGTCCATATGGTCCTTTGAGGTTCTCTGAGAGATGAGAAAGGGACCCCTGAAACCTCTCCCTCACCAGCCCTACTTGTACCTGTTGCCTGGCAGGATAACAGACAGCTGCCTTGCAAATAGATACCTAACTTGGTCTTTGATGCAAGAGTTGAGTCAGTTTTGTGTTTCTGTCTTCTGGTGAAGAAATGCAGTGGCTGCTGGTTGGCAGCTTCCCTGATGATGTGTAGAGGAGGAAGCTGGCAGCAATTTGCATGTTCCATGGGTTTATGTAAAAATAAGTAGATCAAGTGTAAGTTCTGTCACATTTTTCTTAAATTTGTGTGCCTCATGCATAGATACCAGAGTGTGGTCTTGATTTTCTGATAAATAAAAGGTAATGGAAGCATTATGTGAACAAGCAAATCAGCAATTAAATTATTACTCTGCATAATAGACTTTGTCATTAGATAGATTGACTTCATGTTCTTGAGCTCTTGCTATACATTTTATTTTTCTTTTGCTGAGTGCCATAGATATTTTCATTTGCAGACTTCTAAATTTATGTAATGACCTCTAAAAATCTTTAGCAGTAAAAATATGACTGATGGTCACATGACACTTGGTAGTGTTCAGAGGCTGAGTTAGGTTTGAGTTTTCCATGTGCTGTGTCTTATTCTGACACAGGGAAATGAGAAGGTGTTTTGAGCAGCATGCATGCAAACTCCTAGGACCCCGAGAGTACAAGTTCTGTAATTCTGTAAGCTGATCTAAGGGAAGAAAGGAAGTAATTTGGGGGCAGAAAAAATACTTGCTGCTTGGTTTTGGTGGAAATTTGTCCTAATACCTGCTCTTTTTCTCAGCTAGTTAAATGCTGAGTGCATTGTGAGTAGGTGAAGCATGGGCTCCTGCATGAGCCTGGAGAAGTTGTTCTCACCATGGTGGCGTTGCAAGTGCTGAATATCCCTCGGTGCCACAGTTTTTCCTGCTGCTCAGTGTTCAGCTGCTCCAGGTGCCAGGCTTCCCATCTCTCTCTGAGCTGTGATGTTCCTTTAAGAAGCTGCAATTACACTGCAGTCATTGCCACTTTCATACATCTTTCCTTCATGCCCCTGCTTTGTATGGCTGAATAAACCCTTGCTGGGTCACTATTTAATTTGATATGGTCCCTCTCAGTAAAATGATGGAGAAAAGATGAATTAAGGCTCTGTGCTAGTCATTATCAATCATGGTTTGTGTGCATTACTTATTGCTCACAGTGCTTTTTGACATTAGCCCTCACTAACCTCTCTCTTCATGTTAATGTTGTCTGGAGGTCCTTTTACCCGATGTAGCAGAGGTTATTTATGTAGGTGGTGTTTCGAGGGGGTTTTAAAAGGTCAGCACCATCTCCTGAGAGACTCTATTCACAAAGAAAAGCCTGGCAGGATGGAACTGCAAGTTTTCAGATTGTGATTGTTAAAATACATTTTTTGAAGGACTTCTCAGAGAGAGGTGAGAGAATTTCCGTTACACTTCTTAAAGTACAGTTTTGGCAAAATAACCTCTAATAAATATTGCTGCCCTTAACACCCAGGATTTGCAGTGCATGTGTGAGGAAACACAAAGCTTCTGTAAGAAATCCTTTATTTCTCCATGCCATGGAATACAAATGATGTTGCAAATAGCTTTTAGTTGACTTGGATCTAGGTAAGCTTGCATGAAGCAGTGAGGCAGCGGTGCAGAGGATTGGCATATTTCTATCAGTATGTACTTCACACTGGCATTGCTGGTGTTGGTGAGGTCATCAGTGACAGAATCAAAGCAAAGTCCCATGGGATGGCCTGCTGAAGAAGTGGATGGTGACTGACAGCAGTGCTCCGTCCCACATGCACAAAACCTGAAGCCAGTTGTACCTGTGAGCCCATGGCAGCAGGCAAGGCACATCCAAGGAGAAAAGGATCTGGCTGATGTCATTGCAGGGCTTTTCTCTGCCATCTCAAAAGGCAGTGGTTCTAGGGGCTGGTAAGATACCAGTGTCACTGCCATTTTTAAGAAGGGTCCCAGTCACGGGAAGGTGATGAAGCAGATCTTCCAGGAAGACATGGAAGTGTTCTGTGTGTTGTGTGCACTGGATCTAGCAAGGCCTTCAGTCAGTGCAGTCTTTTACAGCATCCCTGAAGCCCAGCTGGTGATATGTACTGGGTAGGTGGAGTACAAGATAGCTGGAAAGCTGGCCAGCCACCAGGCTCACAAGGTGGTGAACAAAGTCCAAGCAGCAGCTGGTTGCTAATGGTGTTCTTCAGGAGTCAGTGCTGAGATCCATGCTGTTCAACATCTTCATTAACAGCTTGAACAACAGGATGGAGTGCATGCTCAGCTTTGCAGATGATGTCACGTTAGGGGAACAGTCAATACACTGAAGGTCTGCTGTTCAGAGGGGCTTCAGCATCCTGAAGAAGTGGTGTTACAGGGGAACCTCATGGAATTCAGCAAAGATTAATGCCAAGACTGGTCCCTGGGATGGGGTAACACAAAGCAGTACAGGCTGGAGGTGGCTATCCAGAAAACAGAAAAGGACCTGCATCTTGTTGGACAGCAAGTTTAAGATAAGCCAGCACTGTACCTTGGCTGCAAAGAAGAACATCAGCATCCCAGGATGTGTTAAGTCCCAGGAAGGGACTCCTCCATCTGTTTGGCACTCCCAAGGCCATGTCATGTCTCCATTTTTTTGGGGGGGAACCCCTGCACCAGACAAATGTGGGCAAATGGAACAAGTGCATCAGAGCCACCTCAGGAGCTGGAGCACAGGATGTGGGAGGAGAAGGCAGAGAGCCTACCTGTGTCATCAGGAGAGGAAAGTGAAAGGTGACCACTCTGCTGGCCAACTGGTGCCTCTGGATGGTGTGCAGCAATAAACCAAAGGGTAGCAGTCTTGTCACCAGCTGCAGCAAGGGACAATCTGGATAAACCTGGGAAAGGATTTCATTGTGAGGGTAAATAACGGAAGATGGTCCCAGATGGGTTGTGAAATTGCTGTCTCTGGAGGTGCTCAGAACCCAACTGGATATGGCTCTAAGCAACATGATCTAGTTGGCCTTGCTTTAATGCTACATCTTTTGTGGTACCTATTCCATTGGTGAAGCGGAGACCAGCAAATGAAAAATGACAGCTTGATTGAAGACATTATCTTGGGTCACATCATAGGCTAGGACTGTTTGATTTTTAGTTCTGTGTATTGTTCTTCAGTAATTAAAAGTTCAATATAGTTATTTTTAAGACAGAAATGACAGATGTGTGTGTCCCTTTTTTTTTTTTTTTTATTAGATTTAAGCCAATTTTGAAGGCTTTTAGCATTTAACTTTTCCTGTGGTTTTGCTTTTGATTAAATGTTGACCTTTTGCCAAATTTCAGCTTGTGACTGTGCTGTCACTATCATCACAGAACCTGTGAACAGAAGAGACCTTTTTGGATTATGAGGTCTGTAGTTCAACCATGAAAGCCAGGCTGCTAGGAAGGTTTGGTGTGCTAGGCCTCCAGCCACAGCCCTTCCCTGACTGCCTGCTGACCAGGGTGACTCAGGGTCTACAGAAGATGGTGATTTTTCAGTCTTGGAGAAGAGGTTTGCAGGAAAGCAGATACTCATTCAGTCACTGCAGAGTTTTTCTCAGCAGAGCTGCAGTTTAAGAAAAATGAAAAGTTGTACTCTCCTAACACAAAAGCAGTAATGATCCAGAGAAATTAGTTCCCCTCTTGAATGATCCAGCAGCTGGATTTCAGAGTAGTGAACTGTTAGGATTTCCTCCCTAAACCGAACCCAGGTAAATTCACTTGCTTTCAAAAGCTCAGATTCTTATAAGATTGAAGCACCTGTAAGTCAACAAGCAATTAAATACCTCAAGCCCACTCATCCCCCACCTCTGTAATTAGGGCATTGATGCAGTCAGCAGACAGATCGGCAGGAGGTGCTGTGTGAATTCCGTGAGTGCTCAGAAGAGTGCAGTTATCCTGTATAACCGTTCTGGGCTAGGGAGGTTTCCTCCTTTGGTCTGTAGGAAATCTTTACATTTTTATCATTTCTTATGTTAATTTGTTTTATTTCCTCTTAATGTATATCCCGTGAACCACTGAAGGCCAACTCTGAGTAGAGACCTAAGTCAAGAACAGGAGAAAGCTATTCACTCTGTCTGCAGTACCAGAATATGAATTTTGATTCCCTGTGTGGTTAGTCACTGCTCCTGGACTCGCTGGTCTGGCGAGGACGACCTCCTTGTACTGCCCAGTGCTGTAGCAGTTCAAAGCTGATGGAACTTGTGCAGGAGGAAGCTCCAGCCTTTCTCCAGGAGGGCCAGCACAATGGCTCTTCATGTGAGCAGCGGCACTGCAGGTTCCCCTGTGGCTCTGGCAGTTTCTGTAGGAAGCCTGCGGAAAGGTGGTGCTGAACTTGCTACCTGAGGTGAGAAGTGCTAAATGTGAGTTTCGCAAAATGTGAGGCTGTGCATGAATTTTATAGGCAGTTGATCATTTCTTAGCTTTGAGACACACAGGTGACACTTCGGCACATCACTGCAGGCTTTGGAGTGCAGTCAGTGCCACAGGTTGTCACTTGCAGGGAGCTCTGCACGTTTCCCTGGCCCGCAGAGAACAACTGCACATCAGCAAGCAGTTCCTGCATTCAACTTGAGGCAGCTGTTAGTTATTCAGTAAGATAAACATTCAAAATCCCAATGGGAAAGGGCCTCAGTAAAGGAGTGGTGTTAGTCTGTTGGGCCATTGTTCCTGGAGAGGGGATGGAATATGGGTAGCTGCTATCTGAAGAGTGGTTAGAGGACAGCTCATTGAGATTTTGCAAGGCATTGTCCTCTCAGCAGCATTTGGGACTGTAACTTTTCGTGAGGGCTCTGTCCACAGCCAGGTGGACAAATGCCTCTGATGAGCTTCTCTTGAAGGCTGCACCTTGGAAGAGTGGCAGCCCTGAGCAGGTTGGTGCCCTGCTCTGGCTGGCACTTCCTTCAGAACAAGGAGCTGCAGTCTTTTGGCACCATTCTTTAGGCCTGTCTGGTGCAGTATTCATGAGCAGAGAACTCTGGCCTGGCCCCACAGTCATTGTTAGCAGTGAATAAATAGGATGCAGTCGTGTCTTTTGTGGGAGGCTGTAATTTATAGCAGTGGCTCAGGAGTGGTGCTGAAAAACTCCTTTTGCTGTATCATGAGTACCAGGGCTGGCATGGGCTGATTTGTGGCTTTCTCGTGGAGCCTGCAGTTTTGATAAATGTAATGTTTGACCATTATTTAAATTCCTCTTAACTTTTGTAGAAATCTGGTGGGCTGGCTCAGCAGGAGGAATAGCTTCCTAGCAGATCTCATTCATTTTAATTTGGTGTAAATCTCTGATGGCATTTTCCAGTTCAGGTAAAATTACAGAGAACCCTGCACAGGGGCAGGGTTCAGGCTAAGCACAAGTTATGAAGAACTTCATGGGTTCTCTTTCATCTATAAGCAGCAACCAGGGCTTACACTGATCTCACATGTGAGACTATAACTGCTGCAAGCCCCAAAATGGGAATAATTCCAGGATTGCTAAGAGACATGATATATGTGTTCAAGGTTCATCAATTAGTGTGCAGCTGGTATTAGCTACAGGGTCTGGATGAAGTTTTGTTCTCTGTGTAAGCACATTTCACTCTAATCCTCTGCTTAAGGTGACTTAATTATTCTTGGCTTGTTTTTCAGTGCAAGTGGTCCAGAAAAGGTTTCATCCGAACAAGATGGTGTATTACTGATTGGTAAGTGGCACCTTTGAGTTATTTCTGCTGATGTGTGCATTGTGTTTGCTTTTGCTAACAACTGTTTCAACAAAAGTTATGCCTAGATTGGCCTGTTCAGAGAGCAGAGTGGTTCTGAAACAGTTGCTTTGCAATTTATTGAACACATAGTGCTGAGTAAGTTATAATGGTGCGTAACAAAATGTGATGTTAACACATGTATGTGCAATTAGCATGAGTTAGTTCAGGTCATAAGCAGCCTCTCAAGCATAAGCAGAAGAGCTTGGTGTCCGTGGCTTAGGCCACAGGAGTTGTAGTGTGGAGCTAAGGCATCCCCCCACTGCTGCTCTCCATCACATCTGACCCAGCCAAGGCTCTGCAGCATGAGGTGCTGGGATAAGGATTCCCATGGTAACCCCAAGGCTTGGTCCTGTTCTTTTCGGGGCTGCTTCTTTTCGCTCTAGAGCAGAACACCTGCAGCCCAGCACCTGCTGCAGGGTGTGATGGTGGGATGCCAGAGAGCAAGCATCACCTCCTGCCTGTGTACTCATACAGCAAGGAAACATCCCACCCTGCAGGATTTGCTGAAGCTCAACATGAACTGGCTGTCATCAAAGTAGGGAGAGTTCCTCGTAAGCTATGCTGTAAAAATCTACGGAAGAAACAAACGGTTTTGGCTTTTGGGAACATCCAACAGCCTGAGGAGATGGAGGCTGAGGGAAGCAAGCAGCTCTTTGAAATAGAACATCATTATGGTGTTGCCTCCTAGATTGCTGTCTTTGGGAAGAGAGGGCCAGCTAGTGCTGACAAGAGGTCTGTTTCACACTGGAGCTGTTTACTGAGTTTGGAAATCCTCCTCTCTTCAGTAGCAATGATAGCAGCAATTGTAGTGGCCTGATTGGCCAAAACACTCCACCTGGGAGTGATTGACAATGCTCCTTGTCTAAATACAGGGAGAGCTCAATGAACTCACAGATGGTTCAGATTCCTCTAGTCGTAACTGGAAATCTGACCTTACTTTTGACCATGTAGTCATATTTTGATCTTTATTGCTTATTTCTGTTCTAGGCACTTCAATCTGTGTGGACATTCCACATTTTTGCCTTGCTTCCATGGTTGTTTCATGTCTTAAATTTGTAAGCTTGGTTTTAAAGCCTGATGGCTGCTCACACAGGCTGTATTTGAGTGCTGAACAGTCTCCTTGCTTCTTGGCATAAGCACATCTATTAGACTGAGCAAACAGTTTGTGAAAAACAGAAAAGTGGCAGGGTTTCTCCTTTTGCAAACTACTGACCCAGAAATCTGGTAGGCAGCTGGGGGATAATGTAGGTTCTTGTTAATTTTTTCAGATCTATATGGCATGGGATGTGATTCCAGCAGCTGCAGATGTGGGGTTTTAGCACCAATTGCTGATCTTTCCTCCTATATCATGCCTTTCTCAGGTTCTGTCCCTTCTGTCCTATTGGATTTCTGCTTTGCAGGAAAAAATAATTTCCTTTTAGGCCTTTCCAAGAAAAAACAAATGCTCTCCAGAGACAGATTGAAAGGCTGATTTCAGAAAAGGAGAGTTCTTGGAAGAAGCGGCCTGTAGCTGGATGTTCTTATCAGATGGTATACTACATTTCTGTGTCCTGAGGGAATATTGGGATGTGAGAATGAGGAGGCTCACAGCTTTTTCTGATCCATGAGCTATGGTGGGTGCTCTTTTTCTGAAACAGCCTGTGATTGTGAGCTACAGGATGTGATGAGAGCTCAGATTTTCCCGATGAGAAGCTGAAGGGGCAAGGAACCATGAACCATTCCTGGAGAATGGAAGTGAAACATTATGGAAAAGACAAGGGATAGAAAATACTCCTCATTAGGTCTAAATGAATAGTGTGTTCATGGTATGATCAGTGTTCAAATTCATATGAACAAAGTTCTGGCCATTTTCATAACTGTGACTTTTGATCTATGCATTTCTCCATGCCAACAGTTCAATATAAATAAGAGCCAGGAGACTTGTTAACACCTCTGTGTGCATCCTTGAAGGAAGCCATTAATTTTCCCTGCCTAGGAAAACATTGTGGTGGAACAACTCCTCATGCCAAAAATAGAGGGCTGCCAACACGCCCCCAAAAAGCGGCTTTAAAAGATTTCTGATAACTCTTCTTTTTCCTCCTCTGTGATTTCATGATCTGCCCTGCTTAAGTTCCTTTCTGAATCCATGACTTTCATATCCATTATTCTTCTTTAGTGTAAATGAAGGATTAAGGAATCTTAGGACACTCAGAGATTTCATTTTAAAAAGAAGGGAAAAAAACAAAACAAAACAAAACCCAACAAACCAAACTAATAAAATGTATATCTAGATGCACCTTTTTCTGGCCTTTTTTNNNNGATTTTTTTTTTTTTTTTTTTTAATATCTTGGCTAGAAGATGTGCAGGGGAGGTACTTATTTCTGTTCCAATAGTTATTAATGTTACTGTAGTAACAGTTGTCAGGTAGTGCCCTGAATGCTTTGCAGACTTAAACAGAGTTCACATTTATTATCTGTGTTTGGTGAAGAGGATGGGGCAGGGAGTACATCTATAATACACAGCTGTAGCACCAACCTGGGGATGCTTGCTAGTGTGCCAGGGGTCAGAATCAGCACTGAAAAGTGTTTTGGTATTTTAGTGAAGGTAGGATTGCAAGTCAGGGAAGTGCAAAGCATTGCACCTCTAGAGGGAGGTTCAGAAGCACGAGTGCAGCACTGAGAGTAACCACCTCACTACCCATGGAATCATAGAATTGTGTGGGGTGGAAGGGACCTCCAAAGGTCATCAACCCCCTTGCAGTCAGCAGGGACATCCTCCACTAGGTCAGGTTGCTCACAGCCTTGTGGAGCCTGACTTTGAATACTTCCAGGGCAGGGGCCTCAACCATCTCTTTGGGCAACCTGTTCCACCCTCAAGGTAAAGAACTTGTTCCTAACATCCAATTTAAGTCTACTGTTCTCTAGCTTGAAGCCATTGCCCCTCATCCTATCACTGTAGGCCTTAGGAAACAGTCCCTCTGCAGCCTTCTTGCAGGCCCCCTTCAGGTACTGGAAGGCTGCTGTTAGGTCTCCCCCGAGCCTTCTCTTCTACAGGCTGAACAACACCAGTTCCCTCAGCCTGTCCTCATAAGAGAGGCATTCCAGCCCCTTGATCATTTCCATGGTCCTTCTCTGGACCTGCTCCATCAGGTCCATGTCCTTCCTTTGTTCATAGAATGTCAAGGGCTGGAGGGGACCTTGAAAGCTCACCCAGTCTAACCCCACTACCAGAGCAGAATCACCTAAACCAGATCACACAGGAACACATCCAGGAGGGTTTTGAATATCTCCAAAGAGGGAGACTCCACAACTCCCCTGGACACCTTGTTCTAGGCTGTTGCAGCCTGTTCCATGTAGAGGGCTCCAGAGCTGGATGCAGTACTCCAGGTGAGGCCTCAGCAGAACAGAGCAGATTGGCAGAGTCACCTCTCTTAATCTGCTGGCCAGGCTGCTTTCGATGTAGCTTCATGCTGGAGGAGAAACTGAATTCAGGTCACAATTATCTTAGTGAGATGTGTTAATAGATACATCACATGAAGGACATGAAGGGGTGGAAGTATGGTAATTATTTAATTGAGTGCTGCCAAGGCCTTTGATGGAGTGCCTTGCCCTGTTTTGAGTGCTGTGCTTCAGCTAAGCTGGAGAAAGAGCAGCAGTCAAGAGTGACAGGAATATGTGAACAGGAGCTGAAAAAGTTTGCCTCGCCACATCTGGGACACTGGTTGCTATCTGTCTCACTGCTGGAAAGACAGAAGGAAATCAGTTTCATTGCCAGGAAAGCTGGTAACATGATGACAGTTTTAATTTCAAGACAGGGAAATTGTAGGTGGCAGATCTTTTGTTAGTCAGTGTTAAGAACAAGCAGTTTTTTGGCAGATGGGGATGGAGTGTAGGTGCCTTAACAGAGGAAGTGAGTTTGTGACTTGAGGCCTCTTCTCCCTGTCCTGCAGGGATTCTTTCAGGTTATCCTTCAGACAGACAGGAATGGGCATCTCAAGCCATCATCTCCACGTTACGTTTTGTAGTGAGGTAGTAATGATGTACCTAGATACACCAATGCATACAAAGGGTAGTAGGGCTATTTTATCATCACTGTGAGTTCACCGAGCATGATACACTGGTCCTGTGTCAGACTCCCTCCCAGGATGTGGAAGAAGCATTTCTGCCACCTGCTTGGTGACACGTATCACAGTCCTGTTTGTGCTGTTCTGACTGCCATTATTTGCTGTATCCATGTCTGTTTTCTGACGCTGTTTCTGGTTTCTGCTTGGTTCCACTCCTCTGCCAAAGTCTGTTCCTGTATCCTTGCTGGCAGTCTGCTGACTCCTTTTGAACAGGAGGTGTGTTTGTCTCCTCTATGTCCTCAAAAGTGCCACAGCTTTTCTAGCACACGTAGGAGCTAATGGGGAACACCACTATCTGCAGGTGTGAGTCGTCTCCTGTCTGAAACAGAACCTTGTCAGTGCTGTCCCTGAAGTATCCCTTTTGGAGCTTCTTAAGGAGACAACTTCCCTTCAGTCCCTCAATACATTATGCAGGATTTCCTGCATACACTGGTTTGTTTGAGGGGCTTTTGTTGGGGGTATGGAAGGGGGTGGGTTGCTAAAAGTGAAAAAAAGAGTATTCCAAGTATTCTGGGTCACCAAGTCCCCTCAGCCAAAGAGCAATGAGATAGTAGAGTTTTAAACATGCAGATCAGATCTCTAGGTCTCTTCTCTCTAGTGGTAATTGACAGGACAAGAGGTTGCACCAGGAGAGGTTTACTTTGTACATTAGGAACAATTTCTTGCCTGAAAGGGCAGTGGTGGAGTCCCCATCCCTGGAAGGGTTTCAAAGCCATGGAAATGTGGTGCTGAGGGTCATGATTGAGTGGTGACCTGGAGTGATGGGCTGACCGTTCCAACTGAAGCAATGTGATGATTCTCTGATCCTACCAGCACAGAGTTAAACTTCTGTGTCCTCCTCTTCTCAACTGTAAGCGATGTGCAGATTGACCGCAACTGTCTTAGTGTTCTCCCCACAGGGACAGATGAGGTGTTGGAGTGATACAATTTAGCCTTTAATAAAGTTTTCCTGTCAGTAACTGTTTTATGTTTGTTGTAAAGCCACTGATCCACGGGTGTTTGGCTAAAGTTCTTTATACTCAAATCTGTTTGTTCACACATTCAGTTTTGTTTGAAAAAGCACTGCAGTGAGAGCGTACTGCTTGATTTCTGTGAATTGTCACCAGCACACAGCTTGTCATTTCCATCTTACCTGAACTTGCAGCTAAAGCCTAGAGGCAGGCTTACCCATGGGTAAGTTGTCGTAAGCTTGATAATGGTCTTTGATAATTTCCTCATAGCTTAATATGCACAGCCTGCTGAGTAAATATTAAAGGGAATATGCTGTTATAATGTTGAATGCTTTGCTAATGCAACAGATGTGTTTTTCTTTTATCCTGAATATTTTTTCCCCTTTTTTTTTTTTTTTTTCATAGTGCCTTTGACTTGGTAAACATTCATCTTTTCCATGATGCTTCCAATTTAATTGCTTGGGAAACAAGCCCATCGGTTTACTCAGGAATACGGCATAAGGCTCTGGGCTATGTACTTGATAGGTATGTATCGGCCTTCCTTGGCCTCTTTCCATCTGCTCTCTTAAAAAACACCCTATGAAAAATGTTTCCAAAGGCACACTCAGAAATGGAGAGGAATTTATGCTGTGAATTGAAGATGATCGCTTCTTACCAGTGTTCTCCAAAAGATGCCAATCACGGATCAGTTTATGACACTTAAGGTTTTAAGCTAAACTACCGAGAACAGAGAATCTGTCTGAGGTCACCTCAACCTATAGAGTAGAAAGCAGGTTTATCTTTAAACCTGTTAGCTAAATTTTCTTCTTTTTAGTCTGTGTGTAGTCTTATAAAGCTGCCATTCCAGTTTGTTTTCAGTTATGGGATAATAGAATGATTCCAGTTGGGATGGACCTCTGCAAGTCCCTAGTTCATCCTCAGCAGGTTGTTCAAGGCTTGTCCAGCTGAGCTTCACAAATCTCCATGCAGGGTGATTTACAGCCTCTCTGACTCACTCATTACTGTATCTGACTCTGCTCATTGTGAGGCTTTTTCTGCCTAATCCCTGGTCAGAATTTCCATTGAAACAGTTTGTGTCCATTGCCCCTCACCTTCTGGTGTGCACTGTTGGGAAGAGCCTGGCTCAGTAACTACCAGATAGATAATGCTAGCAGCAAGCTGCTCCTGTAGCCATCCTTTCTGTGCAGTGACCAGATCCTGCTCTCTCAGCCTCTACTGGCCAAATCCAGTTCCTTCAGCCTCTCTTGGCCAGCTCCAGTCCCCTGACGTTCAGCCCTGCCGAGCCTGAGTCTGAGTCTCAGCTGAGCTCAGTCACAGCTCATCTTCACCAGGCAGCACAGCACTTGTGGGCAGCCATCACTGTCACCAGTGACATCATGGTTTGTAATGGTGTGACAGAGCTGTGCAGATTGGTACAGTACAGAGGTCAAGGCTGACTGGGTGTGCTGAGGCCAATGGTATGAAGTTCGACGGGACACCATGCTGACTCCTGCACTTGGCTCACAACAACCCCTTTGAAGCTCCATTCTGGGGACACAGTGGCTGGAAACTGCCTGGTAGGAAAGGACCTAGGGCTGTTGGTCGGGAGCAGCTGAAGATGAGCCAGCATGTGCCCAGGTGGCCAAGAAGGCCACCAGCAGCATGGTGCTTGTATCAGCAATGGTATGGCCAGCAGGACCATGGCAGGGATTGTCGCCCTGTGCTGGACACTGATAAGACCACACTTCAAATTCTGGTTTACATTTTGAGCCACTCACTCCAAGAAAGGCACTGAGGTGCTGGAATAGGTGCATCGAAGGGCAACAAAGCTGGCAGAGGGTCTGGAGCACAGGTCTGGTGAGGAACAGCTGAAGGGAAATGAATGGGATGTTCAGCCTGGAGAAAAGGAGGCTGAGGGGAGAAAGACCTTCTGACTCTATAACTCCCTGAAAGGAGGTTTGAGCCAGGTGGAGTTCGGTCTCTTCTCTCCAGTAACCAAGTGACAGGACAAGAGCAAGTGGCTTCAAGCTGCTCCAGGGGAGGTTTACATTGGACATGAGAAACAATTTCTTCCCCCAAGGGGTTGTCAAGGGCTGGCCCAGGCTGCCCAGAGCAGTGGTAGAGTCCCCATCCCTGGAGGCATTTCAAAGTCAGGTAGATGTGGTGCTGAGGGCCATGGTTTAGTGGTGACCTGCTAGTGCTGGGTTGGATTTGATGAGCTTAAAGGCCTCTTCCAACCAAAACGATGTGATGAGTCTAAGGGCTGGAAAGAGGATGGGTTTGATGGATCTCTTCCTTCTAGCACTTGCTTGCAACCTCTTATTTATTTCTCTAAGTTTAATCTTGTTTAAAGACAGGCAAGATACTGGAGCGGGAGACTGCCTACACAGCAGTGCTTTTCTTGTGCACCCCAGCAGAGGGCTGAGGAACAATTTCTCCAGAATAGGAATGTATTTTCACTTTGGGGGTGATACAAAGACAAAGGGGAAATCCAGTGTGCCTTCTTTTATGCCACTTGTAAAACCCGTTGAAACGATCGGAAGAAGCTGGGAGCACTGGGCAGGTTTGCACGCAGGTAGCCTGCAGCAGTTGATAAAAGACCCCTTGCTCAGGGGAGATGGGGATCCAAATGCAGGCAGAGAGGGTGTTTTGAGCCCTGTTGCATGGAGCAGTGTGGGAAAGTCTCCTTGTTAGGTGAGTTTGGTTTGGCTCCTCTGGCCTCTCCTTCGGCTGCGCCTCGCAGGAGGGCACTGCGGCAAACCCGCGGGAGGGTTCGCGCTGCCTGCCGCCGGCTGGCCCGCGGCGCGCCCTGTGCTTCATTAACTAATTTGGCCCCGGACCTCCCACGATGCCCTAGCAAGGGGCAAGCAGTAAGGGTGCGGTGTTAGTGTCAGCGGTGGGTCAGGGGTGTCAGGATGGTCTATCGTTAAAACGTGACACTGCCAAAACCTGCCTCGGCTCGGCTGTCCCCAGAAAAGCGGCTGGTGGGCTGTGGGTGCCGGCCGCTGCTGGGAGGCGCATTCAGCTGAATTGTCCATTTTGAGCGCGCAGCCAGCCGCAGATCCGGACCTCCAGAGTGAAGTGATGGGCTGATGGCACAAAGGGGGACTTCTGTAGGAGCAGTGAATAATGGGAAACCCCTTTCATCGGCACTGCTAACCTTTTGGCAGCCACCAGCAAACTCTATTCTGATCTGCTGATTGGGGAGGACAATACACTGAAGCTCACTTTGAATGAATGCTACCACCAACAGTGTCCCCATTCAGAGGGTTTTGGGAACCATCTTTGACCATTGTCTGCCATCACTCCTTCAGACAGTAGGAAAAGGGAAAGTGAGCACGTCTATGGTGGGNTCTTGGCTTTAATCTCTCTTTAAAGCTTCATAGATCTACATTTCCAGCTGAGCTACTGAAACTATGCAGTGTCAGATAAATACAGAAGAGAGAGGTTTCAAGCTGAGCTTTTAAATCCCCTTATCTGCATGAACTAATAATGCAGATTTAGTGCTGTAAAAAACAGAGACTGATAAGTCTTTTCCTTTAAAGCCTTTAAACTGCTAAAGAGCATTTAACAGCAATGCAGTTCAAACCCAGTGAACAATGCTGAGAAGGAAAACAGTTTAATGAGCTAAACCTTCGCTGAATGAAACAGAAACACCTTCTCACAGTTGATTTAGGTCACTGTGGGAGTCAGTGAAAGCCCGGTTCTGTTCACGATGCATCTTCATAAACATGAATTGAGTAACAGCCTTTTCATATATGGCCAAATATCACAGGAGTTTGGAATACAAGAAAGAAGAGAGTTTGCAAATAAAGGCCAAATGAATTAGTGTAACTGTTAAAATCAGCAGGGAAGGCAGTTTCCCCAGAATTATTTTGACAGCAAGGTTTTTAACACATAGGCACTGAGCTGCACAACATCTTCATATTACTGAGATGGAAAGGGGTTGGGGGCAAAAACTAAGGGGGAAATGTCAAGTGCCACTGAAGGTCTGTTACTTTTCATAATAACATGTTTGGAGAGTAGAAGAACTTACTGTAATCTTAACAGTGGTGTTCTGAAGTGGTTTGACTTTAATGGGGTTAAAACTAGATTCTGTAGCAAGAAGGATGCTTTTAAATACAGCTGGCTGGTATCTGCTGAACCACATTGGTTCTAGCATTTGCCGTGTAGTAATGTGAATGAAATGTAGTGTTAGATGGACTCTTTACAGAAGTAGAGAGCTGGAGTCACATGGGTGTTAAGCAAATATTTGCTTGTATACAGGCCCGCTGTATATGTAGAAAATCAGTGTTTGTGTGAGAAGTCTCTACCAACACTGATGGAAATCCAAACTAAATTTCCAGAGGGCAGTTCCGTCGTTCCAGGTAGACACAGATGCAGCCATCACCAAATTTGCTTTATAAAGAAAATATGAGCACCTGCTTTATATTTTGTGAGGCAGTATGAGTTCTTCCAGGCTTGTTTTGAATCATTCCCATGCCCACTTATCCCTGTTTGCATAATATTTGCATTTTCGTGTTTTCTGAAGCTGGAGGGTTTCATCTGCATATGAGAAACAGAGACGAAATGTAGTTCATGTTTTAGTGTATCCTTTCATACGTCTGCTGCAACTCCTGCTTGTGCATATGCCATGTTAATTAACCACATTGGCTTGTCAGCCCTGTTCCTGGGGAGCAGTGTCTGCTGAGTTCCACAGCCGGGCCAGGGAGTGAGCAGGAGCTGCAGGAGAGGGACTTCAAAAGCCTTAAGAGAGTGTTTGCGAAGGACCAGGACATGAGATGTTAGCCTGATACTGCTGCTCTTGGTGTGCCAGCCATTTAAACTTCCTGAAATTATCTGGAGCATTCAGATCCATAAAATGAATGTGTTTTTTTTAAAGAAAGTGACAGTGCTCTTCTGTTTCCCTATTGAAATGTTCCCTGGCCTAGTTCAACAGAAACATTTTTACATTACAACTGTGAAATCTTGGCATAAAGCTCCCCTTTGTGCCCTTCATTATTTTCTCACAAATATAGTCCATTGTCACATAGCTGAAGTTAATTTGATCAACATTGGGACATTTAACTTTTATGTCCGGTCAAAGGAGCTGTTTCATGCTCATTTTGGGTATTCAAAAGAAATGATTGCCAGAAAAATAATGTTACTATTAACAATTCAGAGCAATTAGTTTCCCAGGGAGAGGCGATGTGATGCACCGGCTCCACACAACTATTCTTTGTCATTTTATGGATGCTCATCAGTCAACTGTCACATCTTCTCAAAGACCCCTCCAATCTAAATGTTTCTCTTTGGGCTTTTCCCAGAACTAGCAGCTGAATGAGCAAAAGAAAAGCCACTTAGTTTCTAGGCAAAGAAAAACTTCACTCTAAAGATCTGGGTCATTTGAGAAGATCCAAGGAGTAGCTCATTTGGGGTGGAGAGGAGGGGGAGGTGGTATTTGGATTTTTCAAATTTTTTTTTTTTTTTGCAATAGCAATTTTGAACATCAAGTGAAAAGTCTCTGTAATCATGTGCCTTGAAACATTTAGTCAGTTGCTGTGTACTCGGATAGAATCCGCTCCCAGGCAAATAAACCTTCCAGCCAAATATCTTCCCACAAAGGCTTAAAACCCCAGATCACATTTAAAAAAAAATAAAAGCAGCTTTTCATTGCACTCTTGGAGGCTCACCTCGTTAATATTCAGCCACCCCTGCCCCCCCCCCACCCTTGAAACTGAGGTTAAGTGCTCTCAAAATTAGCGTGTTTGTATAATATGTTCTTTAAATAGTAAATCCTGCAAAATTGTCTTGTTACTTTCAACCTGTCAAATACAAAGACACTTTTTCCTTGCTCGTCGTTTTTCTGCTGGCTCCAGCTTGTGAATGCTTGATGCCATTATCAAGAATTCAGCTCCTGTATCCTCCCTCTTTGCACAAACACATCTTGAATTTCATTTAGCTTATATTTTTAGCAGAGATTTTTTCTTTTTTTTAGTTGTATGCACTCTAACAGAAAATGTGCAAGATTATGATTTTAAGGACACAATCAATACATTTCCATAGTAATTGCAAGATGATTGCTGATTGTCTTAGTGAATAATTTTGTTCTTATTTTGATTTTTTTGGGAGGGGCTTCTTCCCCCTCCCCTTAAATTTTTTTTTTTTTTTGTTTATTATTCAACATTGTACATTAATGATCTGACTTTTCTCTCAGGATAAAAAAGAAATCTGTATAAATAATAGCAAGTTTGGAATCCAAGATCCTTTCGGAGAATCAGTGGGCCAAAATCCAGAACTTGCATGTATCTCATAGAAAGGTGTCACTTAAACAAAACGCAGTGTGGACACACTAAGTCACCCTTCACCTTGCCAAATATGAATGGAGCTGTGGCTCTTTCAGAAGAAATTATGAAAATCACAACTCTGAGGTATCCAGGAGACATTTCAGATAGTTATTTCCCCATCACAGGCTCACTGCCCTGTGCTATGAGTCATATTGAGGGATTCCACCTCTGCTTGGCACCCTGAGCCTGCTCCTCATCTACCACAAAGGCCTTAACTCCTCACCTCTTTTCCTGCGTCAGGTTCTCCTGGATCTGTGTGCCTTGGTTGCTGTGTCGTTCTGACACAACTTAGCTGGGGTGACTGCAGGCATGAGGAGGTGCGTTGTAGAAAGGCAGTGTGCCACTGAACACAGACAGCTGAAGAGAGAACACCTCTGGCAACAGAAATGGCACAAATGACCTGTTTCCTGCATGATCCTGCTCTGAAAACAGCTTTATATGAGAATGTGCAGAGGGTGTCATATTCTCATCCAGTTTTATTTTTCTTTCTACCTGTAATTTGCTCCTTAGAGAGTCTGGAGCTGGATAAAGAGCAGTCATTAGTGTCCTGCTAAAGGTGACACTCACATCAGCATTCATTATGGTTTGTGTCTTCTGAGCTATTCTGTCATACAGCCATATAATCTTCCAGGATAGCTGTGATTCAATTAAGAAGAATCTATATGGGCTGTTGATCCGATTTTTATTCATTTGCAGAGAAATGAAAACAAATTGCTCTTGTGATTTTATTTATTGAGCTGATAGTTACAAAACGGAGAAGCAGTTTGAAAGAGCTGTGTCCTGCTCCTGTTCAAGCCTCTGGGAGCTAGTAGCCGTCTCCCAGCATTTCCACTCACTGAGGAATGCAGGATCTCTTGCTTGTTTCTGAGTTTTGTGTTCTGTCCTGGAAAGACATAACTCATCTCAAACAGCTACATAACCAGATGGAAGTTAGAGCCTTTTTAGCCACTTGCCTGTCTGTACGAGTGCTGAAGTGATTGTAGGCAGACTTGGTAGGTGTTCTTCATGGAGTGACAGGTAAAAAGCTGTAGCTGCTCCACTTCTAAGGAGACCTTTCTTGCCTTCCTTCTATAAATGCAGGGTTTGAAGCTAAGATGATTCAGTTTCTCACTCCTGCAAGGAAAATGGCCCTGCTGTCTCTGTGCCCACCAGATTTTGCATTGTTCAGACCTGATGTTGGCAGCTCTAAATTTGTAACCATGTTCTTTTTCTGAATGCAGTGGGTTTGTACTCTCTTTAGCACTTCAAACGTTTCTGTCATGTCACCCATCATTTGTTTCCTCCCTTAGCTCAGCAGTCCACTGTAGTGCGATTTTCAAAGGGATAACTACCCAGCCTGACAAGTGAGGGTGTAGAATGTGCTGCTGGCTAACTCTCCTCTGCATCTCTTAGTCCTCTGCCAGTGCAGGCTTTCCTGTGTTTTCCTAGAAGAGGTTGGTGCTGTCCCCCATCACAGCTCCCCCCATTCTGCCTCCCGTGCATGCAGGTTTCTGTTGAGAATAGTGACCTGTGTCATGACATTGCCAGCGTCCTGTCACCTCCCACTGTCTCCTTCATCCATGCAGCAGTCTGCAGGAGACTGAGCTGAGTACAATGCTTCTGGCAAGCCTGGTGAGACAGAAGTCCAGCAAGATCTCTTAACCTTCTCACCACTATCCGCACTGCTGAACCAGCAAGGATATGCAGTGTCTTTCTTCTGAATTTTTCCAAACTGGTCACCAAAAATACTTCACCTATCCTTAATGTGTCCGTGGGTCAGTACCCTATTGCAACCTGTCATTGTTATTTTCTGGCTTGCCATTTGCGCTTGCAGCACTCAGAGAACAAAGGATTTTTACTTTGCTCCCCACATCCTGGCCCTGCAGAACTGTAAGCGAGAACTGCAGCATATTGTTCTTCATGCAGTAAAAACAGGACAGGTATTTGCTGCCTGCTTGTGACTATGAGCTACCAACACCGACGAGTTCCAAAAGTCACAGGAAAGGATTTTAATCCTTAGTCCCCAAAGATGTGCAATTTTTTTCCCCTGGTGCCTTCTTACTGTTTTCTCTTCCATCAGATGAAGAGCAGGAGAGTTTGTTTGTAAGCTAGCAGCGGCGCCGTAGCTCTGCGCTCTCCTGCAGCATCACTGACAAGTACTTACATCATTATACATGGCTGCTATTTCATTAGGCGAATGTCAGTGTCAGGTAAGATCATGGGTTTGTCAATATAATGAAAATACCAGTCAAGTGAGGAAAAAGTCACCATTTTCCTGCTCTAAAAATTGATTTTTATTGCTCTTCTTGTAATCCTTTCTTTGGATTAAGTATTTATTATTGATGTGGTCTTTTCTTTTAATCTTAATAGCTGCTGACATTGTAATTAATTACAAAACAGAACATTTTTGCCCAAATGGCACTATATTGAAATTAAAAGTGAACATCACATATTAGTTAAACAGCCCTGGCAAATGTCTTGAGCGCTAAGATGATTGCCTGAGCTTCTTGACAATTCCCTTCATCTTGCTATGTGCTGCTTGACCTTTTGAGATGTTTTGGTGTTATTAATAGGTTTTAGCTATTATATCAGAAAGAACAAGGCACAAAAATATGCTAAACTTTATCTTTTTAATGATAGTGCTGCTACACCTTAGGCATGCCAATGAGGGCACTTGCCTCATGTCCTTTGAGGCATACTTAGACAGTCACCAGGTAACTTCTGTTCAGGATTCATGGAGACTTGGGGGGAATTTGCCTCTAAATCCATATCTGAGATTGCAGTGGTGCAAGCTGAGTGCTGGCTATGCCACAGGAAGGAGGCAACACTCAGAGAACACTGGCACAGGCTGCCCAGAGAGGTTGTGGAGTCTCATTCTCTGGAGCCTTTCAAGGCCTGTCTGGATTTGTTCCTCTGTGACCTGAGCTAATTGTCTGGTCCTGCTCTGGGCGGAGGGTTGGACTCAATGACCTCTTTGGGTCCTTTCCAACCTCTGACATCCTGTGAGCCTGTGAACAAGGTCAGCTTCCAAACTTCCTCCAAAACCTCTCCTGGAGGTGATTCCCCATGGCCAGTTTCTTGAGGTACAGGTGTGTGAGTTGATCTCTTTAACTGAAGCTTATAAAGGAAGAAGTGATGAGGATAGAAAAGGCACAAGTCTGAAAGGCTACAGAGCACCTCTGTGTCTGGTTTTGTGTAAGCCAGCACCTAACGTTTCACCTTATGATCTTCAGTTCCCTAACATGACTGTGGTAGAAGACAGGCTTCACTGTCGTTGTTCCTTGACTTTCCACCAGAAGTCACTGCAGGAGTTGTTACTACCTTTGGTATTGCAGACCTAGGCAGAAGAAAGTGTGCATAACCTTCTTACCAATAGGTCACCATCTACCTCCATACCAGTTCTTGGCTTTAACCCATGGGATGGTCAATTCACATTCTGCTTTTTCTGGTTTTACCCCTTTCTCACTATTCCTCTTTGGGGCAAGATTCTCTCTTCTCAAGGAAAGGTTTGTTCAGTGTGCCCTTTGCTTGAGCATGGCCATGAGGCCCCAGACTGTTGCCCGCAGGATCTGGCTGTGTCCAGCAGCACTGCTACTGCTCTGGGAATCTTTCAGTGACCCTGCAGTAATGACTCCAAACACGGGACACCTGCAGGGAGTCCAGGCTCTACACACAGCCAGGGTGCCAGCATCCCAGCTGGCTCCATCACCATGGTGCTCCCTGAACCAGCTGAGACCACCCCAGCCAGAGGCACAGGCTGGTGTGACTCTTGCCGTATCCACATCAAAGCTGGGCCTGTAGTTCAAGGCTCTCATCAGGTCAGCAGGGAACAGGATAAGCAGCATAACCTGAGAAATGATTGCTGCACTGGGGTTGTTCTCTCCTCCCTGCCTAGTTAGCTGTGATTTTCCTGCTCTTAGGAAATGACATTTCCTACAGGCAGCTACATGTCCTCTGTAAAAGCAGCTTTTGGACCTTGAACTCCTCTGCAGGGTGATGTGCAACAGGAAAGAGGTGGTGGAAGGATAAAGTCTTTCCTCTGGAGCTGCATGAGAGCCTCATAGAAGTGCTCTTATGGGCCAGGATTTAGCTTAAACATATCCAGTTACCATCAAAATTTGCTCACTGAATAAAATATGGCTTGACCTCTGGATGGTTTCTTTCCTCCTTCTCCACCATTCAGCCTGCCTGGCAGAGCTGCAAGTTTTTTGTTTTGTCTTGTTATGTTACTGTTGTGTTTTAAAAAAACAAGAGGGAAAAAGAAAAAAAAAAAGAAAAAAGCCCCTCAGGGCCCTCTTTTCAGTGGTGTCAAGTTAGGATGAATTGGCGAGGGAGGCATGTTTATAGACTGTGTGAAGAACTTTGTCTTTGTGTGGGAATGCTGGTGACACTGGTATGGCTTGCCTGAATGAACTGCGATGACGCGGCTAATAAGGTGTCCTGCTGAGCGCCACCGCAGCCTTTCTCAGACCTCCCACTTAATGCCATTCAGCTCCAGCTCAGTGTAGCTAATTTTTCCCATTCCCTCAATTCTTTAGGCCTCCTTACAAACAGAAAAGTCAACTTTCACACCGAGGAGAAGATAAGTGCTTTAGGAAATAATCGTGTAAACAGAATGTTACCTTCTGACCTGATGCTGATACCTTGGTCCGGGACAAAACCCGGCTGGCTATTGCATTAGACATGGCTATTAAAGGAATAATGCTGCTGATCCTCCTTACAAAGTGCCCTGAGAAATGGTTTAGCCAAATCACAGTGCCTCTTGTCACACTGAATCATGTTCAGCTGCTCTCTTCCATGACCAAATTGCTGATATTTAGCCGCTCCCTTGTCTCCCCCATTCTATGACGGCAAGTGGNAGTCGGTCAAGTTTCCTGTTGCCCTGTTACTTGCTGGCTGATTTTCAGTGCTTTGAAACACATAAAGAGTACCCCACGGAGCTTTTATAAAAGAGAGTGCATTTCATAAAGTACCTTTAATTGTAACTACTCTAATGAGTGCTTTAAATTCCAAAAGGATCGCAGTGATTCCCAACACAGAATTGTTAATTTTGAGACTGCACTAAGCACTTCCTTTTGGTGTTCTGCCTAGAGACTGAAATTAATTGCTAGAGCCAGGTTTTCAACAGTAAAGCCTAGTAGAACCCGGGTTTTCAATAGTAGAACCAGGGAAGAGGAACCTCTGCCTCTTCCTGGTGTTACTCTTGGTAGGAACACAGCACCCAGGTCTCCCTAAATAGTTTCAAGAAAACTTCCCCTTCCCAATCCCTTCCACTGAGACTGAGTGGGCTGTCTTCCCAATCCCAGCCACCCAGACTGAGAGGGCTGTCTTTACATCAAACAAATGTGAGATATCCTCAACTCCAAGGCCAGACCCTGAGCATTCACTTCTGCTGTGGTGTGTGTCTGGCTTCTTTCTGGGTTTGACTGGGGCAGGAGTCCTGCAGCCCCTGCTCTGAGCTGGGGAGCAGTGTTGTTGAAGGCAGGCTGTTCCAGCTCAAACCAAAGCTGTTCAAAGTCATAGCTCAGGGCATTTCAGGGATTCTTCCTAGTCCTTCAGAACAGCAGACAGGTTTTGTCACACATCTGCAGGAAATGAGTCAGGGGACTGCCACACGTTGATGAAGGGAGGTGCTTTTGTCACAGCAGAGCAAGGACATTTCCAGTGCAGGCACAGGAACTGCTTTCTGGGTTTGTGAAGCAGTTGCTGACATCCATTTGTGAGACAATCTGTAGTTGTTACACCAAAATAAGAATTAAATATGTTTGTTTTGCAGCAAAGAAATTCCTGTACTGAGTTAGCTTTAGTTTGCTGTTATCAGTGAAGTTTGCTCCTGAAAAAAAAGTGTGAGCCCTGGGTCTGACTTACCAAGATGTTGAAGCATGTGACTTACTTTGACTCTAAACTTCACTTGAAAGCTGCAATTGCCTGCATTTTTGCTTCATTTATTGTCCTGTCACATCTAAAAAAACACCCAACTCCATTTCAAAACCTGTTTGTACTCTGCCTTGTCTCAAAAGACAGCAAGACTGGAAAAGGAACTGAGAATAGCAGCATATAGCCCATCAGTTTAAAATGTAGAATTAGTCCGAAATTGGCAGAAAATGATGAAGGTGATGTGCTCCAACTGTGAAGAATATAATCAATTAATTAATCTACAAGTAAAAAATAGTATGTTTGCGGAAGTAGCAGATGAGAAATTCCCCCGTGTGTTTTAAAGAAGATCCCAAAAAAACCCTTTCCTAGGTGTGCCTTTTTTCCCATTGGCCCTTATTTGTCATGTTGAAGAAGTAAAAGCTGTTCCTTTGGTATGTTCTAAGTACAAATCAACTGTTTTCTCCAAAGTGCTACCTTCCGGAGCAAGAACAAAGGGTGAGAAGAGCAAACATTCTCCCAGCCGTTTCCAAGGGAAGACTTCTCTCTCTGGAGGGGAAGAACTGTGCTCTGGTCAGAAGTTCTGTTTGTTTGCTTTCCAGCACTGAGTACTCTCTGCCAGCCCTTCATCTCTTGACGCCTCTTACAGCTCAGAACAGGCAGCACAGCTAGTTGAGGCATTGATGATCTTCTCTTTGCTCTTGCACGTGGATCTATGCAAGTGAAATTCATAGCTTGTGTAGTCACCCTGTTTTTTACCCGAATCACCTCTTTTGCCACAAGCTATTTAGAAGAGTTGTTGTGGTGGATTGAAATTACCCCTAAAATAAAATCACCAGACTAGCTCAGAAGGTTTGGAAGAAAAATGAAGCTGTATTTTACAAGCAAGCGAAAATCTAAAAGCATTAAGTACAGTGTATATGTACTAATTGTATTTACATATATTTACAATTAAGAAATAATGACAAAAATGCCCAAACTCGAATTGTTCCCCCAGCCTTCTGGACAAGGGAACAAAGGAATAGCTCTTCCCCCCAGAGAGAAATCAGGCCCCACTGCTGCTGTCTGCTTAGCTATAACAAGAAGTCTCAGCCAACATCAGTGAAGCCATGCATAAGGACTAGCCAGCAGCCAGAGCAAAGAAGAGAGAAGGATGGGAAGAACAGTTTCTGTGACAAATTATTTACTAAACCAGCAAGCAAATGGAATGATATGGACTTATCTACTATTTTTCTTTAACATCCAATACTCTATTTTATTTACTTATTTACTATTTTTTCTATTCAACCTCTCTGGAATTTTCCTGTTCTATGTTTATAATTTGAGATTAGGCTGGAGAGTTAGTTCAAAACCACTACAGTTGTACAGGACAGTGGAGCCTTAAAGTAATTGTTGGAGCCCTTCAGAGTAAACTGGTAGTCAGCAAGTACAAGTTAAAGGAAACAGCACCAGGTCCTCCCACTGAAACCCTAAGATTAATGCTGGTGACACAGGTTGGCTGCTTTCTTTTTATATGATTCAGATTTATCACTCCATTGACTGATTCATGGCAACATTTTTAAAGGATCATTTGATTCATGGTTAAAGGAAGGATTTTGTTATAGAAACAAATGGCACTGGAGAGTAACAAAGATCTTGAAGCCTTCCCAGTTCATTTGCAAGCACTTGCTGCAAAAAATTGTCACCTGAGTTCTCATTTCCATGCACAGGTGATGAACTGTGTGGGTCCATGGCTTAGAGCGTAGAAGGGAGGAGTGGGACACTTTCCTCAGCCCAGCACCCTGGTCCAGTTGGGACTCAGTGTTTTGCAGTGCTTGGTTTCTATCCTACGCTGCCTGCACTGGATGGTTTTCCTGCATGTTCCTGGGGGAAGAGAATTTGCTGTCCTCTTCCTCATTCCATCTCCTGTGCTGACTTGAAGTCTGAGTCTAAAAGCACAACTGAGGGGTTTAGTTCTTGTGCCGTTGATTTAATGCAATTGTAGGCAGCAGTGAGTGCTCCAAGCCAGAGCTGGCAGTGCAAAACAGCTGCATCTAGAAGAGTGTGGCCAGAAGGTCAAGAAAGATGGTTCTGCCCCTTTACTCTGCTCTGTGAGACCCCACCTTGAATACCGCATCCCGTTCTGGTGTCTCCATCATAATAAGGACACAGAGCTGTTGGGAGTGAGTCCAGAGGAGGGCCACAAAGATGATCCAAGGGCTGGAGCACCTCTGCCATGAGGATAGGCTGAGGGAGCTGGGGTTTAGTCGTTCAGCCTAGAGAAGAGGAGACTCTTGGGGCACCTCAAAGCTGTCTCTTCCAATACCTGAAGGGATCCCACAGGAAGGCTGGAGAGGGGCTTTTCCTTAGTGTGTCTAGCAACAGGACATGGGGGAATGGTTTGAAGCTGAGGCAGAGTAGGTTGTTTGGATTGAATCTTGGGAAGAAGTTATTCAGTTCAGGGCTGGTGAGAGTCTGGAATAGGTTTCCTGGTGAACCTGTAGATATCTCCACTCTGGGGCTGTTCAAGGCCAAGCTGGATGAGACCTTGAACAGCCAAGTCTAGTTGAGAGGTATCCCTGCCCATGGCAGGAAGGTTAGAGCAGATGATCTCTTAGGTCCCTTCCAGCCATTATTTGACTCTATGATATGATTGTATGAAATGATCCTAAGATTTGGGAAATCTTGGATTGAGAACAAGTTCTGGTGGCAAGGCTAGAAGGTTACATGCATGTGTAAAGCTGAGTCACTTAAAGCTCGTTTAATTCTTAGGTGTGCCAGATCATTAACAAGTACATACCTGTGACCATCCCTTGCTCTACCACTGCTGGTAATTCTACTGTACACCTAGATGTCACCACTTGGGAAGAGGAGATAAATCAGAGACCACCTAAAACTCATTTGTGAGAAGTAACACTTGACCAGTTGTACTTTGGTCTGTCAGGAGACTGAAGTAAAGTGTCCAACAAGACGAACTACAAGGAGAGCAACTAGTTAAAACCGTATGTTTTAAAGCTGGCATTGATTTGTATGCAGATCATGTTTAAATAGGTAATGTGCAGGACTGTGAAATGTGACTGGACTCTAATTAATTGATCAGAAGCAGACTAATCAGCTGTTTGGTTGATTGGTTAGGAGACGTTTAGCTAGCTATTTTTGGAACAGTCTGTGTATTTGGAAATTCTGTGTTTGCATAATCACAGGCATCCTTCTCATCCTAGCAAATTGCTCTAAGAGGCCTCCTCTAGACCCTGATGTCATTCCTGCAGTATCTGTCATGTCTTTGTCAGCAGTAAATGGCAACAAGCAAAGCCAAAGCTAAGATACGGATCAGGGGAGCTGGCAAGCTGAAGGGAGCTTTTCCATGCGTGAGTTTGTCTCTGACTCGGCGACGATGGTGCTGGCAAATGGTGGCAAAGTAAATAGTTTAACTTCTAAGTTCTCATTTTCTGTTAACGTGCCATGAGGGCACTCATCAAACTGTACAGGTCAGGAGTGACAGGCTGTTCTCAGTGCTTGCTGGGAGCTGACAGTAGGCAGTATTTATGAACAGTACCTGCAATCATTTGTCAGCTCTATGGAGAGTCTGGAGATTTTTGTACCAGGAAAGGATAAGTCCTTGCAAGAGATTTTATTTCACATGATCACTACCTGTGCAGGGTTGGTGCTGGCTGATACCCACCAAGGCAGCTCTGTCACTTCCTTCATCAGCTGGACGGGGGAAAGGGAATAGGGCAAAAGGGGATCACAGAATCACAGAATGTTAGGGGTTGGAAGAGATCTCCAGAAGTCATCAGAGCCAAGGCCCCTGCCAAAGCAGGATCACCTAGGGCAGGCCACAAAGGAACACATCCAGGTTGGCTTTGAAAGTCTTCAGAGAAGGAGATGGAGATAAGGGCAGGGAGATCACTCACCAGTTACCATCATGGGCAAAGCAGGCTCGTCTTGAGGACATTAGCTTAATCTATTACCAATCAAATTAGAGCAAGGTAATGAGAAATAAATCTAAATATTAAAACACCTTCCCTCACCCCTCTCCTCTTCCCAGGCTCAGCTTCACTCTCGATTTTTTCTGTCTCCTTAACATGGTTAATACATTGTTCCAGTATAAACTGGTGCTTTTGGTTATCCCAGTAACTGTTTCTGAGATTGTGCCTGGAAGATGTGTGTTTGTGCACCCTCTTGTACACAGCTGAATTACAGGCTTGTTTTATTTTGTTTTGTTTTCCAGAATTATAGATCAGCGGTTTGAGAAAGTTTCCTATTTTGTCTTTGGAGATTTCAACTTTAGACTGGATGCCAAAGCAGTAGTAGAGGTAGGACTTTTATTTTCCTCCTGTTGTAGACCCTACCAGGTTTGATTTCTTGGGTATCTTTTCCTGTGGAAAAGCTAAAAGTGAATTAAGAAGCTAATCTTAATGTTGACATCAGGCCTGCTTAAGGATGTTTGCACAGGAGCACCTGACAGGTGACTCAAAGTCACTGCTCAGTAGCACTGTGTGAAGTGGCTGCTGGCTCTAGATGCCAGTGGCCTGCAGCATCTGTGCCACTCCTTCATGGTCCTGTGTGTGGAGAGGAGAAAATGTGGATTCTCACCTGAGATGACAGCTGGATCATGCAGGAGCCACTGCCTTTGGCAGGCATGCGGATTCCTTGTCTAAAACCTCTTTGGGCTGCAGCACAGGACACCACATTTCTGCTGCACGTTGTGGCCATTGTCCTGTGTTTGCAGCTCCCAGTGAATTTCAAAGTCATTAAGTTCATGCAGAGTAAAATGCTGGTTTATCCTCTGCTTCATGGGAAGAGAATGAGGAACATTTCCCCAGTGTCTGTGACAGAACTCCACACTTGTAAAATGCAAGCAGGCATTTGTGAAAGCCTTTGTGGCAGTAGCATCTCTGTGTGGAGGGGTGATTGGAAGATGTGTATTAAACCAAAAGGAATGCAGCAGACCTTTTTCATCACCAGCTGAGATTGCCTTTACTGCTGAAGTGCAGTTCCACCTAACATGAGGTCAGAAATAATATCCAGGTTGAAAGCCAATTTAATCTCATGGCTTTCCTACTTTAATCCTCAGAGATACTGTAGTGTCTTTTGGTGTCCTTGAGAATAGGGTTGTACTTTATGAACCAAATGCTTTTATTTTGTAAATCAAGCAGTGGGAAACAGATGGCCTATGAGTCAAAGGCTGGTTGCCCCTCACACAGTGTGGAGAAGTTCTCTTTCCTTCTGTGGTGGCCAGTCCTTCCTCTGTTGACAAACAGGGCTTTGGCATTACAGCACTGGGTGTGTAGTTAATAGCTTCCTCCTGGGAATCCTTTATGCACTGCAGCCATTTAGCCAACAAACTCAACACACAACTGAAAGGCACTCAAGTCACTGGTTGAGAGCGTGTAGCTCTATACTGCCTATGTGAGGGACTAACTCCTGCCCTGACAGACTGCGATTACCACTTAGCACCAACGTTTATAGATTGTTTCTCTCTGAGATATTCTGCCTGTTTGTTTTTTATTCAGTGGTGGTGCAATAGCATGACTGAAAACTGCTGTCTGAGAACACCTCTATCAGTCATGCTGCAGAATTATCTCCTGCACCCAGTATTGATGAAAGGCACTATAAGTTTTTCCTAAGGTGCTCACTGCCTGGCAGTGCAGGGCTGAGTCTGCAGAGAATGCTTGCTTTATTGTCCTTGGAGTGAGAGTCCTGCACTCAGATCTTGTAGTGTCAAAGCCATCCACTTGTAACAAATAATGTCTCCAACCACGGATGGTGCATACTGAGCGACCTGCACCACAGGCAGTGAGAGTGCAGGGGATTCTTAGTCCTGGCACTCTGCTCTGCATCTTGTGGATGCTTCTGCAGCATCAGTTCAGGTGGCACATGAGCACACCAGGTGCAGTCTGAAGGTGACTCATTCATGTGCTCACTCTTCCTAGGTAAGGTGCCTCTGTGTGTGAGTGCAGAAAGGATTACAGTGAAACACTCTTTGTTCCTTTTTCTGTGAAGTAGTGTACCCCATTAACCAGAACTTCACCCAACTACTTTGCAACATTAATGTAACATAATTAAAGTTGGTCTGGAAACTTCCACCTATAAGATATGCATGCATGGTTAAAGTCACATTAAGTCTGTTCTGTAGTCTTCTGCATTTGGTACAGTTTAAAAACCAGTATGGCAGAGGGTGCAAGAGATGTGAGAAGCAGTCATCTTGTGCAGTTAACTACACAGAAGTGATGGTACGGGCATCATGTCTTTGATAGCACCTTAACACCAGAACAGCCATGGGTCAATAATAAGCATGCAACACTTTGCTCTGGCTGTGATAAAGCCAGGCTTCTAGGAGACAGAGCAGATTCTGATGTATGATTTGGAAGGGCAGAGTTACAGGCTGTCTCCAGCAGGAATTATTCCAGACCTAATGGGTTGATTGTGTTTAAGATGTATAAGGTCCAATCTCAGATCACTTCACAGACCAGTTTTTAAGTGCTGTTTCTCAGCTCTGCCAGTCCTCCAGAGCTGGTGAGTACCTCAGCCAGGGCCATGCAGAACTGGCAAAAGCAGAAGAGATTAAAAAAATGGCCAAAGGTGACAAGGTAATACCCAGTGCCAGGCAAGAGATGTAGGAAGCTCACACTCCAAAAAAATCATAGAATAGTTGGGGTGGCAGGGACCTCCAAAGGTCATCTAGTCCAACCCCCCTGCAATAAGCAGACACAGGTTACCCAGAGCCCTATCCAGCCTGACCTTGAATATCTCCAAGGAAAGAGCCTCAACTGCGTCTCTGGACACAAGTCCTATGTCCTGGTCCCTTCTGGCAACTGCGACATCTGCCCATGCAAGCTCATATTAACGATCTTTCAACTGTGAAGTCAGTACTAGGAATTCAAAGGGTTAATCCATTGACCTGTCATCTTTGTATATATTACTGAATCTATCTCTGCTTTTCTTGCTGACCTTTTAATTCTCTCCTGAGACCACAGCATGCTGAATGCTTGGGCACTAGATGCTACCAGCAATACATGTGTTGTGCAAATATAGGCTGTGCTTATACAGCATAAAGTGTGTGTCTAAAGCATTTCTCAATTAAGACAGGGAAGGGACAGTCTGAGGGCCGGTCTAGGCACTGTGTGTGCTTACTAATTCATAATTAACAGACAATAAATCATTAATAGGTATTTTGTTAAACATTTTATAGGAACCTTAATCTAAAGTCATATTGATTTCCTTGCTAGGAAAATTCTCTTTACTGCTGTTGGAGTAATCCAGGGGGGCATCAATATAGCAGGTAAAGGATTCTGGCAATTCCAATGTCCACGTGTGTGTTAGCAGCTGCATGCATCAGGGGGATAAGCTGGCAAGGAAGAAATAGGACCTCTGTAGCATGACAAGCACAGTGAATATAGTTGGTTTAGAGTAGATTTGAATTAGATCTTGAATATAATTTGTAGCTTGGCACGTTGATGTTCAGGGAAATCCATTAAGGCATTGCGGGGTTGTCCTCAGCCTGGAAGGGGCCACTGATAAGGTTCCATCATAGTCTGGTTTTCGTGGACCAATGTGTCAGAGGGTGTGGAACCACAGGGATTTTTCTGGAGTCTCAGACGTTTGTGAGCTTTGGGTATGTCCCAGTCACTGAGGACATCAAGAGTCTCTTTGCCAGATCTCAACCAGCATCACTCTATCTCCTTGATAGTGAGATCTCTTGAAGTATGTTTGATGCCACCCTTTGCTTGGTCAGGCTTTAGCACCCATGCTCTCTTCACCTGACAGCAAACATATAGAATGGTTTAGGTTGGAAGTGACCTCAAAGATCATCTAGTTCCAATGCTCTGCCATAAGCAGGGACACCTCCCACTAGAACAGGTCGCTCAAGGCCTCATCCAACCTGGCCTTGAACACCTCCAGGGAGGGAGCATCTATATGGAAGGATAAAGCTACTAAGTGGTAATTAGAAAGGTTCAGTACTGCTGTGGTAATGAGCCTCAGAGTGTTGGCCACACTCCTCTTGGTGCACCTTAGTGTCACAGCATTTGGCAGAGGCACCAGTTTGTCATGTTTCTTGGGTTGGAAAGTGGTTCTTCTAGACTTTTTTTTTAGAAGTTCAGCTCTTCTCTTCTCTTTTTAGAGATAACAGAGGTAGGTCACTGTAATTCTTTCAGTGAGCTAGCAGTGTGGTCATGCAGCCCAGAAGGTAAATTATATCCTGAGCTGCATCAAGAGCAGTGTGGCCAGCAGGGCAAGAGGTGCTTCTTCCCCTTTACTCTGCTCTTGTGAGACTCCATGTCTAATACCACATCCAGTTCTGCTGATCCTATCACAAAAAAGACACAGAGCTGCTGGAGCGAGTCCAGAGGAGGGCCACAAAGATGATCCAAGCACTGGAGAACCTCTGCTGTGAGGATAGGATGAGGGAGCTGGGGTTGTTCAGCCTGGAGAAGAGAAGACTCTGAGGGGGACCTTATAGCTGCCTTCTAACACCTGAAAGGATCCTACAGGAAGGCTGCAGTGGGACTTTTCATAAGGGTGTCTAACAAAGGACAAGGGAGAATGTTTTTAAGCTGAGGGAGAGTAGGTTTAGATTGAATCTTAGGCTCTCTGGAATAGGTTTCCCAGTGAGGTTATGGATGCCTTCTCTGTGGGGGTGTTTAAGGCCCAGTTGGATGAGGGCTTGGGGAGCCAGGTCTAGTTGAGAGACAAGGAAGCTGGAGTAGATCTCTGAGGTCCCTTCCAACCTAAACCATTCTATGATGCTATGATTGAACTGAGAGGAAATTTATGGAGGTGACTTTGAGGAGACCTGGAGCAGCAAAGAAGGAGTAATGTAGACTGAAACTAAAGAATATTGCAGAAACTGGGAAAAAAAAAAAAAGATTATGTTGTTCATAAGAGGTGACAGGGTAAATGCTTGGAGGTTACAAAGTTAAATGAGACTTGTGGGCTGTCAGCTTCATAACACCAGGATACTAACTTCTCTGAAGCATATTAAGGGTAAGAAGAGAACTCAAGATTGTGGAGGGTTTTATCTCAAAGCGCTGATGAGGGCAGATTATTTTTGTTTGATATGGTAAAGAAATGAAGTTACTGTGAGTGAATACATGGAAGAAGTAGGTGAATTTTCCTCCGTCAGTCCCTGAGAGCAAGCAGCCTGTGTCAGCTGCTGTGACTGCTGTGTCCGCACAGAGTTGCACACTGTGATGGCTGCTGTTCACAGCTCTGCTTTTACCACTTCTTAAGCTTGAAACTACTTACTAGCATTCAGTATTTTCTGTAACCTCTACAAACACTTGGTAGTGCAAATGCACAAGCAGAATCAGTCCCATAAATCTCTCCTTACCCCCTCCTCATGTGGATCTATGGAAGTGCAATGGGGGGGGTCGTGACCCCCGTCAGTAAATTTGTCAGGCTGCCTTCACCGCTGTGTCCTGTGGGCTGTCACTCTGTTCCTCTGACATGCAGAGGTGCCCTTTCCCCTCTCTTTGTTGGAGCAGATGTTTGAAAGAGGAGCTTCCATCCAGCTTCCCCCGAGCACTTTGCTCTGTGGGTGATGTGGAAGCCACCTCATGCCCACGACATCCACTGTAGTCATCACGGTGTCTACTCCTTCTGTCTCCTGTGTCTCAGCTAGTCACTTTGCCAGTCTTGCTTTACTTAAGTCACCAATCAAGTATTAGGTGAGCCTAGAGCAAGAAGAGTATTTTTGCTGTCAGCTGGCCAGACTAACAATCTGGTTACTGTATTTTCAGCTTTACAAAAGAAAATATCCACTGAAAACTCGTAACTGTAAATTTTCCTTATCCTTTTTGTCCAGTTCAGGAAAGTGCAATCAGGCTTAATAATCTGGTTTTGTTTCCATTGTTTGGGAATAAAAAATCCGTTTCTGGCTGAGACTACTGATTCAAAACTCTCTCAAAATTCTTTCTACTTCCAAGAAAAGCAGCAGCATAACTGTGTGCTCCCCGTTTCCAAGAACTGTAGTTCAGTAATATGAAATTCAATGTGCAAACTGAAACTCAGGAGAAAGTTGTATTAATCACAAAACCCATTTGCCCAGGTAAACCACAACCTTCACTTGTATCCAGAAAAAAACCCCAGCTTTTAGTTTACCTTCACTAAAGGACATTCTGTGAGGGTTGATAGTGACTTAGTAAGCTGCAGAGGGGTAAGGTGTGTGATATATGAACGTTTATAAAGACAGCAACAGAAATGTTGTTTAGGGATTCCAGGCATTTAGGTCTATGAAAAGCTCTCAAGCTGTGTTTGCAGAGTAAGAAGCAAAGTGCTTGTCCTAAAACCAGGAGTCCATGCTCATGCACCTGCCCTGGCTACTTAAAGGGTTACATTCAGTCAAGCTATTTCCCTTCTAGGCTCCTGCCAGGCAGCCATTTGATAAGCCATGACTGCAATTGCTGATTAAATGTTTTTTAACAGGCAATAACTACTCATAAAGAAGTTACATATCCAGCTCCATCACTCACTTGCATAGTGCCTCTCTGCCACCTCTGACCGTTGGACTTTTTATTATCTAGTAAAATAGGAGCGACTTCATTCTAGCTTGACTTCTAGCTCCTAGCATATTGCTGCTGCTAGAATGAGTCACATAATTTTAATTTGATCATACAGTCTTAGTCTTCATTTTGAAAAAGATTGTAATGGCACCATATCTTTTCATCAGGTGTGCTCGTGCCAGCACAAGCTCAAGGAGCACTCGCTGTTACTGCTGTGATGTGTTCATCTACAAAACCTTCTCCTGTTAGACATCATCTCTCTCTCTTTTGAACAAACAGCTTTTGGTGAACAGCTTGATAAGTCCAAGTGGTTGATTTAGATCTTACTCAAATCTGAAGGAATAATTTCAGTTGAACTTGTTCGGTTGCAGAGTCCTCTGTTTTGTGCAATAATTGGGAGTTTAGAAAACTTCAGCCAACACAGGACCCATCAGTAATTGTCATCAAAAGGATTGGCACTGGTCAGAGATGAGGAATATCTATCTTGTGGCTGATGACTGCAACAAAGAACAGTTAACTGTGGTAATAGAGGAAAGAACCAGCCCTCTTCCTGTAGCTTTTGTGGCAGGGCAGAATAAAGACGCAGAGGTTTGCAGGTGCTACCACAAGCAGCCACCTTCTTAAAATCTAAAGCTTGGTTAAAATGTTGAGTGGACCAGGACTTCTGAAACATTGTTGTGACCTATTAAATCTTTAAATAATTGAGAAGGAAAACTTCTAATATAATACTGCAATTCATGCAGAAGAGTCCTTTTTCACATGTATGAAAGAAACAGTTTGTTCCTTCTCATGTTTTCCAGTTAGCTTGCTTCTTTGCTTCATAGTGGCTGGTAGTTGAAAGCTATTACAGGGTTCCCTTCTTCCTTCAGTGAAGTGATGTTAAAGCCTCCTTATAAAAGAACAGTGACACTGTTTTATAGTTGAGCTAAATCTGCATGTCATGGATTAAGTTATTCTTAATAGCTTACAAGCTTCAGATCATGTTTTCGTCCCAGTTAGAGATGTAGGTGAAATCCTGGGTTGGTTTTATCTTCTCAAACAGTTCATTGTAAACAGCTTTGTCTTGTAAAGATTGCACTGTTCTTTACAAGCTAAACTGCTCCTAGGAAATGTAGGAGACAAAATCCCTTGTGTGAAATGAAAATGTAATAAAAATGTATTAAATTAAAATGCATAAAGCTTCAGGTCTAATAAGGACAGTTTTATTAATGAATGTAAATTGCAGCAACCCATCTGAGGCACCTGCTAAATGTTCATTATAAATTACTTCTGTAGACATTGTGATGAGTTTCATATTGTAGCCAGACTTATAAAAGCATGCAGATTGCTTCCCCAAGGGACTGTGTATTTATTTAACAGTGTAGTTAATTGCAATTATTTATTTTCCAGTGATTGCAAATGGTTTCTGCATTAAAGATATATGTGGCTATTAGGAATTATTCAATTACCTCTCTTTTTCTCAGTCGTCTAAGTCAAGCCTGAGCTCAGACTCCCAGAGGTCAGCCAGTGGTGTATTAACTCAGTGTGATCCTCAGCTCTCTGCTGCAGAGAGAACTCTGCAGAGATAGCTGGAGAAATACTGGTGACCCATCCCTGCAGCTGATTTTTTGACATCTTCTGTTCCACACTGGTGCTGCCATGCTTACTGGCAAGATTCATAGGAGGTTAATTAAATCCATCTTCAAAACAACGAGGGGCCAATGAGCCATATCCTCATTGCACGAGTAAATTAAATGATGCAATTGTTTCTACTTCCATCATGGATAAGGGGGGAGATGAGTGAATGAATTGTTCTCTGGCTGCCTCCTCTGGGGCTCCCGAGGGTCTCCTAGCATGTGGGGGGTAAAGCTGCTCTCAGCTGGTGGCAGGAGGAGGAGATGACCTGGTATCAGCAGGCAGGGTCTGGTGCAGCAGCAGTGTCAGAAATGGCACTGCAGGGAAGCCGCAAGGAGCTACAGCTCCTGGCTCAAATGCAGATGAGCACAAACAGGGGGTGCAGAGCAGAAGGACGATGGACTGATCAAATATGGCACCGCTTGGGCTGGAATTAAAACGTACACAGATTAAATACAATTATCCCGTGCTATCTAATGGGGAAGAGCGTCGTTAAACTAATTAATAGTGCAGACTATAAGCTGGGCTCTGTTCAGAGTGTCTGTTTCATGCCTTGCGTGGCAGCCGCGGGCAGCTGGCAGGCTCAGCTGGCACCGGCTGCCGGCGGGTGACACTGGTACCAGCAGCGCCTGTCGCCAGGCTGCCCAGGCCGGGACTGCCCACTGCCACACCTGCCATTCATCTACACATATAGCTGGCCCACATCATCATCATCCCACACCTAGCTGGTCGTGAAGGGGCTGGGTGGACTGGGGCTGCACTCATCTGCTTACTGATGAGACCTACCTACTAACCCATGGGCCAGGTGTAGGATTGTGAGGGCTTCTGAGGACAGATTCTGTTCTTCTAAGTGGCTCCAGTCCAGAGCTGTCTTGTATGCTGAGTGACAATGGAGAGATGGGGGTGGAGAATGAATCACTGAATCACAATATCATTTTGGCTGGAAGAGACCTTTAACTTTGTTGAGTCCAGCTGTTAACCCAGCACTGCCAGGTCACCACTAAACTGTGGCCCTCAGCGCTACATCTCCAAGGCTCTGAATCCCCTTCGGGGATAGGGAAGCCACCACTGCCCTGGGCAGTGTGAATCATGCCTCGAATCATAACTTTTTGGGGGAATGAATTGTTTCTCATGTCCAAGCTAAACTTTCCCTGACTCAACTTGAGGCCACTTCCTCTTGTTCCTGGAGAAAAGAAAGCAACTCCCACCTGGCTCCAACCTCCTTTCAGGGAGTTGCAGAGATTCAGAAGGTCTCCCCTCCTTTTCTCCCAGCTAAACAACCCCAGAAGGAAGTTCCTGAGGGCATGCATCTTCCATCAAGGGGTTGTGGATACCTGTTAGCACAAGAAGCAGTGCTCCTGACAAAGCAGCCAAAATAATCTGAAGAGAGACCTTGCAGTTTCCCTCGAGTGCCTAGTTCAGGAGGCTAGGACTTCACTTAAATGCTCATTGGAAAAATTGTCCTGACAACAACTCACAGTTGATAGATGCTAACACCAGACCCCACGTATCCACTTCAGCCTCCCCAGCTTTAACAATGATCATCTCTCTTTTAGGGTTGCAGATTAATTTCTGTTTGATTATAAACTCACCAAGAAACAGATCCTGTGGTTTGTTTGCCAGATCCTTTGACAGTGTCCAGGGTTTGGCACCTGTAGCTGGTGGAGTGCTGGGATTAGGATATGGGAAGCACTTGGTTGGGTGCTTGTCTGTAGGTATCAGCAATCAGTTGCTTTGTCAGGACAGGAGGGTTCATTGTGTTGCAAGGACTGTAGCTATACTGAATATGCTTTTATAAAAGCAGGTATGTGAATAATTACATGGGGTTTTGTCAAGCACAGTAGATGTCTGTCCTAAAAAAGTAAAGCCACTTATTAATTTTATTTTCTCCTTTATCTAGTAGAGAAACTCATCAGCTCAGCTGAGGCAAGATGAGCATCTACTGGATAGGGATACAGTTTCTTCTCAATTTTGTTTTAGATAGCCAAGGGAAATATCCATTTGTATTACATGGTGTATTTTTTAAGGCTTCCTTTTACATTAATGAAAAAGTTGTAGATGTGCTGAAAATAAGCAGTGCAAGCTTTCCTTCCCCCTTATTTTATTTTACACTGTATCAGTAGGTGCCTTTGAAATACCAGTGCGTGATTTGTTCTGGTTACAACCTGGAATCATTAGAAATGTAAAAATCATGCACTCTTAGACAGATAGAAAGATACAGATAGGCTGAGGGAGCTGGGGCTGTTCAGCCTAGAGAAGCAGTAACTCTGGGGATGCCTCATAGCTGCCTTCCAATATCTAAAGGGATGCTACAGGAAGGCTGGAGAGGGACATTCCATAAGGATGTCTAGAGAGAGGACAAGGGAGAATGGTTTTAAGCTGAGGGGCAATGGGTTTGGAGAGAGGACAAGGGAGAATGGTTTTAAGTTGAGGGAGAATGGGTTTGGACTAGGAAGAAGCAGAAAAGTGGAGAGAGTCTGGAACAGGTTGCCCAGGGAGGTTGTGGATTCCTCCTTCCTGGGGGTGTTCAAGGCCAGGTTGGATGAGGCCTTGAGCAGCCAGGTCTAGTTGAGAGGTGTCCCTGCCCGTGACAGGGAGGTTGAAGTAGATAATCTCTAAGGTCCCTTCCAGCCTAAGCCATTCTATGCTTCTGTGATGATTCTCTGAAGTATTTGGCATCTATCTGAAAGTCAAAGAAGAGGATTGTTATCTGCTTCCATACTGCATTCAGGAACTGATGTTGCAATGACAAGCTTTATTCTTGAGTTGGAGTCAGAAATACAGTAAAAGTAGCTGAACTGAATACAGAAAATCTCTGGGTTTGTGTGCAGCTATGTTAAACACCTGAGAAATGTGCTTAACAGATTTTAACCTCATATTAGTCAGTCTCCAAAGTGGCAGAAAATTAGAGGACAAAACCAAGATCAATATTTTGTGTTAAAAGAAAAGCCTTATTTTTGTTTGGACTTGGACACACATTTAGTGTTGGCAGGAGAACAACCCTGTCATGACTGTGAAGTTTACACTGGCACCTCCTTACCACAGCCTGCTGGTCCATGGCTTGGTGCTTATGGAGAGCTGAGACATTTCAGTGCCTCAGATGTATAGATCTTGTTGGTGCAAGGCCATTCATGAGTCAGGCAGCACACACCTCTGTGTGGAGATGCTGTTCCATCATTTGGGGTGTGCTTAAGATCATGGTGGCTCCTGGTTTTCCTTTACATTTCAGGCCCTTACCTAAACTTGTGTAGGAACAGGTGAAAGTCTTCTGATTCACGTGGCCTGGGTTTTTGCATGTAACAATGGTGCAAGAGCTTTCTGAGTGAAGCCACTGCAGCTGCTTTCAGAGAGGCAGAGATCATGCAGCGTCTTCCCAGAGTTTGTGTGTGAGCCGCAAACACTGCATCATTCTGCAGCCATCATCACACCACAGGAAGACTGTTCCACTTTGTGCTGCTCCACCAGAAACTCATACTCAATTTCCTGGTTTTCTAGTGGGGAGGGTGAGCTTTCCATCACAGTTTTAGGGTTAAAAAAGTATTTACTCACTCCACTGGTAAGTAGTTCAGGCACTGCTGCTTTATCAGTCACTAGTGTCTGCAGGACCCTATCATGCCTTGGTAGTACTGGTGTAGGAGAAAACAACAGTGCTGCTATCAGGAGTAATACTCAGGGGTTGAGAATCTCAAGAGCTGACCTGTTATAGACTTTATTTATCCTTGTTTTTCAAGATCTGGGTGAAATTGCCTTCAATGAAACAAGATGGCAGTAATCTTTACATTAAATAAACCTAATGGCTTGACAAAGAGTAATTACAATTTGCAGCCTTTAGCCAAAGAAATCCTCCAATTTGGGTCATTAAGAAAAACCACTTAAGAGAACAAAGTCTCTTTCCAAACTAAATTTTTCAACTGTGTTTGGTAATGGAACCAAATTCCATGAATACAGCAAACTCCAGCTAATTTCAATATAGTTTGTAACTCTCATTTCACAGAATCGTAGAATTGTTTGGGTTGGACGGGACCTCCAAAAGTCATCTAGGCCAACACCCTGTGGCAGAGACATCTTCCAATAAATCAGGTTGCTCACAGCCTTGTGGAGCCTGACCTTGAATATCTCCAGGGATGGGGCCTCAACTAGCTCCCTGTGCAACCTATTCCAGTGTTCCCCCACCTTCACAGTGCAGAACTTGTTCCTAACATCCGATCTAAAACTGCTCTTCTCCACTTTCAAACCATTGCCCCTCTCCTGTCACTGCAGGCCTTTGGAAACAGTCCCTGTGCAGCCTTCTTGTAGGCTCCCTTCAGGTACTGGAAAGCAGCTATAAGGTCCCCCCAGAGTCTTCTGCAGGCTGAATAACCCCAGCTCCCTCAGCCTGTCCTAGCAGCAGAGGTGTTCCAGCTCCATGATCATTTTCACAGCCCACCTCTGGACCCGCTTCTTCAGGTTCACATCCTTGCTGCGTTGAGGACTCCAGAGGGCTTCCCTGCCAGTGTCCATGCTATTTCTTTCTTTTTTTTCCCATCCATTTTGAAATTATTTCTGTTCAATTTCATCCTGATCAGACATGCATAAAAATGACAAATAAAAGCCATGATTCCATATTTCCATACTTGCTCATCAGCGAGCTATGGAACTGCCCTTTTGGAGAAGAATGTAGGTTCTCCTGAGTTTGGTTCTTACTGGCATCTCTGCCATGACATCATTGAGACAAAGGTGTCCAATACATTTTTATCTCTGGAGGTCCCTTCCAATGCCTAACATTCTGTGATTCTGTGATACAGTATTGGATTGTATCCTTATGATGTTGGCAAACAGGTAAAGCTCTTTGGCAGACCTAGATTTTTAGTTTCTTTTCTCTTCCGGCTTCTTCAGAGCTCTCTGTGTAGAGATCACTTCATAGACAAATGGATCTGCTTTAAAAGTCCCCATTTTATTTCCCATGAGTGCAGGCAACAGTATTAACTTTAAGAGGGCTCAGAAGACACACGCTTAACTGCTCAGCACTTCGGACTAAGCACACCTGCAGCTTGTCACACTTTTATCTTTCTCATGGTACCTTCTGTAGCAAAGAGGTAATAAACGGCAAGCAGCTTCTGTTCGTCAGCCTTTCTGAGGGAGACTCACAGTGGAAGTGGAGAACATAATTTCTAAGAGATTTGGATCTCATGCAGGTCTCTCATTTTATGAATTATGGAAGGAGATGCTGATTTTCCAATCCACATGGTGTAAAAACAAATCTACCTTTGCTGATCAATAACTCTGACAGCAGCTTTACCTTCCTCATAATAAGCTTTCTCCTCATGTATCCTTTTTTCCCAATGCCAATTTAACATTTAAAAGTGAAATATGCAAAATGACAGTCCAGGAATCTCAACTCAAAATAGTTGTTAGAATTTTTAAGTGGTTCTTTATTTTAAACAATAGTATGTTGGGTTTTAAATTGTTTTAATATTTTAATGTTTAATATAGTTTTAATTGTTTTTGAAAAGTATGACAAACTTACAGGCCAGTTATGCAATAGTGAAGGCTTTTAAGTTGAGACCTTTGAAGGTCCTGCAAGTGAAGCAAAGATTGTGAAAAGAGGGCTAATACTTGGCAACCCTTTGAGTGTTACAAAGTCATGTAAAAGTGCTCTGAAGTACTCTGAGAAGCCAGAGGAGTTGGGTCTTCTCCATGCCTGCCACAGCCAGGAATCTACCTGCCCGATCAAGCACAGGCTGTGCTCTTCCAGGTCAGGCCCTCCTTTCTGTCTGCTCAAACCACAGCAAGAATTGGCTGTCACAGAAACTCCAGCAGCCGGAATGCAGTTCTGTCCCAGCAGCTATCACAGCTGTCTAAGGAAGGGCAAATCCACATCTGGAGAGCACAGCAGAGCTTATGCCTGTGAAGCTCCACTGAAGGGTGGAGTTTCAAGGAGGGACTCCTCACCCATCCCAGCCAACTTAATCAACGTTCCTCCTACCCTCTTGTCACTAGACTCAGGTAATCAGTTTGTAGTACACTGCTTTATTTTAAGCTTTTTGTCTCTGAGGCATAGGAGAGAGAATGGGTAGTGTTATTTTAAGTATTCCCCTTATCCAAAGGCTATTTATTTCAGCTTTCTGCTGAAAAGGGTGAGGGATGAAGTGATGATGTTGGGAGCATTCTCCCGCTTCTGTCTAATCCTGGCTGAGGACTGAAGGACCACCAGGAGTGCTTCTGGTGTGTGCTGCTCCTTGAAATGGCCTCACCTTTGTCTTGGTAATGGATCGCCACAGAGGTTCTCTGTGTCCTGTACTACATCGATCAGCTCTTAAATCCATGAAGCTCAAATTGGTTTCCTCTTAGTGAAGAGTGGGAAGGAGACAGGATACCAGCGCCTGGTGGTGGCTGGTACATTATTTCCTGTGAAAATTTTTAGCATCTAATCTGTACTTTATATAAAATGTAACTCTGATTTTGCTGCTTACACAAGAACTTAGTCAGAATGTTCTTTACACTTGTTGTAAGCTTCCATCAGGCTCAGTTACATGGAACAAGTTCATCTGATGGCCAGTAAAGGGTTAAACCCAGTTTTATGAAAAGAGATTATAGTATCTTTATCACATGTTGTTTATCTGATCAACAGTTAACAATTTAAGACAGTATTATTCCAGTAAAAAGAAGATTTGTTTCAGATACTGACATAAACATCCCCTCATAATAGTGGCTTTTCATTTACTGCATTTCAATGTACCATAAGCTTAAAGGCACAACAGCTGCTTTGTGTGGCTCAATAAGGCCTGTCCAGAGTGATGTCAGTCAATTTCGGACCTATACAGTCTGATGTTATTCTTAGCAATCACAGAATGGATTTTTTTTTTCCTTTAATGAGTGAAGAGTATGCCAATCCAATTCTTGACAAGTGTCATATTCCTTTGACAGTGTCTTCCTCTGGAAGAAGCATTGCTCATTTTTGCAAAGCCATTCATCTGCCTCCTGTTTGCTTTTGTTGTTTCCTTGGATCTTTGTTTTAAATTCCCTTAGGTAGTTGGAGGACCCACTTCTTTGTGGCTGACTTCCCAAAACACTTTTGTGACTTGCCATTTCAGTAGGGTAAATAAATGCTGATAGTTAAACAGAACTTTGTAGTACCACAGAATGACAGAATGTTAGAGTTTGGAAGGGACCTCCCGAGATCATCCAGTCCAAGCCACCTGCCAAAGCAGGATCACTTAAGGCAGGCCACACAGGAATACATCCAGGTGGGTTTTGAAAGTCTCCAGAGAAGGAGACTCCACAGAATCACAGAATTAACCAAGTTGGAAAAGACCTTTGAGACTGAGTCCTCAACCTCTCTGGGCAGCCTGTTCCAGTGCTTTTTCACCCTCACCATAAAGAAGTGTCACCTTTTGTTGTGGTAGAACCTCCTGTGGTCTAGCTTGTACCCATTGTTCCTGGTCCTATCACTGGGCACCACCAAAAAGAGCCTGGCACCTTCATCTTGACACCCACCCCTCAGATATTTATAGACATTAATAAGATCCCCTCTCAGCCTTCTCTTCTGCAGACTAAACAGTCCCAGGGCTCAGTCTTTCTTCATAGGAAAGATGCTCAACTCCCCCCGTCATCCTTACACCTCTTCATTAGACTCTGTCCAGCAGATCCCTGTCTCCCTTGAACTGGGGAGCCCAAAACTGGGCACAGTGTTGGAAGTATGGTCTCCCTGGGGCAGAGTAGAAGGGAAGGAGAGCCTCCCTAGACCTGGTGGACACACTGTCACACTTTTGATGCACCCCAGGACGTAGTTTGGAAACAAAATTATGTATGTGAAATAACATGCTGATGGGAGCAGATTCATCCTATGTTACAACTCTCTGCAATCTCATAGAACAGCATACAAAAGTAAATGAAGGACCAGGCTGTTCCTGCTCCCTGGAAACTGTTCCTCCAGTGTGGGAAAAAGCCTGTAGAATGGACCAGGGTCGATTCAAGATGCATATGTCTCCAGGCGTAGGAGAGACATGTGTCTCTGCCTGGCACACGCCGTGACAGAGCTGGTGCTGCCTATCCCTGTAGGCTAGGCCATTGCCTTGGCAATTCCTGAGCCTGTCCTACATTTCTGCCATAAAAGGGGGGAGACCAGCTTCTCAGAGAAGAAACATCTTCCTGAGCTCTTAATGCAGCATCTCCCAGCATCTCCCATGCAGACCTTGGCCATCAACACAAATGGAGGCCGTGCAGCACAGTCCTGCCCGTGAGCTTGAGTGCAGGGAGGGTGCCGAGTCTCTCTAGGAAGATTTCCATCATCTTGTACAAAGCCCAGGTCCTCTGGAGTGATACCAGCTTCAGGCAGTAAAAGGCTGTTTGCTCACCAGCCTCCAGGAGTCCACTGTGGATTGCAGGAGCATCACTGCTAGGGACATGAAACTCCTGCCTTTCCTATTTCTGTGTGGCACTCAGATCACCCTGCTCCCACAGGGATAGCAAAGTAATGCAAGTGCTGGAGGAGCTCTTTATGGAAATCACTTTGTGTTTCCATAATGCTATTCTTAAATTACTTTATTCACAGAACTCTAATGCTTCCCTGGGAATTAAACCAAACTTGGTTCTTTCTGTGTTTTCACCTGAACACAGCATAAATGTAGCACTGCAGAAGCACAGCTTTAATCGGATTAGAGCTGGGATTTCATATAGATTCCATATTTCACCCTCATTGTCGTTTGGGTTTTTGGATTCACAAAATTCTTGCTGAAGAGCCCCTACACTCCCTTTGGAGAAGGACCTCCGAACCATAGATGCCACTGCTTCTTTCTTTCTTCAGTGTGAACCACAGAAGCATCACAGAAGGTGGCACTGTCCAACCCAGTCCTTACCAGTCTTTGGAGTAAAGTCAAGTATGTGGTAAATGCTTGAATGACAGCAACTGAACTTGAGCAAGCTGAAGGTCCAGCGTGTACAAGAGATTTGAATTAGAGATTGCCGAAGTGGGATGGAAATGTGTTTTTCTCCTGTCTGCTGCCTGTTTTATGTTATATAAAAGGAATACTAGATGGTAATTGCCAGTCTGGTGTCTTGTATTGATTAAATTCAATAAGCAGCTTCACCTCCACCTTTGGTGTGCACTTGCTTTAAAATATATGCATTGTGAAGACAGTGATTCAAAGTCTTTAGGAAATCAATAGCAGCACAGGGTTCTGTTTTGCAAATATTGGCAGCAGAATAACTGAGAAACAATGTCAAACAGTAAAAGCAGGGATAGACAAAATTAAGGCTGTAATTCTGTTGTTGTTAGGCTCTAGAGAAAGCTCAGCCAGTCGCCTGATATCACATATTGTGTGTTCTCTAGCAGATAGCTTGTGCTGACACCTTGCTGTCAGGATTTCCAGCTGAAGACCTGTGACTTGCAATGAAAAGCTATTTTTGCCAACTGTTTTATACAGTTGGCTGTTTCACTTCACTTTTTGCTAATATCAGATTTTTTTTCAGTCATAGATGTGCCTTGTGAAGATACAGAAGATGTGTGTAGGCTGTTATTATTAAACATCTTTCCTGCCTTTGATAATTTCCCTAGAACTAAATAAAACTCACATTGAGGCCTCTGATGTTGTGGTATTTAAACTGTGCAGCTCTGGCTGCTAAATTAGCATGGTTTTGTGATGGTAATTTTAAAATCCTTTAATGCTGCCAGCTGAATTTCCTTCATGTTGAGTATAGTTCCAAGAAGTCAAAGGGTGTCTTTTGTGGAGTAAACCATGTTGCAGTTAGTGCAAATTGTGCTGGTTGCTTAGTTCTGAAATCAAATAGTTTTGAATCAAATCAAATAGCTTAGAACTGAAACATCCAAGCAGTGATATGTTATTAAAAGTCACCCAGTAAAAATATTTTTAAATGCCATTTAAAAACCATAGTCTATTTGGGTTTTCTCATCCTGAAATAATCTACAGACAGTCCAAAGAGCCTAGAGACTGAGTAGCGAGGATATGCTGCAGAGATAGGAGTTTCTTCTAAGAAGATGTTGAAGGCTTAGCAGATTTAACTCTTCTAAGTCTTGCCTCACTTGTAAATGTCATGGAACAAGCCAGCAGAATTTGTTCTTCATTCCCATCCTTGTTTTTTGCAGTTCTAACAAGTGCTGAATTTCATCAGGTTGTCAGTACTGGGCCTGAGTGAAATATTTGGGAGAGCAGAAAACTGAGAGTTAATGTATTCCTTGAATGTACTGAAAATCTATTTAATTTGACATATTTCTGTATAACCTAAAGAAGCTGCATGCGAGCTGTGCCTGGGTGGTGTGTCCTGGGTGGCACTTTTGTCTCCTGCTCTCAGCGTGGCTGTGACTGCAGTGCTGTCAGACCACACAGTCTCCCTCACAGGATCTCAGGATCACAGTATGTCAGAGGTTGGAAGGGACCCAAAGAGATCAGTGAGGCCAACCCCTCTGCCAGAGTAGGACCATACAATATAGCTCAGATCACAGAAGAATGCATCTAGACTGGCCTTGAAAGTCTCCAGAGAAGGAGACTCCACAGCTTCTCTTGGGAGCTTGCTCCAGTGCTCTGTGACCCTTACAGTATAGAAGTTTCCCCTTGTGTTGAGGTGGAACCTCCTGTGCTGCAGCTTCCATCCATTTCTCCTTATCCTATCCCAGGGAACAAGTAAGTAGAGCCTGTCCCTCCCACTCCTGACCCCCAGCCCTCAGATATTTATAAACATTTATGAAATCCCCTCTCAGTCTTCTCTTCTCCAGACTAAAAAGCCCCAGGTCCCTCAGCCTCTCCTCATCAGGCAGTGCTCCAGTCCCCTAATCATCCTTGTAGCTCTCTGATGGACCTTCTCCAGCAGATCCCTGTCTCTCTTCAAACAGGAAGCCCAAAATTGCACACAATACTGAAGATGAGGTCTCACCAGGGCAGAGTAGAGGGGGAGGAGAACCTCCCTTGATCTACTGGACACACTCTTCTTAATACACCCCAGGATCCCATTGGCCTTCTTGGCCACAAGGGCACATTGCTGTGCCATGGCTTACTTCATTTTGATATATCTTTTTAATTGGTTTTATATGTGGCTGTGGAGATGGTCTATTGAAAACCATCAAACATCTCCCCTCCATACTGAGAAAGCATGAGTAGGCATGAGAGAAGGGGAAGGCCATTTTCTTCTTACCAACACCCTATGCTAGGTCTGGAAGCCAAAGAGGAATAAGGTTCACAGGCAGTAGGGTCAGGTTTGCTGAAATAAGCTTCCTGAGACCCCTGCTGAATCGACATTAAATAACCCATCAGCAAGGGTGTTAGTGGTTAGAAGGCTGAGGTCTCCCCGTTCTGCTGTGTTTACAGCAACATTCCCATTCCTTTCATGTCTACATGGTATTTAGAAGCCACTGGCAGACACGTTCAAATGAAAAATCATGCATGAGGAATTAGCCACGAGAGTGATTAACAAGAGGTCGTTTTCTGGGAAGACTGCCAGAGGAGTTGGTGAACGTCCCATGTCTCACCAAAAGCTAAGGCTTTGTTTTGGTGGAAGAGGAGCCATTTGCCTCAGTTCAGGAGAAAATGGGTGCAACGTGGTGGGCGCTGCTCTGTGTCATTAGGCTGGGCAAATGCATGGTCTCTTCTGCCTTGAGTTTTGCCTAGTAATTTCTTAAAACTCCCTGAGCAGACTTTGGTACCTTTCTGTCCTGGATCTAATTTTCATTGAAGTTAATTCTGCAGAGCTCCATGCTGGTGAAGGATGACACTGGTTCTTTATTTCTTTACCGTATGCCTCTGGTTAGTTTTAGTAATGAAGGAGTCCAATCTGCACCTGACCACAGACAGCTGACACCACATTCTTTTTAAGTTATCCACAATATTGCTGCTGGAGACAATCAGTAGGTAAAATCTATGCAAATGTGCAGAGTTCAAGTGAGGGCTATCCTGCACAAGACTTAAGCTATGCACTTGCCTTTGTGCCAAATATTCCAGGCTTTTTTTTTTTTCCCCCCTCCTGTAATGAATACATGTATTTTGTGCATTGGAGCATGGCACAGGGCCTTTTGGATGGCAGGGCTCTCCAAGAAAGAGGAAGAAAGTTTTAATCACAAAAGCAGAAACTTCAGTCAGAGCAGTGATTCTGCACTTTGTCTGGTTTGTAAATGGTGCTCATTGGCCTTTGTGAAGCAGGACCCCAGGCCCAATTCAGGATTCTTTACGTGGGGCTTTGAGAGGCTGAAATGGAGCACATGAAAAGGGAAGGAGATTGAACATAATTTGTTCCAACAGCTAGTCTAAGATTTTTTCCAATCAAGATTCTTTCAGCATATTCCTCTTTGTTGAGCTATAAGCAGCTTTTAAAATAATGGCATTAGCCTATATTTCAGGGCAGCACTGGGTGTTCCCAGCTATGGTGATTAGTTACCAGGAACCAGGGATGCCTGTATTGTAACCTTTTAATGGGTATGGGAGACTTGTAAACTGAGTTGAGATTTGAGCAATTTGTAGATTTCACAACGAGCCCAGAGTTCATTGAAAAAGAAAAATGCACCATTGAAATTCATGGGGCCACTTTGGGCTTTTTTTTTCCCCCTAAGATTCGTCATTGAAAGCCATATTGCTTCCCCTTTGCCTTTATTTAAAGCTCTTCAATACATTGTTTTTAAGGTCCATTTCTTTTACAAGCTTTGCCTTTCAGCTTGCTCAGGTTATGGGAGCCTATGCACATCTGTTTGTGCCTAAAATCAGGCAGGGCCTGGACTGTATCCTGCCTCCCCTACTCCCTTTTGTTTCCAGAGTCTATTGTTTCCGATTTCATGCTATCAGAGGGGCTGCATGTTTTCCTGTGTGAAGTTGTCAAAGAGATAAAAGCACAGGAGCAGGGTCACATTTCGAGGGATGGGCATGAAAAATTGGTAAAATGTATCTCAAGGGCCACCCACAAGACGTGCCTGAAGAAATTTAGAAGAAAGGAGGAGAATTATAGTTTTTACATTGTGCCAGTTCCAAAAGTGGAATAAGTAGTGGTGACAGAAATGTTTAACTGGGAGAAATCTCTTAGTCAGATGGACATTTAGTTGGCTTTTTCCTCTGAGGTAGCTGGAGACTCTCCAGTTAGACTTTGTTAGAAAGAAAATACTGTCATCTTCATTATGGTCCTGCCTGTTTCTGTTCAGTAGGAGGTGCCAGAAGATCTAAAGCAAGTAGGTCTCTCAGTCATCATCATACACTGAGGAAAAGAGAAACCTTAGTAAAAGTGTCTACCTATCAAAATTGCCAGTATGATATGGGACCTATAAAGAACACAGCAAGGATGTAAGTGATAGAAAGACAAAGAGTGCAGCTTCACTAACTTAACGAAATACATGTTTCCCTGAAGCAAGCGTGGTTCTAGGCTGGAACCGTGTGACATACTCATCCTCTTGTTTCATGTGAGTCCCAGGAGTTGCACCTGGGTTTTAAAGGATGCAAAATGATCCTGTTGTTAGCAGGAGGGAGGAAGACCTGCACTTGGGTATATGGCTGATCTGGAGAGTCTAATAGAGCATCCAGCACTGGCACATCAGCAAGGGTTTATGAGTGTTTGGCTGGAAGGGCTAAAGAGTAGCAAAAGATTTTGTCCCCATCAGTACAACTAAAGCAATGGCTTGCTGGTTCATGCAGCACAGATTCTTATTTAGCTGTTTGCATTTGTGTCTGGGCTAGATGTAAAATGAAAGAAATGCTTTAATGGTACTGGTTTAGGTTTAGTGCATCACTAGTTTAGTAAGTCAGTAAGATGGTTACTATTATTTTAGGAGCTTAAGCACCTGACAAGAAAACAAATGAGATAAGTAAGTTGTATTTTTTTTTCTCATAGCCAACTGATAGATACTGCCAAGTAAGACATTCTCTTGCTGCCATACAGCTCCTGAATTAGTAAGTGATGTATGTGATACAAATCAGCCTGATACTGGCATCTGAAGGGGATAGAGTTTTTCCTATAGCTTTTTTGCAAAGATTATGTTAATTATTACTTGAAATTTGAGAAACTCAGAGTATGTTCTGGTCTTTGTTGAATCCAGCAACACGTTCGGCAGTGAAGATACAGGGACTCTAATACAAATGTATTTTTGCATTTTATTATATAGTAGGAAAAAAAAAGATTACATATTTTTAAAGCACAGTAATTATGGAATTAATATAGTAGAAAAAAATATTAAATATTTTTAGAGCACAGTACTTACTGAATTTTTCTCTTTCATGGTAATAATTGTAGGGATTAATTTGTTTATAAATAGGAAAATAATAAAGCAACACACTGCGAAATGTTTACCAGCTCTGTAGGAGCTTCATTCAGAACACCAAGTACTGTCATAGAATCGTGGAATTGTTTGAGTTGGAGAAGACCTCTAAGATCATTGAGTCCAACTGCCAGACTAAGGCCACCACGGCCATTAAACCATGTCCCCAGATGCCATGTCCACACATTTTCTGGACACCTTCAGGGATGATGACTCCACCATCCCCCTGTGTAGCCTGTTCCAATGCCTGACCACTCTTGCAGCAAAGAAATTCTTCCTAATATCCAACCTAAACATCCCCTGGTGCGACTTCAGCCCATTTCCTCTCCTCCTGTCACCCGTCATTAGAGTATCAGGTATTTCAAATAGGAACATCCCACAGAAGCCCTCACATTTGAGAGGTGGTTGTAGCTCCCATGACCTCAGCCAGGTGTCAGGTGCCACCACTGCCAGCACATGTCCCAGGTACCACATTACCACATGGATCATCCACTCAGGAGTGCCGGGCTGGAATCACACTCTGCTCACTTGCAGTCACTGTAAGGTCTCTGGTGCCCACAACACAGGCTTTGCAGGACACCTCCAGACTGGCTGTGCTGTGTACTGCTGTGAAAGGGAGGCAGCAGAGTGGGTGTGAGCCACCACATGTGAGGAGGCACCTGGTGCAATCTCATTTTTCGGAGGGAAACAAATGCATGGGTTTTAATCAGCATTACTTGGATATCTTGCATTGTGTCAAGTGTCATGGAGAGGAATTTTAACTTCTGTTGAGTGCTGCAGGTAATCTCCATTCCTGGCCTTATGGGCACCCACTCCTTTGGAAATCACAGCTTATTTTAGACCAGCAGTTTTCCTTGGCATACCTGTCTGATTTGGGGTGTGTAAAAGAATTTACTCCGTTTAGCTTTGTCTCAAAAGGGAAAAAAGCGAAGGCTAGAGTAAAAATTAATAGCACATCTTAAAATCCATTACAACATCTCCCTTTTTTCCTGACTAAAAGTGAGCGGAAAAGGCCTCTCTAGAGGAAATAAAGAAGAAGTTATTACAGCTTTCACTTTTTTGTAGAGTATGAAAAAGCTTTCTGTATGTTAAACAGTCTTGTGGACATCTGGCATGATTGGTTTTAATCTGCTGACTAAAAAGTCAGGATTAAATCTTGCTTTACACCTCTTTGTACTGCAGTCAGTAAAGTGACAGAGCTGCTCTGAAACAATGGCGCTACTTATTCCACCCAATATGCCATGTGGTAGATCACCCCCTTTTTCAGCACCACTTCTCTGCAAAGACAATGAAGCATCTGGTGGGGTTTTCCTGTGTCCAAGATATTTTTTGTCAGTAATTTCACTCAGCCGGTCTGCTCAGCTCTCCCTTGGTGCTACTTTTTGAGACAGGGTTTGCCAAACCAGTGGCAAGAGGTCAGGAGGCCAAAGTGATGAATTTTTATGTGCCTGTTTCTTGTGTTTCTGCTCAGTCATGATTCTTTGCGCGCTGTACTGCCTCTGAAAGGGAGCCACAGTGAGCAATTTGTCCTCCTGGGCTGGAGAGAATGGGGAGGCAGATGAGTTAAAGTAGCATGTATGACTCTGGACAGAGACGCACACAAATGTTTTCTGATGGCGGAACAGAACACTCCTGTCACCATTCAGCCCAGAGGGGCTTGGGAGATTTGTAGCCTGTTGGCTTTCGATCAAGTGACAAATGAATTTAACAGCACTTAAAGATACAGCGAAAAGAATAGCACTTCACCAGCCAGCCCACAGCTGTTAGCTTTGAAATGATGTTGCGTTAACACTTTTGAACTTGCATTCTTTCCTCTCCCTGTATAATGGGGAGCTCTCTGTATTTCTCAGCGTGTTCCTATCCTGCTTTGCTTTAAGGAGAAAATGTTCATCTGTATTTCAGAAACTCTGCAGAATGTGCTTTCTGGGTGTTTGCCCAGTTGCGCCCTCACCTCTCCAGATGGATCATTGGTCCATAAGAGCAGGAGGACTGTGGAAGCTGCATTTCTGGCAGAGCTTTCTGTCCTCTCTCACTTGTCTCAAATGAGCTGGGGATTGGCATTTGTTGCTGGGTTAAATCCCTCCAGTGGTGTGAAGCTGATCTTCCTCTGAATCCTCCTTTCTCTGATCAGCCGTGCCCACTCTAGTTGGTGCAGTTGCCTGCGCTGTACTTTGTTGCTGGTCAGCAACTGAGCTTTGGACACATTCAGAGGAGTCACTGTGTCCTGGGGGGAATGCTGAATGTTGCTGTAACGTACAAACCATTCTTACCCTGTCAGGAACCACACCAAAGAGGACACAAAGGTACCTTACAAAGGGTGATGAAAAGGGACAGTGAGAAGAATGTGCCACCCTGATTCCATCTCTCCACATGGACTGTCTTACCCTGCAACTGATTTTTATGTGTTGCCAGTCTTTTAATTGGGTACCATGCGCACACGGGTCTGTCAATCTAATCAATCCATCTTATCATTCATCAGGGATGAATACTTTGCACAGTACTTTACAAAGATAACCTTTAACTTCCCAGCATCTACAGATTCAAGGTGCTGCCACAGCCAGCTGCTTGGAAGCTGTGTGCCAGCAGTGATAGGAGAAGAGGAGAGCTCAGCAATCCCACCTTGTGGTTCTCTGAGCTATTTGAACGTAACTAGCTCAGAAGGATCATTTGAACTTACAGGTTGCTGGACTCCTATTCCATTTCAAAAGTGAATAAAGGAGCAATTGATGTGGAACCAGACAGGGAGTACATCTATGAGAAATGAATGAGATATTGCAGGATGAAAAGGAGTCAAGTCCGGGAGGCTGGACCGACACAGAAAGGGGGAAAATACAATCAGGAAATTGTCCACACATTGCATCAGCAAGCCATTACCTGAGCAGCCTGGTTATGGTCTCACCATAACACTGCACAGCACATTCCAGTTAATAACATGGTAAATTTCACATTCCCAGCTTGCTCAGGTCAGAAAACCAGAATCAGCAAATTGGAAATTGCTTTCCAGCCACATTTGCTCTCTTAAAAAGTGAAGTCGGCTTTGAGAAAGGGTGTTCTTTCCCCATTGATGGGAAAGAGTGGAGGAACAGTAATATCTCTCCCACTTTTCCATATGCACTCATGGTCATTTGACAGGATGGAGGGTGCACACTCATTTCACTGTGGTGCTTAGACTTAGTGAGAGCTCTTGCCCCAGGGAGACGACAGCTTCCCTGCAAGTCACTTTTCAGGCCTCAATTTCCCTCTTTGTTTAAGGGACTTTCCTTGCATGTGCATGATAGGAAGAAGAAGAAAAAAAATTCCTCTGTTTCTCTCTTTGTGAATAAAATTAGCTGGTGTCTGCCCAAAGTCAGAGATTTTAGATAGACAGTGATTTGATTTCAGAATTGTTCAGCACTTCATGTTTTAAAAGTCAGCTCCAATTTTCATTTCTGAGGATAAGCTAAAGAGAAATGCAAAAATATTGAACAATATGTTGGGCATGCATCGTATGTCACACAGGTGATACCTGCTCTGGTAAGGTCACTTTGTGGAAGCCAAAGATTCACACTCCTCAGAGACTGAGCCTTGATTTTGAATCGTGTCATGCCATTGATTTTGTACCAAACTCCCTGTTAATTTAAAGGGCAGATTCCCAAATCTACTCTTTTTGGCACTGCTAGTTGCTGGTGGAATAAAATACTCCATGGGAGCATATTTGAAGCTTGCTGTGTGTTCTGGGTGCGAGCTGACAGAGGTGCCACCTTGCACAGAGCACTCTGCCTCTCTTGTGGCTCTCCAGCAGGTCCCAGGAGGATAAATCTGACAGACTCAAGTTATTTGGAATGTGCGGTGTCTAGTTCTGAAAGCCAATCAAGAGGCACCAAAACTTCTTACAGCTTCTTACTTCTTACAGCTTCAAGAAACCATTAAACATGGAGGTAGCAGAGACAATGCCACCATCAGCACAGAGGCCAACCTTAGGGCTCGAAACAAAGGCAATTGCAAGGCACACAGGAGCAGATGGGGTTCACAGACTGTTTTGCTTTTAGAATGAAAAGAAATAGAAGGTTCTTATTCTGAAAGTTAGATAAGAGCAAGCTTAGCTATAAGGAGAGAAGCTTCCTGTTACTCCATTTCTCCTGAATTCAAGGGATCAGGGGATTTCACGTTTCCCTACAGAAGCAGATTTACGCCACAGATCTCGTGTGCCTCATGAAAGTCTTTGCTTCAAAGAAGCAGTGCATACAGTTCTCTGCTTAGTCAGCTGCAGTAGGAGAAGGGTGAGTCCTTTGAAGGTTTCCAAGAGGAAATTTTTCAAGCTGGTATTACTGCTTGGCCAAAGGAGAAAAGATAATGGAAGGGAAGTAATAATGCCTAAACAGATCTCAGGAGGTTCACCCTTCATAGAACAAGATGACATATATACAGAAGATTTCCACAGGAACAGTTGGACTGTTCCGTTTCCCGTAATTAATGGAAAAGGAAATTATTGTCTTTGAAAACTCTTCCAGGACCTCGCTTGAATTCAAGTAGTGATGCTTGGACAGGAGGAGAGAAGAGGTTTTTCTAGAAGACAGCTTCAAAGTTCCAGATCTTGTAGTGGTTGTAGTGGATGCAGGGTTTATCCAGATCTCACTGAAGTTCTGAATGTGTTTGAAACACATTATTGATGTCAGCAAGCAAATTCAAATTGGGAGCTTAAAAAGGGGGTAGGGAACACTTTACTGGAAAACTTGACCACTGTCTGAAGAGGCTCTGCAGCATTTTGTGTTCCTGATGCACGCAGGTGCCAAACAGCTCAGGATAAATGTTTGAGAATCAATATGTAGTTGCTTTGCTGAACTCAGATTTGGAGATCATAGCCATGAAAATGAACAGGAGAATGCAAAAGGGTGTGCAATCTGACTAGAAGGAGTCAGGTGGAGAAAGCCAGAAGCTAATCGCATGCAGGTAAATATGTGTGATAGAAAAGGAGTTCTGACCTGATTTCTGAGGTCTTATGAAGAGATACACCTGAAGGGGAGGAAATCAACAGTCAGGAGGTTTCTTTCAGCCACCATGAGCAATGCATGCACTGGGTAAGCAGGGTGCTAGGAGCAGTTGATGGCTACAGGCAATGATCCTGCCTCCCGGGACAGAGCTGTGACAGCACTTTCTTTCCAAGAATTTAAGGTTGGGCTGTCATCAGTATCAGAATTTCAGTGGCACAGGCCTTTGGACTGAATTCAGATTGCTTGCTGAAGAAGAGAGTGAAGAAGGGGCCATCGCTGCCAGCAGCTGGTGATGCAGAGGGAGGCTGTGGGGGCAGGGCACAGGCAGCCACCGAAGAGTGGGCCTGGGGCAGAGGAGGCTCCCATCCTGGCCCTGCTAGGCCAAGTGTGGCACTGCTGCCTCCCACGCAGATGTGGGCAGAATTCCCCACCCCCTGCTGCAGAGATGGCTCTGTAAGAACTGGGCGCAGCGGTGACAGAGCAGGACCCTGTGCTGCCAGGCACAGGCTGTGCCATCGCACTGGGCCTCCCTTTCCTCAGTGCAGTACCTGGAAAACTGGTGGGAGTGGTTCCACGCATTGCCAGCTGATGTGCTGTGGTATCACTGCCATGAGCAATCTCAGTCTCCGGGCAAGAAAATGCATTTCATGAGGAGCTTAGTGCAGCAAATGTGCAACTCAGCTCAGAGAACTGCAACTTGTTTCCAGCAAGGACTGTTTGCTTTAGGAATACAGAACGTCTTGGGGAGAACGGGAGCATGAAGATAGAGTCTTACTGCAGAGCTTTTATGGTCACAGACACTACCCAGAGCCATATTTTTAAACAAACAAACAAAAAAATCTCTTTGCCACAAATAAGCAAAAGGGTCACGGGGTGGAGACCAGAGTGCTGCTACAGGTTTTGGGCAGGCTCTGAACCAGGCTTCCACAGGCAGTAGAACTGGTGCTGCTGTAAACGACCTGGGGAGGTTACATCAGGTCTACAGCGAGTGCAGGCAGCAGTGTGATGACATTGCGTTGCCATCAGAAGATGGAGTATACACAGGTGACACTTCCCTCCATCCCACTCAGCCCTTGGGCATGAGCTTAGTCCTCCAGGAATCCTTAAAGAGAAAGTAATTTCACCCAGTGATACTTTCAGTGGCTTCTCATTAATATTTTTCTATATTTGGTCTTCATTCATCTAACACGTTTCTCATCGCTGAGTTAAATTCCTGCTCCTGGAAGCTGAAGTATTAAAGGCGTAGTAACTCCTCAGAGACATGATCGCTCTTTCCACACAGTTGAAGTTAACACAAGTTAATACACAGCCTCGGGGATATATTTTCAAGCAAAGGTGCCTGTCCTTTCAGATGCCTTTTGATTGCTTTACCCTGGGGAATTTAGCTGGGCTATTTCCCTAATTGTGGGCAGCAGCTCTGTGCCTGGATTCCTCTGCACAGCTGTCAGGAACCAGCTAAAATTAGTCTCCATTTCAATAGAAGTTTAAAGGCACAATGTGACCTGTCCTGGAACTAGATGTACAACTTTCCTTGGCTCAAAACATTATGTATAACTGTATTCTTGTCCCTTGCAATTTTTATTTCTCTTGCATCACACAATTTGGTGCATTTACTGTTGGTGTGTTCCCAGTATCCAGAAAAATCCTATCAACCCCTCAGAGGTAAGGAGGAGCTTGAACAAGACAGCTATTTCTGTTGTTTCTGAAGCAGTCAATCTTTTACCTCACTGATGGTTTCAAATACAATTTGCATGCAGATAATAATAAAAAAGCATTTCATTATCCTAATTCAATAAATGTCAAATTGATTTTGGGGTTTGAGCAGCATTTCAGAAGAAGTATTTCACTGTCGTAATTAGATGATACATGTACCTCCATCTTTTCTATACTGCCAGAATCCACAGAGTATATAACTGGAATAAAATGAAATACCATAAATTTAATTGATTTGGTTGCTCATGTGCTCAAGACCTTTCAGCTGGCTCACGTTAGCATTCTGCAGACTCTGCACTTCTCTCCTGGCACTTTTAGCAACAAACACTTCTGGTTTGTTCCATACAGCTTACTGGAAATTGTGATTGCAGCTACTGGTGAACTTTTTGCATTACAAAGGAGCAAGTAATAGACTCTAATTACTTTTATTTTGTAAACAGGATTCAAAGTAATAATAAGTCCTGTAAAGAGCATTCAGGTAATTGGGAAGAATAACACACATCTTTAGAGTCAGTAGAAAGAATCAATTAGGGAAGTTTGGGGTTGTATATGCCTGTGTATCTCGTTCCCCCGCCCTCTCCTCCTCCCCCCCCCCCCCAAAAAAAAAAAAAAAAAAAAAAATCAAAGCAAAACCCCCCCCCCCCCCCCCCCCCCAAAAAAAAAAAAAAGTTGAACCGATTACAGGCATACCCTAGGTCATCGCGAGGGGGACTTGAGAGTCTAAAGGACCTTCAGGAAGCAGGAGTGCAAATTGCATGGAGAATCAGCTGCAGGTTTCGGCAGAGCACTGCTGGCAGGGCGCAGTAGTAGAGCTCAGAGCTGCTCGGAGGGCTTGCGCCGAGACGCGATATAAAAAGCAGTGATGTCTACTACTTGGTGTGTGCGATGTACATAACACAACCATTTCAATGCCTTTCTCCTTTTTCAGGCGTGCAGAATTGCAGAGCAGAGCATTGCGACGTTTTGTTAATCTATGAGGGCAGATATATTCATAAGGCTGTATTTGTGCTGTAAATCCAAAAGGCTTTCACCTTCTGAGGACTGCAGAGTTTAGACAAAATTCCAGATTTGTCTCTCTCAGGATAACAAATTTTCACTCCTCGTTTGCATCATAGTGTGTTTTTATTGCTTTCCAAGGCAACTGCCAGAAAAGTGATTGTTGTATTGTACAATTCAATACACGTAAATTACCCCTAAAGGCTTATTTTAAAAATCCTAAGCAGCAGCTACCTGTGACCGTAGAGTCAGCGAGACAGGTCTGTGTTTGCCAAGCCACAGTCTGAACATTTGCTTCTCTCGCCTTTCTTGCAAGCTTTTTAACCAAAGCTTCTTCACAAACAAATAAACAGCAAAACAAAAAA